>CM055121.1:220151661-220664161 GCA_029206835.1 Rana muscosa
CTTAATGCCGGTACACTTGAGCTATGGCTGAGTCAATGGACGATGCCTGTGCCCCTAAATTATTTACAAACGCCGGATAATACAATGGGATTTCATGCCGTTGGGATATTTGCAAATTATTCATGAATGATTATGATATGCAAGCCTTCCCTGCCACCACCTCGTAATTGGAAGCGGCCGCCGTGAACTCTGTCACTCTTCAGTCATCCGCCGAGCGAGAATATTTTTTCTCGCAGTTCTTTGGCGCAACTTTATTCCATGCAAAATAAAGAGAAAAAAATAAATATGGACAGAAAGGTTAATTCCCAACAATCTGGAGCTGCAATTACTAAGCTTTTCATCAGTTTAAGTGGGGCGACGTTCACAAAAAGAAAACTTTTCGGGAAGTTAGTTGCCTGGCCCCTGAAGCATGAGACTCCTTATTTCTGAGGCTCCAGTTATTTCTGGAGGGAGTCGCAGCTCTGCCTCTTGAAACAACCCGACCTCAGCCCCGATTTTAAGGTTCAACCCTAGCCCACATTTTGGACAGAGTTGAAAAGAGTTAAACAGAGCTTCAGTCAAAAGTAGCAAGATAAAAATGAATAGCCCATTAACAGATAAAATAACAAAATCGCATGCTGTCACATTCAGCTTCAGTTCACAGATTTTCTATGCAGTACTTTTTTTCTGCCAGTAGATGTCCTTAGTCATTATTCAGCTTACTTGGACCCACCCTAGCCTGTGACTGGACAGTGAAAAGAGAAGTTGCACAGAGAAGAGCTCATCTCTCCTGTCAGCATGCTTCTTGCCAGCAAAGGAGCTGATTGGCTCCTTGTGCTGCACCTTCCTCTCACACTCCAGTCCTGCTACACAAGCACTGCAAAAGGCCGATACCAAGTCACATTAAAGTATTTACACTGCTTGCCTTTACAGAATACATTTAATGAGATATTAACCACTTCAATACCGGACAATAGTAATATGACATCTGCAGATGGGATCTCCCATCCTGGGCGGGAGTCATATGACGTCCTTGGCTTCCAGCCGGCATAGGGGGCACACCTGCCGCTTTACCGAGGAGCCAATGCGCGTGCCCGGCAGCCGCGATGTCCACCGGACATCCGCAATCACTCGTGACAGAGCAGGAACGTGGATCTGTGTGTGTAAACACACAGATCTACAGTCTGTCAGGGGAGAGGAGACAAATCGTGTGCTCCTAGTATATAGGAACACCGATCGGTCTCCTCCCCCAGTCAGTCCCATCCCCCCACAGTTAGAATCACTCACTAGGTAACACATGTATCCCCTTAATCGCCCCCTAATGTTAACCCCTTCCCTGCCAGTGACATTTATACAGTAATCAATAGCTATTTATAGCACTGATCGCTGCATAAATGTCAATTGTCCCAAAATAGTGTCAAAAGTGTCCGATCTGTCCGCCACAATGTTGTTGTCCTGATAAAAATTGCAGATCACCGCCATTACCAGTAAAAATGCCATAAATCAATAACCTATTTTGTAGGCACTATATCTTTTGTGGAAACCATTCAATATACGCTTACTGCGTTTTTTTTTTTTAAACAAAAATATGTAGAAGAATACATATCGGCCTAAACTGAGGAGAACATTTTTTTTTGCTTTTTAAATTGGGATATTTATTATCGCCAAAAATATTGTGTCTCACAGTGTATGGCAAGAATCCTCACCAACAGGTGAATCAGGAAGAGAAAATTCTAACAGGATGTGCACTTTCTAAACAGTGTATAAAGCTGAAGACAGCAGATATACATGTAAAACTTATGTAGGGAGATTTATTTCATCTCTGTGTATCATCTGAGGCTGTTCACTTCACTGTGTATACAGTATGTAAGGTTTTACATCCACTTTAAAAATCTTCATAGGCGACGATTTAGAGTTACAGACGAGGTCTTGGGCTAGAATTATTGCTCTCGCTCTAACGTTCGCTGTGATGCCTCACATATGTTTATTTATTTATGTATACATTTTTTTACACTTTTACTTATATTTTATTATTTTTTTATCACATTTATTCCTTTTACAAGGAAAGTAAACATCACTTGTAATAGTAATAGGGCATGACAGGTCCTCTTTATGGAGAGATGTGGGGTCTATAAGTCCCCATATATCTCCTCTAGGCTGGAAAGCGTGAGATAAAAAACACGGCAGTGTTTACATGTGTCGGCGCCGGCAGTGTTGTCATGACTAGGGATGGGCTTTATGTTCGGGTTGAACATGAGTTTGACTCGAACATTGGCTGTTCGCCCGTTCGCCGAATAGCGAACAATTTGGGGTGTTTGCGGCAAATTCGAAAGCCGCGGAACACCCTTTAAAAGTCTATGGGAGAAATCAAAAATGCAAATTTTAAAGGTTAATATGCAAGTTATTGTCATAAAAAATGTTTGGGGACCTGGGTCCTGCCCCAGGGAACATGTATCAATGCGAAAAAAGTTTTAAAAACTGACGTTTTTTCGGGAGCAGTGATTTTAATAATTCTTAAAGTGAAACAATAAAAGTGAAATATTCCTTTAAATTTCGTACCTGGGGGGTGTGTGCAGGGACTGTTCTAAACACGGGAAACATGCGCTACTTTACAGGCATACTATAGACACCCCCCAGGTACGAAATTTAAAGGAATATTTCACTTTTTTTGTTTCACTTTAAGAATTATTAAAATCACTGCTCCCTAAAAAATGGCCGTTTTTAAAACTTTTTTTTGCATTGATACATGTCCCCTGGGGCAGGACCCGGTCCCCAAACACTTTTTATGATAATAACTTGCATATTAACCTTTAAAATTAGCACTTTTGATTTTTCATGTTCGTGTCCCATAGATTTTAACGGTGTTCGCGTGTTCGAACAATTTTTTGCCAGTTCGCATGTTCTGGATGCGAACCGAACCGGGGGGTGTTCGGCTCATCCCTAGTCATGACTTCACTTCCAGCCTCCGGAGGTCAGAGAGCTGGCTGGGGGCCTGATGGTATATACATACAGTACCGTATATATTTACATAATATAAATATACAGAATACATATATATATATATTTATATATAGAGAGAGAGAGACAGATATTAATATAGATATATACTGTATATATGTGTTTGCATTCGCCCAGTGAAAGTGCATATATATTTGAGTAAATTTCATTGATTCAATAGGGAAAATATCACATATGACCACTAGATGGCACAAAGTACCATAAGAATATTCTGATATTTAGCGTCATCTGCTGACCAAATGTGGTATTTTCCATTTCAAATTGATGAAAAATATTCAACCATCACAGGAAATAGCCTAATAACATTTGTTTTTGTTTCTATTTTTATTTTTTTTCCATTTGCACAGAACTTATATACATGCACTTTCAATAGATGAATGGCTATTCAATTTTTAATTTTTATAAATATTCTCCGTAGTATTGACAGGTACTTGTGCTGTCACTGTGTTAACTCCCAGGGGGGATAATTCTATGAAGTGAACCTGTTCACTTTAAAATAATCCCTCTGAAAAGCATGATATTTTTTTACAGGTTGCAGCAGTATACAAAGGAATTCTGGAACAGAGGGAAAAACTCTTGAAAGCATCTATGTAAATGTTCAAATATAGTTTTAAAGAGTTTTTTTTTTTTTTTCGCTCGTAATTGTTATTCTTTACCGGTGTTAATATTTCATCCGTAGTACCGTAAATGACTCGGTTTAAAGATACCATAAATAAAATTTCTCTTTTTGTCCCACCAGAGATTTGAGAAATTAATGAGCTCCAATTGAAAGCGGAAAATCCCACCCAGCCCCGGCTCATCCGCACACCCTTCAAACGCTCCTCTCCGGAGTAAAACACAGCAATTTCTACTGACAAGCTACAAAGTACTTTCAGATGGCCTAAGGGGTAAAAATTTGCTTTTCACTTCAGGCCCCAAGAGGAAGGTAAGTAATAACCAATGCTAAAATTCTCTCTCTGAACAATAGCAAAACCTGTACAACATCTGCAGGCAGACTATGATTAAAAGACTGCATAGCAATGAATTTACCGCCACATTACAAAAATGTGTTTACAAAGTAAACTTTTCCTGTAAGAGCGTGCACTTTGCATAGCGTCCTCGACACCCTGAGATATTCTACATATGGATCAGGAGCTGGAACTCTCATTAGGGCTACAGCTACACGGGCATAATTAAAGTGTATGTAAACCCTGACATAAACTTTTGATCTTTTAAGGAAGTATTAAACCCAAACGCAAACATTTATTACATTGCAGCTTACCAATTCTTAGTTGTGATGGCTGCATTTGTTTCTTTTTTAAGGCTTTCTTCCTTCTATTTTTATCTTTTTATCTGGTGATCCAGTCAGTAAGTCTGTTGTTTTCCACAAGCTCAAGCTCTCCAGCAGAATGTATCTGTTCACATGGATGAGACAAACAACTTAACACTGATAGGGGTGATTAAAATGATCAGCTTTTATTTGTTTGTGCAAAACCTCTGTCCAAGAGGAAAAAAAATGCTGTAACTAATTAAACAGTGTGAGCTGGAATTTAGCTTCAATTTGTTAGTGTATCTAAATCTGCTATACATTAAGACCCCTTTCACACTGAGGCGCTTTTAGGCGCCTGAAAACTGCTTCCCATTCATTTCAATGGAAGCTTTCACTCTGGGGCGGTGTGCTGGCGGGGCAGTGCAAAATGTCCTGCAAAGCAGCATCTGTGGGGTATGTTTTATAGCCCCTGTCCATTGAAATGAATGGGAAGTGCTTCCAAGGTGCTTCAAAAGCACCACAAAAGCACCAAGACATTCCCATAGACACACTCCTAAACCTTATGGACAACCTTCCCAAAAGAGTTGAAGCTGTTATAGCTGCAAAGGGTGGGCCAACTCAATATTGAAACCTACGGACTAAGACTGGGATGCCATTAAAGGTCAATGTGTGTGTAAAGGCAGGCATCCCAATACTTTTGGTAATATAGTGTATATATAAAAAATGTAATTCTAGTGGTTTTTATATATATATTTATACACAAATGTTTTGCCTTTCATTTCTATTTTAAACTGATTTTTTTTTTTTACAAGGTGAGGGTTCGCATATACTTTAACCACTTCAATACTGGTTTCAATTTTCTTCCCACAAATAGAGCTTTCTTTTGGTGGTATTTGATCATGTCTGGGGTTTTTATTTTTTGCTAAACAAACTTCACTAACAGCCACTGATGAAGCAGCACTGATGGCCACTGATGAGTTGGCACTGATAAAGTGGCACTGATGGGCACTGATGAGGAGGCACTGATATGTAGATATGATGGGCACTGATAAGCGGCACTGATATGCAGCACTTATGGGCACCAATACGCGGCACTGATATGCAGCACTGATAGGCGGCACTGATGGGCACTGATAGGTGGCACTGACAGGCGGCTGTAATGGGCACTGACATGTGGCTGTGATGGTCACTGACAGGCAGCTGTGATGGGCACTGACAGGCGGCTGTGATGTGCACTGACAGGCGGCTGTGATGGGCACTGACAGGCGGCACTGATTGGCACTGATAGACGGTACTGATTGACACTGACAGGTGGCACTGATGGGCAGCACTGATGATGAGGTACTGATAAATTACTGACAGGTGTTACTGCTTGGCACTGATTGACACTGTGGTGGGCAGTAATTGGCACTATGGTGGGCAGTGATTTGCACTGTAGTGGGCACTGATTGGCACTGTGATGGGCACTGGCAGAATTTAATATTGGGACACTGCTGGGCACTGATTGGCAGGTGATTGGCACATCTGAGGGGGCTGTGCTGATAATCAATGTGCTGATTATCAGCACAGACCCCCCCTCTGACAGGGAGTGCCGCCGATCGGCTCCCCCTGTCAGAGCGAACTGAGGAATGCCATTTACCAACACTTCCTGGTTCACGCGATGATCAGCTGTGATTGTTCACAGCTGATCACATGATAAGAAGCCTCTGACAGAGGCTCCTTATCACGATCGGAGATGTGGGGTGTCAGACTGACACGCCGCACTCGCGACCGTGCGTCGGCATTTTATACTGCTGGACGTCATATGACGCCCAGTCAGAATAACAGAATCACTTCCAGGCCATCAATCTGCTATAGGCCGGGCGGTAAGGGGTTAAGAACCTTAACACAATATGGTTGCTGTAAATCCAACCTTCTAACCACTTGCCTATCAGGCACTGTAAACCTCCCCAAAAGTATATATTTTTTTAAAGCAGAGACTCTAGAGAATAAAATGGTGGTAGTTGCTTTTTTTTTTATGTTGGATGATATTTGCACGGTTATTTATTAATAATAATAATAATAAAAGGTAACAGAAACAGCTTTTGCAAAGTGGTATAGCTCCAGAACCTACAAGAAGAATGCTCAGTACTTTCTTTCATTGATGAGGAAAATGTTGGACTCTGGAGAACCTGAAGCAGGCCCTAAACCCAGACACATCCCTATGATATCATCCGGTGCAGGCATTTTTCTCTAATGTTTCTCTTTATCTCAGCTTCTCTCCAGGAGTGAAATAATTAAGGATGCTGTGAAGCAGCCCTTATTGATGGGAACTGTAGCCACACAGCACATTTATATCCTCTGGACTGCTAAATTAGAAAACGTACCTCGCAGGTGTTTCATCACAGCTTAAATAGGAAATCAGCCATGTGACTTACAATCAATACAGATAAAAATTAGAGGGGACAAAATGCTAACTACCAGGGAATGTCTTCATCATGAAGTTCAGGAGGATATGGTGTGGACGGAGCAGAGAGGAGAGACAACTGTTCTCACTAATTGATTGGCGAGCCTCTCTCCACATTGGGAGCTATACATGATCCCTGCTCTCCGTAAGTCCTTTGGGACCAATTTATGAAATCATCAAGGTGACGATTCCCATGGCAGGTAGGCCAGAGGTATGTTGGCAAAATAAGCACACAGGATAAAATAATAATATAGGAATCATTTCTATAAAGGGATCGTGTGCAAAAAATGTAAACAGCTGTTTGTTAAAGCGGTTCTCCCGCGGCCAAATCGTTTTTTTTTTTCCTTGCCATTACAATGTATTCAGCCTATTACATCTGTACTCACGTCTCCGTTTCTTTAAGTCCACCGCATCGCTATTCAGTTTGAAAGGATAACTTATATTATCTTTTCCTAAGGATTGCCATTTTGCTTGTGGGCATTAGAATCCCACAAGCATGTACTTCCTCCTTGCGGCGAATGCTGAACTCCCAGCATTCACCGCTTGTTCTCGCTCATGCAAATTCTTTGCAGCGAGCAGGGACATAAACATCCGGGTTATCCATTAATGGTGACTGTGTACTCACGTTGTTGTTTATGGAGCTTAAGAAACGCCCTCCGACCTTTCATGTTGTTATGCGTCACTTCCTCTTTTGGAAATAACGTGATATCTTGCAGCAAGGCTTGGCAATGAATACTGGGAGCTATGACAAAGGCTCCCAGGTTACATTGCGTTAGAAGGATATGACGTAACTCCCGCAGAATTCCCGGAGCAGAGGAGACAGGAAACAGCGCTAAAATTGAGATTTAATAAGGTACTGTACAGAAAATTAAAAAAACAATGCCCGTTTGGACATTAATTAGATTATGTGCATTGATTAAGATAATGTCTAAAAATCGGGTGGAGCTCCACTTTAAGGAGTAAAGTAGTAGAACTCAACCCTAAATTAATGATGTTTCATTTGCTAAATCACTAAGCACTTTATATCATAAGCAGGTACCATATATACTGTGTATATATATATATATATATATATATATATATATATATATATATAGCACTATTTTTACCTCCTTCATCCTTTGTTGCATCTCATTGCTGCTGATCTCCTCCATCTTCCTTCACTTCCTGTTCACATGTACTCACTCCAGCATTGACTGGACATCACTGGCCTGGCTTCGTGATAGTGGTAGACCATGCCTAGGCAATGTGTGCCGGCATGACTGTTTGTATCTTCCACCAGGGGGCATATGACAAGGTAACAACACAGAAGCACAATCAGGAGTTGTCACCAGACAACAGGAAGAGAGTGAACAAGAACCAGGCATAATTTTAATGAAAACTGCAGTATAAAAAAATAAGGCTTTTTTTAAGGCTTGACATGTTTGGTATCTATTTACTCAATGTAACCAAACCATTTATATTTTACCCTAAAAATGTGGGTATAATATTATGTTTGTATATTATTATGGGTATAATATTATGTTTGTTTGCACTACAATTTATTTTAGAGTATTTTATCCTGAAAATATGTGTTTAATATGCAGGATTTATAAAGTGCCAGCAGTTTGCATAACGCTTGACTAAGGTACCCCAGATGTAAAGTTCTTCTTACAAAATACCCCTTATTTACCCATCACATTACACCATCGAACAAATAATGAAAATGACACCAATATGAAGAAAATGTGGCCGCAGTTGCCATTTATTAACAATAACCAAACAAATGTAACATTACTTTAAAACATATAATGACAATAACACAATAAGACTAAGGTAAATTTAGTTTTTGGCTCCTTTTGTAGCCAAGGGAGCAGTAATTCTTTGCTCTGGTCTGTTCAGAGTTTCACAGGTTGTGAGTTTGATTGTTTTCCCCTGCCTCTGGGAGATGCTTTCAGAGCTTAGGGAGGGAAGATTCAAATAACCAGTCTGAATAATGATCAGCACCTAGCCAATCCCTAGGGTGGTGTGACCAGATAGTGGCTGGGAAGCTGATAAATAGTCTAGAGCCCTGGAGAGATTGTCTTTCCCCCTGCCCTAGACTGTTTATTGGAGCCAAAGTGGATGGACTGTTGCTTGGGTGACTGGTGGTCTCTGTGCTGTTTGGGAAAGAACCAGTTAATATCAGCGGTCCCTGTGGAGTTAGCACTAAAATATATTTTGTGAATGTGAGAAGTTAGTTCCTGTCTGGCAGGAGGTATTTAACTTGTCTACTAAATTGGTTGGTAAACCGGTTAACCTGACCTGGGCAATTTTCCTCCTCTTTACTAATATTTCTTACCTTCCTTTTTTTTTGGAGAAGTTAATTTGCACGATTTGTGTTGCCATGCAATGGGCTATTGCATTCAACTGGAAATCCATGGAGGTTCCCTTTCTGCAAGTAATTTTTAGAGTAGATGGCATTATGCTAATGGAAAATATTTCATACTATCTATGACTCCATATCTCGTTTTGATGATAAATGGGACTCCTGGTTCTTATATCGTCTTTTTGCCACAGTTTGACCACTATGGTCTATGATTCCTCTTCTGATTTATATTAAGCCTCCAATTTTATTATATACCATCTTTCTTATGTTCAAATTATGTAACTATATGGTAATTTTCATCCTACATGAGCTTTAGTACCTTTTATTGAAATTTTTTCTTTTGAACTGTATTCTTTTAGTTTTTACCACAGCTGTCATGTATGTTAATTAAGGGTAGATTTAGATGTGTGTCTAAATCTCCCTTTCCTGCCTGTGAAGTATGATCCGCGCTCAGATCACGCTTCCGAGGTTACTGCCAGGTAGTGAGGAAGTGATGTGATGCCTCCTCACTGCCTGTTTGAGCCCTATTTTTGCCGACTAATGCACCGGCGCTTCCCTGTTTGCCTGAGTGGGTCATGTTCGCTACATGTCGGGTAGATTTTGCCGCAGGAGCGAAGCATCGCAAACACTGCATGTAAACACCCCCGTCCGCTGCCTATAGCTTAAGGTGAGTGGTTTGGCAAACACGCCCCTCAACTGCACGGAAATTAAGTCTAATGGTACCAGCTGGTATATTTTTGTATACAATCAGTACATTCTGTGTTTCATTCTTTTGTCTCATTCAATAAAGGTTTGTAAACAAAAAGAAAAGAACCAAGAAACTTTCTACAAAAAACAATGTGAAGCACAATAGAGACTTCTGAAAACGGAAGGCATCTGTACAATATGTCTCCCTTGGGCCCCTTTCACATGGGCGATCCGATCAGGTCCTGATCGCAAGGTCCATGCATTTTTATGGACAGCTGGGTGTAAACAGTCCGATTTACACCCACCTACCTCCAGGTCTGACTCAGTCCCTCAAAAAAAAAATGGAAAGGGATCCGTCCTGCTATGTCTAAGCGGATCGGATCAGAGGACAGTCATGTGTAAACAGACAGCGGAGCACCCAACTGCCCAAAGAGCAGGGCGGACTCCATCTGTGTCTGCTCTGCATAAACCGAGCGGACACGGACCTGTCATCCCCTGTTCTGCTCCAATCAGCAGGAGATCAGCAGACAGATCTGATGAAAAAACTGAATCTGCCTCGTGTGAAAGGGGCCTTTATTTCACAATAAATTTCTCATCCAAATGTTCAGTTCCAATACATATCCAATGAACTATATTATATCTTATGATTCTTTATTTTATCCGTAGCGGTACCCCCGTAGGGGCTGCTGAATGTAATGGTCCACCTGTCACCATGCCCAGGCCGGCATTCACTTCCGAATCAGCTTGAGTCAATGGACAGCCCATATGTTTGTTTTTGTGTTTTTTTGAGGGATTTGAACTTGGATAGTGATGGAAATTTATGGGATGCCCAGTAGAATTTTAGAAGAGTCAATATGGGACAGAACTATGTACACTCCTTGAACATGACACTTCAACCTGCACAACACTTGCTTGCAGATAGAGTTGAGCGGACACCTGGATGTTCGGGTTGGACGGGTTCGGCCGAACTTCGGAAAAAAGTTCGGGTTCGGGACCGAACTTTAACCTGAACCCGGACCCGAACCCGAACCCCATTGAAGTCAATGGGGACCCGGACTTCTAAGGACTAAAAAGGCTCTAAAAAGGTAATGGAAAGGGCTAGAGGGCTGCAAATGGCAGCAAAATGTTGTTAAGAGCATGGCAAGTGCTGTGCAAACAAATGTGGATAGGGAAATAACTTAAAATAACATAAAAAAAATAAAAATAAAAAATAATAATCTTGACCTAGGAGGACGAGGTCCATATGGAGTAGGAGGTTGAGGTGGCGGTGGATGTGGCTGTGTAGGTGGAAGCGGCGGTGGAGGAGGACGAGGTAGCCAACACTGATTCAAAAATACAACAATGGCTGGGTAAGGCCGGTGATGTGTCGAATTCTGTCCCCCGTCAAATAGTGTCCACCCTGTACTGCGCTTGCTCAGTATGTAGGACAAGGGGATTTCGAAAATCTCCCAAGACGAACGGCGCCTGCGTGGTGAGTTCAGGTGAAGGCCACACCATCCGTGGTTCAAGCTGAGCCAAGTGAGGCCGTGCCCGAAGCGTGGCGATCGAACCGAGCCCGTGAGGGGCCCTGTTACTATGTGCTACCGTATGTCCACTTGGATGGTGGGGCTTGAACCTGCACTCACAGCGCAGGCGCCGTTCATCTTCGGAGATTTTGTGAATCTCCTTGTCCTCTGTACTGCGCAAGCGCTGCGCCTTCGCAGTATGGGCCGGACACAATCCGATGGCCGGACAGTTTTTGTCACAACACCGGTATACATGTCTATTCTGCACAAGGTACGGACAAGTCCTGTGGGATCCATGCCTGGTTCATTTTAATGAACGTGAGCTTGTCCACATTGGCTCTGGACAGGCGGCTGCGCTTGTCTGTGATAACGCCCCCTGCCGTGCTAAATACACGTTCAGATAATACACTGGCTGCAGGGCAGGCCAGCACCTCCAAGGCATAAAGGGCAAGCTCAGGCCATGTGCCCAATTTGGAGACCCAGAAGTTAAAGGGGGCAGACCCGTCATCCAGTACGTGTAGGCCTGTGGACACATAATGCTCAACCATGTTGGTGAAATGCTGCCTCCTGCTAAGACGTTCCATCTCAGCTGGTGGTGCTGGTTGTTGTGGCGTGCTGACAAAGCTTTTCCACATTTCAGCCATGCTAACCCTGCCTTCTGAGGTGCTGCCGGTGCCCCGGCTGCGTTGGCGACCTCTTCCTCCTCCTCTGCCTTCGCCTTGTGCTTCCACCGTATGCCCGCTGTCAGGTGGGAATGCCACCAGCAGCGCGTCTACCAGCGTGCGCTTGTACTCGCGCATCTTACGATCCCGCTCCAGTGAGGGAATTAAGGACGGTACGTTGTCCTTGTAACGGGGATCCAGCAGGGTGGCCACCCAGTAATCAGCACCAGTTAAAATGTGGGCAACTCGGCGGTCATTGCGGAAACACTGCAGCATGTAATCGCTCATGTGTGCCAGGCTGCCCAGAGGCAAAGAAAAGCTGTCCTCTGTGGGAGGTGTATCGTCTGTGTCCTCTGTATCCCCCCAGTCATGCACCAGTGATGGCCACGAGCTGGTCTGGGTGCCACCCTGCTGTGAAAATCGCTCCTCCTCCTCCTCCTCCTCCTCCTCCATCTCCTCCTCTACCTCGTCATCCTCCAGAACTGTGCCCTTTCTGCCGGACAATTGTGTACCTGGCGTTTGTTGGTGCAGGAACCCACCCTCGTAGCCACTTGTGAAAGACTGCCCTGAAAGCCTTTGAAATGATCCCGCTTCCTCCTCCTCCTCCTCATCCTCCTGTGCCACATCCTCTTCCATCATCACCCAAAGCGTTTTTTCAAGGAGGCATAGAACTGTGATAGTAACGCTAAGAACGGCGTCATTGGCACTGGACATGTTGGTGGAGTACTCGAAACAGCGCAACAAGGCACACAGGTCTCGCATGGAGGCCCAGTTATTGGTGGTGAAGTGGTGCTGTTCCGCAGAGCGACTCACGCGTGATTGCTGCAGCTGAAACTCCACTATCGCCTGCTGCTGCTCGCACAGTCTGGCCAGCATGTGCAAGGTGGAGTTCCACCTTGTGGGCACGTCACATATGAGGCGGTGAGCGGGAAGGCCGAAGTTACGCTGCAGCGCTGACAGGCGAGCAGCAGCAGGGTGAGAACGCCGAAAGTGCGCACACACAGCCCGCACTTTCTGCAGCAGCTCTGGCATATTGGGGTAATTTTTAAGGAACCTCTGGACCACCAAGTTCAGCACATGCGCCAGGCAAGGGATGTGCGTCAAACCGGCTAGGCCCAGAGCTGCTACGAGATTTCGCCCATTATCGCACACCACCAGGCCGGGCTTGAGGCTCACTGACAGCAACCACTCATTGGTCTGTTGTTCCATGTCCCTCCACAACTCCTGCGCGGTGTGGGGTTTTTCCCCCAAACAGGAAAGTTTTAAAACTGCCTGCTGTCGTTTACCCCTGGCTGTGCTGAAGTTGGTGGTGAAGGTGTTACGCTGACCGGATGAGGAGGCGGTAGAGGATGAGGAAGCGGAGTAGGAGGAGTTAGCAACAGGAGGTGAAAGGACATGCGCCAAACTGCTATCTGCCTCAGGCCAAGCCGCCACTGCATTTACCCAGTGTGCTGTTAGGGAGATATAACGTCCCTGACCGTGCTTACTGGTCCACGCATCCGTAGTTAGGTGGACCTTGCCACAGATGGCGTTGGGCAGTGCACACCTGATTTTGTCCCCCACTTGGTTGTGCAGGGAAGGGATGGCTCGCCTGGGAAAATAGTGGCGGCTGGGCACGACGTACTGTGGGACAGCCAATGCCATCAGGCTTTTAAAACTCTGCGTCTCCACCAGACGGAATGACAGCATTTCAAAGGCCAGGAGTTTTGAAATGCTGGCATTCAGGGCCAGGGATCGCAGGTGGCTAGGGGGGTACTTCCTCTTCCGCTCCAATGTTTGGGAGATAGAGAGCTGAACGCTTCCATGGGACATTGTGGAGATGGTTGGTGACCCAGGTGGTAGTGTTGCTGGCAGATCCTCTGTTTGCGGGGTGGCAGGTGCCACTGTCACTACAGAGGTGGATGAAGAGGCCGAGACTGCAGCAGAAGAGGAAGCAGGAGGAGCCAGAGACCTTTCTTGGTTTTTGAGGTGTCTACTCCACTGCAGCTCGTGCTTTGCACTTAGATGCCTGGTCATGCAGGTTGTGCTCAGGTTGAGAACGTTTATGCCTCGCTTCAGGCTCTGATTGCACAGCGTGCAAACCACCCGTGTCTTGTCATCAGCACATTGTGTGAAGAACTGCCACGCTGGGGAACTCCTTGGACCTGGCTTTGGTGTGCTCGGTCCCTTGCTGCGTTGGGCAGTAGCAGACATACTGTCTAGCTGACAGACGCTCCGCTTTTGCACCCTGCTCCCTCTTCTGCTGTGCTGGTGGCTCTGTGCGACCACCGCCTCTTCCTCCAAACTACACTGGTCACCTGCATAACGTTGATTCCATGTGGGGTCGAGGACCTCATCGTCCTCCACATCATCTTCCACCCAGTCTTCACCCCTGCCCTCCTTGTCTGTCTGCACAATTGCGAAAGCAGCAGCAGTTGGCACCTGTGTTTCGTCATCATCCGAGACGTACTGCGATGGTCCTCCCATGTACTCATCATGAAACATAAGTGGTTGGGCATCGGTGCACTCAATCTCTTCCACTTCTGGGGCAGGGCTAGGTGGATGGCCCTGGGAAACCCTGCTAACAGAGTCATCGAAAAGCAGAAGAGACTGCTGCATGATTTGGGGCTCAGACTGCTTGGCTGATTTGCAAGGGGGTGAGGTGAAAGACTGATGGACATGGGTTTCAGGTGCCAACTCTGTTCTTTCATCAGAAGAGTGGGTGGGAGACAATGTGAAGGAACCCGAGGCACTGTCAGCAACCCAATCTACTATCGCCTGTACTTGTCCTGGCCTAAACATTCGTACAGCCTCATTAGGCGCGACAAAATACCGCCGCAGGCTCGGTCGCCTACTCGCACCTGAGGAAGGTGTTTCACTTGTGCGTGTATCTGGCACAGATCCACCACGTCCTCTCCCTGCAACAGGAGCTCCACCAGCAGCACCACGACCGGGGCCACCACGTCCCTTTGACCTTCTCCTCATATTTTCAAAATTTAGGATCTTGCCCTAAATGGGTGTTTTTGGAAGCGCAGAACACAACCAAAGTACGTAACCGCTGAATCGCACAGCTACAGAACTGCAGAAAATGCTATTCAAAAAAAATTTAGTTTTTTTAGTATAGCACAGTAGGAGAAAACTATATAGAAATTGTTTATTTCACACACCTCAAAATATGTATAACACACTGCAAACTTTTTTTTGTGCCCCTAAACGGCGTTTTTTGGAGGAGCAGAACACACCCACAGTACGTAACCGCTGAATCGCACAGCTACAGAACTGCAGAAAATGCTATTCAAAAAAAAATGTTGTTTTTTTAGTATAGCACAGTAGGAGAAAACTATATAGAAATTGTTTATTTCACACACCCCAAAATATGTATAACACACTGCAAACTTTTTTTTGTGCCCCTAAATGGCATTTTTTGGAGGAGCAGAACACACCCACAGTACGTAACCGCTGAATCGCACAGCTACAGAACTGCAGAAAATGCTATTCAAAAAAAATGTTGTTTTTTTAGTATAGCACAGTAGGAGAAAACTATATAGAAATTGTTTATTTCACACACCTCAAAATATGTATAACACACTGCAAACTTTTTTTTGTGCCCCTGAATGGCTCTTTTTGCAAGCGTACATTAAAGTGCAAATTTTTTATTTTTTGCCCTAAACGGGTCTTTTTTTGCACTAGCAAAATAAAATGCTTTTTTTTTTTTGCCCTATGGGTCTTTTGGAAAAGAGAACAATAAAGTGCCTTTTTTTTTCCCCCTAATGCCGCGTACACACGATCATTATTCACGGCGGTTAAAAAACCGCCGTGAATAATGACAGGAAAAACGAGGGAACCGCTTGGTTCCCTACACACGGTCGTTTTTCCCGTCATTTTTTCTCTTGACGAGAAAAACGACCGTCTGTGGGCTCCGCGGCAGTGTTTCCCTATGGGAAACACTGGCGCGGAAAAAAATGCTGGAAAAAACTATGAGAAAATTTAGAACATGTTCTAAATTTTCTCGTCGTTTTTTATGCCGTTTTTCTAGACGAGAAAAACAACATAAAGCCCACAGACGATTGTTTTTCTCGGCGAAAAAAAAAAATGCCGTTTTTCTCGTCGAGAAAAGCGGTCGTGTGTACGCGGCATGAAAGTTAGATTTTCTCTGACACTGGGCTCATGGCAGTGTAAAAAGACTGCACTGCAACACAAACAGGTAAACCTATGCAGATCACTGATTTTAATCTCTGAATCTGGACTCCTATATAATATTCTCTCTCCCTGAAAGCACCAACACAGGAACCTGGCCCTACACTACACTATCTCTCTATCTTTTCCCTCAGATTGTAGAATCAGGACTACCTCATCTATTTTTCTATCTCTCCCTAAAAGCAGCAGCAGCAGACTAGATCCTCTCCCTATCTATTCTGAAGCAGAGTGACATGTGTGCTGTGTGCCTCTAGCTTATATAGAAGCTGGGTCACATGTTGCACTGACCAATCACAGCCATGCCATTAGTAGGCATGGCTATGGTGGCCTCTAAGGGCACACCAGCTAATCAAAAGGTGATTGGCTGGCCCCTGAAGCATTTCTAGACTGTAAGCTCTATCGAGCAGGGCCCTCTGATCCCTCTGTATTGAATTGTATTGTGATTGTACTGTCTTCCCTGATGTTGTAAAGCGCTGCGCAAACTGTTGGCGCTATATAAATCCTGTATAATAATAATAATAATAATAATAAATGCGTTATTAGATTGCCGAACCCGAACCCGAACCCGGACTTTTGGGCAAAGTCCGGGTTCGGGTTCGGGAAAAAGCTAAAGTTCGGTACGGACCCGAACTTTACAGTTCGGGTTCGCTCAACACTACTTGCAGACTATCTCTCTCTGTCTCTCTCCTGCTCAACATTTAACTCCAGGCACAGTTAGGACATAGTTAGTCCCAGCACGGACTCAGTCAGGCCTTAGGAATTGCCATTTGCAGAGAGGGACCACAAGCTCCTTTTAGTGTAGCAAAAATTGTATGGAAAGTCTTTAGTGCTAGCTGTCCTATGGGGACTACTGCTCCCAGCAATCCCTCTTCAGACCCTGCCAGCCCTCCTGGCTGAAGCTGCCCAACTCCACTGAACGTGACATTGTAATCCTCACTGGCTCCACATCCAGCTCTGAATGTTGCCTCTCAGTCCTCTTTGGCATGCCTCTCCAGTACTCCTGATGTCACTCACCAGCCCTCCTGGCTGCCCACACACCGGTGGTTCCCTCCTGAAGACTTGCCTGGCAGCACTAGCTCCTGCTGTCCACTCTGACTCCTCTCTGTGCCTCCTGTCCAGATACTTCATGCGGTCAAGGGATCCGTACTGTACCCGAGTCCCAGGCCCATGGTCACCCCCCCAGAATGGGGAGAACCCTCTAAGGCCCCGACAGCCTAGTACTGCATCCTCAGTTTTTTGACCCGACAACTCCTCCCCAGCTGGACTGATTCTAGGTATTTAAGGAGACCTGCCCCCTGCCAATCCAAATTGGGGATTGGTCAGGGCTCCTTAAAACACCCCAGGCAGCTCCACCTCTCTTCCCCTCCTCTCCTCTAGAACCCTCTAAAAGCCAGAGGGAGGTAGAGCCAGGAGAAGTGATGCTTTCTGTGAGTCACCAGCCTACTCTGAGCCACTCCCTGCCCACACATATCAAAACAAACAGGCCTAGCTTTGAGATAGGCCTCCCTAAATTTACATACTCTCTCAAAAAAACTCACCTCTAGCACTGACCTAGGTAGAGAGTGCTACATATCTAATATTATTATTTCATTGTTGTTTCAATCCGACTGGAATGGCTTCATTTTCTGATCTCCTTATTATACACCTCATAGAAACTCACAATTATTACCTGTCAGGAGCTAGCAGTATATTAAACGATAGGTTCTCCTTTAGGAGCGTGTTACATGTTACACCCATATTTAGAGTGTAACATGTAACATGCTTCTATTCACCTGCCTGCTGCTGCCAGAGCGCCTCTCCCTGTGGGAGTGGGTGGGGATTCTTCTCCTTGCACCCCCTGTCACATTTTGAAAATGGCGCAGCTGTGTGAAGTCCACCCACACAGTCGAATCATTCATTAACAATGATTTGTGAAATAATAAACTACAAGTCCCATCTTCCACTGCAGTAGACAGACTTGAAGTTTCAATGAACCATGAGTGTGCTGATCAGCATGCTTGTAGTCCATTTACACTGCTTACAGCCCTGACACTGAAAGCCCATACAGCGGTACAGGATACAGAGCTGCAAGCAATGTGTGCAGGAGCCTGACATTGTACCCATGATCCACTGATTACAATTGCAGTGCTCCGCAGGCTCTTGTGAAAAAAATAATAAATGCAAATTTTTTCTTGAAAAATATGTTAATTTATTATATTTTTCCACAAAAGTGGACTTTGATATTTGTGCATAGTTACATTGGTACAAGATGGACCACTGTAACTATGTAAAAATATCCATACCTGGAATTCAGCTTCAAAATTCTGTGCAATAATTCTTGTGAATTGTGTTCTGTGTACAAAAGGTTGGCTTATGTTGTGCTGCTTGAAAGTAGAGCTAAAGGAAAAACTTTTTTTAAAATTTTGGATTATAACCCCCGTAAGGTTTATTATGGACATCTGAGTCCCATTGGGGAGATTTCGCTTCACTTCCGTCCTATTGCCAAAACAGGAAATTAGAGAAAATCACTGCAAAGTGAGGGAAACCCAGGTTGTTACCAGTAGACATGTGCAGAACGAAAAATTATTGTTTCGTTTCGATTTGTTATTTACATAAATTTGTTTAATTAAATTTGTTTAATTCGTTTTCGGAATTTGTTTTGTTTATTCGTTTTCGAATCGATTCGAATAGTTTTCAAATTTGAATAGTTTTCCAATTTCCAAAGAGAATAAAATATAATAGAAAACAAAGGAATAGATCAGAAAAAAATAGAATAGAATAGAAAAGAATATAACAGAAAATAAAAGAATATAATAGAGCAAAACAGGATAGAAAATAAAAGAACAGAATAGAATGGTATAGAATAGAATAGAATAGAAAGGAATAGAATAGAATAAAAAAGAATAGAATAAAATAGAAAGATTATAACCATCTTCTGAAATTCGAATAGGATAGAAAAGAATAGATTTAAAAAAAACAATAGAATAGAATAGCATAGAAATAATATAACCATTTTCCAAAATTCAAATAGAATCAATTCAAATTGGAATAGAATAGAAAATAATAGAGTAGAAGAGAATAGAAAAAAACACAATAGGATAGAGAAATAGGATAGAATAGAATGAATATAACCATCTTTATATTCTATTCTAATATATTCTTTTCTATTCTATTCAAATGTGAAATTTGTTCTATGTGGATTTTGGGAAATGGTTATATTCTTTATATTCTAATCTAGTCTCTTCTATTCTATTTTTTTTTTAATATATTTTTTCATTTGTTTATTCTATTCTATTCTATTTTTTTCTATTCTATTATTTTATTTTCTATTATATTATTTTCTATTCTATTCTATTCTATTCTATTCTTTTCTATTCAAATTCAAATTTATTCTATTTGAAATTCCAATTTCGAAAGATGGTTATATTCTTTTCGAAAACTTTTCAAATTCGATTTTGAAAACCATTTGAATTCGAAAACTTTTTGAATTTGAATTTGAAAACATTTGAATTCAAATTTGAAAACTATTTGAATTCGCCTCTATTACTGTTCTGGGGACAGCCCATAATTTGCCATTTAATTTTACTTTCACTTTTAGTGATGATGGCAAACAGGACAAATATAGAGTGTGAATCTCCCTAACAGGGGCACAGAGAGCAATAACAACTGGCTGGTATTCCTCTCCGCTCTGTCCAAAACATAAAAAAAATGCTTCCTTTAATTATGCTTTAAAGTGTTTGTACACCTTTAAAAATAACTATTAAAGTGATACTAAAGTCTTGTTTTTTTTTTTAGTTTAAAAATAACAATGGTTTTGCACAGAGCAGTCCTGATCCTCCTTTTATGGAGTCTGTGATGGGGGATCTGTGATGGAGAGGAGTCTGTGATGGGGGGATCTGTGATGGAGAGGAGTCTGTGATGGGGGATCTGTGATGGAGAGGAGTCTGTGATGGGGGGGGGATATGTAATGGAGAGGAGTCTGTGATGGGGGATCTGTGATGGAGAGGAGTCTGTGATGGGGGGGATATGTAATGGAGAGGAGTCTGTGATGGGGGATCTGTGATGGAGAGGAGTCTGTGATGGGGGGATCTGTGATGAAGAGGAGTCTGTGATGGGGGATCTGTGATGGAGAGGAGTCTGTGATGGGGGATCTGTGATGGAGAAGAGCCTGTGATGGGGGCTCTGTGAAGGAGAGGAATCTGTGGTGGGGGATCTGTGATGGAGAGGAGTCTGTGATGGGGGATCTGTGATGGGGGGATCTGTGATGGAGAGGAGTCTGTGATGGGGGATCTGTGATGGAGAGGTGTCTGTGATGGGGGCTCTGTGATGGAGAGTAGTCTGTGATGGGGGATCTGTGATGGAAAGGAGTCTGTGATGGGGGATCTGTGATGGAGAGGAGTCTGTGATGGGGCTCTGTGATGGAGAGGAGTCTGTGATGGAGAGGAGTGTTTGATGGAGAGGAGTCTGTGATGGGGGGATCTGTGATGGAGAGGAGTCTGTGATGTGGGGATCTGTGATGGAGAGGTGTCTGTGATGGGGGCTCTGTGATGGAGAGGAGTCTGTGATGGGGGATCTGTGATGGAGAGGAGTCTGTGGTGGGGGATCTGTGATGGAGAGGAGTCTGTGGTGGGGGATCTGTGATGGAGAGGAGTCTGTGATGGGGATCTGTGATGGAGAGGAGTCTGTGGTGGGGGATCTGTGATGGAGAGGAGTCTGTGATGGGGGCTCTGCGATGGAGAGGAGTCTGTGATGTGGGATCTGTAATGAAGAAGAGCCTGTGATGGTGGCTCTGTGATAGAGAGGAGTCTGTGGTTGGGGATCTGTGATGGAGAGGAATCTGTGATGGGGGATCTGTGATGGAGAGGAGACTGTGGTGGGGAATCTGTGATGTAGAGGAGTCTGTGATGGGGGCTCTGCGATGGAGAGGAGTCTGTGGTGGGGGATCTGTGATGAAGAGGAGTCTATGATGGGGGACCGGTGATGGAGAGGAGTCTGTGATGGGGCTCTGTGATGGAGAGGAGTCTGTGATGGGGGCTCTGTGATGGAGAGGAGTCTGTGATGTGGGATCTGTGATGGAGAGGAGTCTGTGATGGGGGATCTGTGATGGAGAGGAGTCTGTGATGGGGGCTCTGTGATGGAGAGGAGTCTGTGATGGGGAATCTGTGATGGAGAGGAGTCTGTCATGGGGGATCTGTGATGGAGAGGAGTCTGTGATGGGGGATCTGTGATGGAGAGGAGTCTGTGATGGGGGCTCTGTGATGGAGAGGAGTCTGTGATGGGGGATCTGTGATGGAGAGGAGTCTGTCATGGGGGATCTGTGATGGAGAGGAGTCTGTGATGGGGGATCTGTGATGGAGAGGAGTCTGTGATGGGGCTCTGTGATGCAGAGGAGTCTGTGATGGGGGCTCTGTGATGGAGAGGAGTTTGTGATGGGGGCTCAGTGATGGAGAGTAGTCTGTGATGGGGGCTCTGTGATGGAGAGGAGTCTGTGATGGGGGATCTGTGATGGAGAGGAGTCTGTGATGGGGGCTCTGTAATGGAGAGAAGTCTGTGATGGGGATCTGTGATGGAGAGGAGTCTGTGATGGGGGATCTGTGATGGAGAGGAGTAGGGATGAGCTTCGTGTTCGAGTCGAACATACGTTCGACTCGAACATCGGCTGTTCGATCGTTCGACGAAGATCGAACGATTTGGGCCGTTCGCGCCAAATTCGAGTGACGCGAACGGCCCACAATGCACTACGCCATCGCAGTGTCATCCAGGCGCTGTGATTGGCCAAGCATGCACTGTGACCCCGCATGCTTGGCCAATCACAGCGCCGGCAGCGAGGAGAGCAATGATTGGCCACAGGCAGGATGCCTGTGGCCAATTATTGCTGAGGGTGTTTAGTACACGCCCCACACTATAAAAGGCCGCCAGCACGGCGGCCTAGTGTAGTGTGTTCCGGAGCAGGGATAGAGCAGCATAGGCAGGGACAGTGACTGTTATTTCTTTCTTGCTTAACCTGGATTCCTTTAGTTTAGGGAAAGAGAAGGATAGGTAGGGAGAGTGTCAGTGTGTTTTGTGCTTGTGCTATAGTGTGCTTAAAAAAAACATTTATTCTAGGGACAGAAAACTGTAGGTAGGGACAGTGTCAGTTTCTTTCACTCTGCAAGTCCTTGTTTCCAGGGACCTGGAAGGACAGTGAGTGAATTGTCCTTGTGCTATATTGTGCTTAAAAAAACATTTATTCTAGGGACAGAAAACTGTAGGTAGGGAGAGTGTCAGTTTCTTTCACTCTGCAAGTCCTTGTTTCCAGGGACCTGTAAGGACAGTGAGTGAATTGTCCTTGTGCTATATTGTGATTAAAAAAAACATTTTTTCTAGGGACAGAAAACTGTAGGTAGGGAGAGTGTTTTTTTTCTTTCACTCTGCAAGTCCTTGTTTCCAGGGACCTGGAAGGACAGTGAGTGAATTGTCCTTGTGCTATATTGTGCTTAAAAAAAACATTTTTTCTAGGGACAGAAAACTGTAGGTAGGGAGAGTGTTTTTTTTCTTTCACTCTGCAAGTCCTTGTTTCCAGGGACCTGGAAGGACAGTGAGTGAATTGTCCTTGTGCTATATTGTGCTTAAAAAAAAACATTTTTTCTAGGGACAGAAAACTGTAGGTAGGGAGAGTGTTTTTTTTCTTTCACTCTGCAAGTCCTTGTTTCCAGGGACCTGTAAGGACAGTGAGTGAATTGTCCTTGTGCTATATTGTGCTTAAAAAAAACATTTATTCTAGGGACAGAAAACTGTAGGTAGGGAGAGTGTCAGTTTATTTCACTCTGCAAGTCCTTGTTTCCAGGGACCTGGAAGGACAGTGAGTGAATTGTCCTTGTGCTATATTGTGATTAAAAAAAACATTTATTCTAGGGACAGAAAACTGTAGGTAGGGACAGTGTCAGTTTCTTTCACTCTGCAAGTCCTTGTTTCCAGGGACCTGGAAGGACAGTGAGTGAATTGTCCTTGTGCTATATTGTGCTTAAAAAAACATTTATTCTAGGGACAGAAAACTGTAGGTAGGGAGAGTGTCAGTTTCTTTCACTCTGCAAGTCCTTGTTTCCAGGGACCTGTAAGGACAGTGAGTGAATTGTCCTTGTGCTATATTGTGATTAAAAAAAACATTTTTTCTAGGGACAGAAAACTGTAGGTAGGGAGAGTGTTTTTTTTCTTTCACTCTGCAAGTCCTTGTTTCCAGGGACCTGGAAGGACAGTGAGTGAATTGTCCTTGTGCTATATTGTGCTTAAAAAAAACATTTTTTCTAGGGACAGAAAACTGTAGGTAGGGAGAGTGTTTTTTTCTTTCACTCTGCAAGTCCTTGTTTCCAGGGACCTGGAAGGACAGTGAGTGAATTGTCCTTGTGCTATATTGTGCTTAAAAAAAATCATTTTTTCTAGGGACAGAAAACTGTAGGTAGGGAGAGTGTTTTTTTTCTTTCACTCTGCAAGTCCTTGTTTCCAGGGACCTCTAAGGACAGTGAGTGAATTGTCCTTGTGCTATATTGTGCTTAAAAAAAACATTTATTCTAGGGACAGAAAACTGTAGGTAGGGAGAGTGTCAGTTTATTTCACTCTGCAAGTCCTTGTTTCCAGGGACCTGGAAGGACAGTGAGTGAATTGTCCTTGTGCTATATTGTGATTAAAAAAAACATTTATTCTAGGGACAGAAAACTGTAGGTAGGGACAGTGTCAGTTTCTTTCACTCTGCAAGTCCTTGTTTCCAGGGACCTGGAAGGACAGTGAGTGAATTGTCCTTGTGCTATATTGTGCTTAAAAAAACATTTATTCTAGGGACAGAAAACTGTAGGTAGGGAGAGTGTCAGTTTCTTTCACTCTGCAAGTCCTTGTTTCCAGGGACCTGTAAGGACAGTGAGTGAATTGTCCTTGTGCTATATTGTGATTAAAAAAAACATTTTTTCTAGGGACAGAAAACTGTAGGTAGGGAGAGTGTTTTTTTTCTTTCACTCTGCAAGTCCTTGTTTCCAGGGACCTGGAAGGACAGTGAGTGAATTGTCCTTGTGCTATATTGTGCTTAAAAAAAACATTTTTTCTAGGGACAGAAAACTGTAGGTAGGGAGAGTGTTTTTTTTCTTTCACTCTGCAAGTCCTTGTTTCCAGGGACCTGGAAGGACAGTGAGTGAATTGTCCTTGTGCTATATTGTGCTTAAAAAAAAACATTTTTTCTAGGGACAGAAAACTGTAGGTAGGGAGAGTGTTTTTTTTCTTTCACTCTGCAAGTCCTTGTTTCCAGGGACCTCTAAGGACAGTGAGTGAATTGTCCTTGTGCTATATTGTGCTTAAAAAAAACATTTATTCTAGGGACAGAAAACTGTAGGTAGGGAGAGTGTCAGTTTATTTCACTCTGCAAGTCCTTGTTTCCAGGGACCTGGAAGGACAGTGAGTGAATTGTCCTTGTGCTATATTGTGATTAAAAAAAACATTTTTTCTAGGGACAGAAAACTGTAGGTAGGGAGAGTGTTTTTTTTCTTTCACTCTGCAAGTCCTTGTTTCCAGGGACCTGTAAGGACAGTGAGTGAATTGTCCTTGTGCTATATTGTGATTAAAAAAAACATTTTTTCTAGGGACAGAAAACTGTAGGTAGGGAGAGTGTTTTTTTTCTTTCACTCTGCAAGTCCTTGTTTCCAGGGACCTGTAAGGACAGTGAGTGAATTGTCCTTGTGCTATATTGTGCTTAAAAAAAACATTTATTCTAGGGACAGAAAACTGTAGGTAGGGAGAGTGTCAGTTTATTTCACTCTGCAAGTCCTTGTTTCCAGGGACCTGTAAGGACAGTGAGTGAATTGTCCTTGTGCTATATTGTGATTAAAAAAAACATTTTTTCTAGGGACAGAAAACTGTAGGTAGGGAGAGTGTTTTTTTTCTTTCACTCTGCAAGTCCTTGTTTCCAGGGACCTGTAAGGACAGTGAGTGAATTGTCCTTGTGCTATATTGTGATTAAAAAAAACATTTTTTCTAGGGACAGAAAACTGTAGGTAGGGAGAGTGTCAGTTTATTTCACTCTGCAAGTCCTTGTTTCCAGGGACCTGTAAGGACAGTGAGTGAATTGTCCTTGTGCTATATTGTGATTAAAAAAAACATTTTTTCTAGGGACAGAAAACTGTAGGTAGGGAGAGTGTTTTTTTTCTTTCACTCTGCAAGTCCTTGTTTCCAGGGACCTGTAAGGACAGTGAGTGAATTGTCCTTGTGCTATATTGTGCTTAAAAAAAAACATTTATTCTAGGGACAGAAAACTGTAGGTAGGGAGAGTGTCAGTTTATTTCACTCTGCAAGTCCTTGTTTCCAGGGACCTGTAAGGACAGTGAGTGAATTGTCCTTGTGCTATATTGTGATTAAAAAAAACATTTTTTCTAGGGACAGAAAACTGTAGGTAGGGAGAGTGTTTTTTTTCTTTCACTCTGCAAGTCCTTGTTTCCAGGGACCTGTAAGGACAGTGAGTGAATTGTCCTTGTGCTATATTGTGATTAAAAAAAACATTTTTTCTAGGGACAGAAAACTGTAGGTAGGGAGAGTGTTTTTTTTCTTTCACTCTGCAAGTCCTTGTTTCCAGGGACCTGTAAGGACAGTGAGTGAATTGTCCTTGTGCTATATTGTGCTTAAAAAAAACATTTATTCTAGGGACAGAAAACTGTAGGTAGGGAGAGTGTCAGTTTATTTCACTCTGCAAGTCCTTGTTTCCAGGGACCTGTAAGGACAGTGAGTGAATTGTCCTTGTGCTATATTGTGATTAAAAAAAACATTTTTTCTAGGGACAGAAAACTGTAGGTAGGGAGAGTGTTTTTTTTCTTTCACTCTGCAAGTCCTTGTTTCCAGGGACCTGTAAGGACAGTGAGTGAATTGTCCTTGTGCTATATTGTGCTTAAAAAAACATTTATTCTAGGGACAGAAAACTGTAGGTAGGGAGAGTGTCAGTTTATTTCACTCTGCAAGTCCTTGTTTCCAGGGACCTGTAAGGACAGTGAGTGAATTGTCCTTGTGCTATATTGTGATTAAAAAAAACATTTTTTCTAGGGACAGAAAACTGTAGGTAGGGAGAGTGTTTTTTTTCTTTCACTCTGCAAGTCCTTGTTTCCAGGGACCTGTAAGGACAGTGAGTGAATTGTCCTTGTGCTATATTGTGCTTAAAAAAACATTTATTCTAGGGACAGAAAACTGTAGGTAGGGAGAGTGTCAGTTTATTTCACTCTGCAAGTCCTTGTTTCCAGGGACCTGTAAGGACAGTGAGTGAATTGTCCTTGTGCTATATTGTGATTAAAAAAAACATTTTTTCTAGGGACAGAAAACTGTAGGTAGGGAGAGTGTTTTTTTTCTTTCACTCTGCAAGTCCTTGTTTCCAGGGACCTGGAAGGACAGTGAGTGAATTGTCCTTGTGCTATATTGTGCTTAAAAAAAACATTTATTCTAGGGACAGAAAACTGTAGGTAGGGAGAGTGTTTTTTTTCTTTCACTCTGCAAGTCCTTGTTTCCAGGGACCTGGAAGGACAGTGAGTGAATTGTCCTTGTGCTATATTGTGATTAAAAAAAACATTTTTTCTAGGGACAGAAAACTGTAGGTAGGGAGAGTGTTTTTTTTCTTTCACTCTGCAAGTCCTTATTTCCAGGGACCTGTAAGGACAGTGAGTGAATTGTCCTTGTGCTATATTGTGCTTAAAAAAAACATTTATTCTAGGGACAGAAAACTGTAGGTAGGGAGAGTGTTTTTTTTCTTTCACTCTGCAAGTCCTTGTTTCCAGGGACCTGTAAGGACAGTGAGTGAATTGTCCTTGTGCTATATTGTGATTAAAAAAAATATTTTTTCTAGGGACAGAAAACTGTAGGTAGGGAGAGTGTCAGTTTCTTTCACTGTGAAAGTCCTTGTTTCAAGGGACAGAGAAGGACACCTGAAGGTAGCCCTTATTGCTTTTTTCCCATCTCCCTGCAGGCCATCTATTAGAATGTCTGGAAGGCAAACAAGGAGAGGCAGACAGTCAGGAGGCAATAAAAGAGGGCAAGCAGGCTCTGTGTCTGGGGGCAACAGTGCTGGTCGTGGACGCGGTGCATTGTCATCAGCACATGGCCATGGGACACGCTTGTCCTTCTTTTCGGCAGCTGGACATGTTGAGCCACATCATGCCGAAGACTTGGTAGAGTGGATGACCAAGCCCTCCTCCTCCTCCTCATCCTCTCTCACCCAGGCTCAGGGTACTGGAAAAGCAGCTGCCAAAGCGTCGTCTTCCCTGGTATCAATGTCAGACAAATCATCAGTCACTCCTTCCCTAGACCCACCATGTCCTCCTCCTGAGGAGTCCCCCGAACTGTTTCAGCACAGTGTTGGGTACATGCTCCAGGAGGATGCCCAGCGTTTCGAAGGGTCTGATGATGAAACCCAGCTAGAGGAAGGCAGTAGCGTGAGAGCAGACAGAGGGGATGCTCAAGAAGGACACCAATCTGGCAGTCATGTTCCAGCAGCTGCAGCATACTGCCAGATTGGCTCCAGTGATGAGGAGGGAGGGGATGATGAGGTCACTGACTCCACGTGGGTGCCTAATAGGAGAGAGGAGGAGGAGGAGGATGAGGAGGAGGCACATCTCCAACGAGGCAGGATGCCCTTTGGTGGCCAGCGTAAGGGCAGTACACCGACGGAATCACACCGCAGAGCTCCGCCTGTGCAGGGCGCTGCCTCTGCCCGTCATTCAAAAAGTTCTTTGGTGTGGGCCTTTTTTGAGGCTAGTGCATCAGATCGCACAGCTGCTGTTTGCAACATATGTCTCAAGCGTATATCGCGTGGCCAAAACATCAGCCGCTTGGGTACCACATGCCTGACCAGACATATGTTGACCTGCCATGCAGCTCGTTGGCAAGCCTACCTCAAAGACCCACACCAAAGAACAAAGCGGACCTCTCCTTGCACCGCATCAGCTGGGATCTCCAACCCCACTATAACTTCAGTCCTCTCTGAAACATGCACTGAGAGGAATGAAGGTGTAGAATTAGGTGTGTCACAGCCAAGTACTTGCGCCCACTCTGCTAGCAGTACACCGACGTCCGATTCTAGCAGGCAAATTTCCCTGCCCCAGCTGCTGGACCGTCGAAAGAAGTTCACTCCCAGCCATCCACATGCCCAGCGGTTGAATGCTAGCTTGGCTAAATTGCTAGCGCTTCAACTGCTGCCTTTTCAGTTGGTAGACTCGGCCCCCTTCCGTGAGTTTGTGCAATGTGCGGTTCCTCAGTGGCAGGTTCCCAAACGCCACTTTTTCTCACGGAAGGCTATTCCGGCTCTCTACCGGCATGTGGAAGGCAATGTCTTGGCCTCGCTGGACAGGGCGGTCAGCGGTAAGGTGCATATTACCGCTGACTCATGGTCCAGCAGGCATGGACAGGGACGTTACCTTTCTTTCACGGCCCATTGGGTCACTCTTTTGGCAGCTGGGAAGGATTCAGGACAAGGTGCAGTAGTGTTGGAGGTTGTCCCACCGCCACGCCTCCAAAATGCTACTACTGGTTGTGACACACCTCTCTCCTCCACCCCCTCCTCTTCTTCTTCCTCCATGGCCTCTTCCTGTGGTTTGTCCTATGAACCAGCGGTGCTCCGTAGCCATTCACGGGGCTACGCAAGTACGCAGGCAAAAAGATGCCATGCCGTGCTTGCGCTGGTGTGTTTGGGGGACAGAAGCCACACTGGGGCAGAGGTCCTGTCTGCTCTGCAGGGCCAGGCCGAGAGGTGGTTGACGCCACGCCAGCTTAAGCCAGGAATGGTGGTTTGCGACAATGGCACCAACCTCCTCTCCGCCCTCCGACAGGGACAACTGACCCATGTGCCCTGTGTGGCTCACGTCCTTAACCTGGTGGTGCAGCGCTTCTTGGGCAGGTACCCGGGCTTACAGGATGTCCTGAGGCAGGCCAGGAAAGTCTGTGTGCATTTCCGCAGATCTTATAATGCCAGTGCTCGCCTGGCTGAGCTGCAAAAGGAGTTGAACCTGCCCAAGAACCGCCTTATATGTGACATGCCCACCAGGTGGAACTCAACGTTGGCCATGCTGCAGCGGCTGCACACGCAGCAGAGGGCCATCAATGAGTACCTGTGCGACTACGGCACCAGGACAGGGTCAGGGGAGCTTGGTTTTTTTTCTCCACGCCAGTGGGGCATGATCAGGGATGCATGCACTGTCCTGGCACCATTTGAGGAGGCCACGAGGATGGTGAGCAGTGACAGTGCATGCATCAGTGACACTGTACCTCTTGTCCACCTGTTGGAGCACACGCTGCGTGGAATAATGGACAGGGCACTTGAGGCAGAACAGAGGCAGGAAGAGGAGGACTTCCTTGCCTCTCAAGGCCCCCTTTACCCAGACAGTGTTCCTTCTGTCCCACCCATCGCACAGGAAGAGGAGGAGGAGGAGGAGGAGGAGGAGGAGGATTGTGTCAGCATGGAGGTGGAGGCTGGCACTCAGCATCATCAGCAGCAGTCTTTTAGGGATGATTTACAGTCCCAAGAAACCAGTGGACTTGTACGTGGCTGGGAGGAGGTGGCTGCGGATCATGTCGTCCTTAGTGACCCAGAGGACTCCGGAGCGAATGCCTCAGCAAACCTACGCTGCATGGCCTCCCTGATCCTGCAAAGTCTGCGGAAGGATCCTCGTATTCTTCGGATCAAGGAGAGGGACCATTACTGGCTGGCCACTCTCCTTGATCCACGGTACAAGGGTAAGGTTGCGGACCTTATGTTACCGTCGCAGAGGGAGCAGAGGATGAGACAACTCCGGGAGGCCTTGCAGAAAGGTCTGTGCAACGCGTTCCCAGAGACTGGGAGGTTGCAAACTCCTGGTCCTGGACAACGAGTTGCTGAGGCTTCGGCCAGTCAAAGAAGGAGCGGTGGGGAAGGTGGCCGTCTGACCGATGCGTTCAGACAATTCTTTAGTCCGCAGCCCCAAAGTATGATCGGTTCCAGCAACCATCGCCAGCGTCTGATAAACATGGTGCAGGAATATCTAGGGGCAAGGTCAGACTTGGACACCTTCCCCACCGAAAATCCTCTGGCTTACTGGGTCTTGAGGATGGATCACTGGCCAGAGCTTGCACAGTATGCAATTGAGCTACTGGCCTGTCCTGCATCCAGCGTTCTTTCGGAACGCACATTCAGTGCTGCTGGAGGATTTGTCACGGATCACAGGGTGCGCCTGTCCACCGACTCGGTTGATCGACTGACTTTCATCAAGATGAACCAGTCTTGGATCACCACCAGCTACCACACACCTGATGCTGATATAACAGACTAATTGATTTTAACATGTCACATCCCTTCAAGACTGATGCTGAGTGCCTGTGCTGTTATGTTGACTGGCTATCCTCCTCCTCCGAGTCCTCAATGATACGATTGATGATGATAGCTTGTAAGATCATTTTTGTTTATGGGTGCCGCCACCAGTGCCTAACGCCCAATTTTTCAGCCCCTGTTTAACAGGGGCGTGTAATTACAATTTTTGAAGCAATACTTTGCAACAGGGCTCATTGCTGTGCTCCAAGTACAGTATCTGTGAGGAGTTGCAGTGTTGTGCCACCAGTGCCTAAGGCCCAATTTTTCAGCCCCTGTTTAACAGGGGCGTGTCATTACAATTTTTGAAGCAATACTTTGCAACAGGGCTCATTGCTGTGCTCCAAGTACAGTATCTGTGAGGAGTTGCAGTGTTGTGCCACCAGTGCCTAAGGCCCAATTTTTCAGCCCCTGTTTAACAGGGGCGTGTCATTACAATTTTTGAAGCAATACTTTGCAACAGGGCTCATTGCTGTGCTCCAAGTACAGTATCTGTGAGGGGTTGCAGTGTTGTGCCACCAGTGCCTAAGGCCCAATTTTTCAGCCCCTGTTCAACAGGGGCATGTAATTACAATTCTTGATCTAATAATTCACAGCAGGGCCCATTGCTGCACCCACCAAGAGTAACTGTCAGGGCTTACAGTGTTGTGGCACCAGCACCACCATCAAAGGCCCAATTTTTACTACCACTGTTCAACAATTATATGTAATTAAAATTCCTGATATAATAGTTGACAGCAGGGCGTTCCAGCACCAACCAAGAGTAACTGTGAGTGCTTACAGTGTTGTGCCAACACCAACAACTAAGGGGCCTATTTCTGCAGAGTATATACGGCAGGTCCCTACTTTCAAACATCCAACTTACAAACGACTCCTACTTGCAAACGCAAGAAGACAACAGGAAGTGAGAGGAAATCTACCACTAGGAAGGAAAATTCTCTCCTGTAAGAATAAATATGGGAGAAAGGTGTCTCCTCTGTACTGATGCTTTATCAGCAATCCTTGTTTCAAGAAAAACACCACATTTCAAAAACAGTTGTCATTGGGACGGAAAGTGAGGTGAAATGTTCTGAACAGGGGCACAGACAGCAAAACAAATGTTACAGGGGTGATAACCCTTACCTATGTTTTCCAAAAAGTTTAAAAATAGATTTTTGGTCTGGAGCTACACTTCAACAATGTACCTGTTCAAAATTACAAACAGATTCTACATAAGAACAAACCTACAGTCCCTGTCTTGTATGCACCGCCTGTATAGGGCTGTTCAGAGTATATAGGGCCTTTTTTATTTTATGTGCGGGGTTCCCCTTAATATCCATACAAGACCCAAAGGGGCTGGTAATGGGCTGGGGTAGGGGGGGGGGGGGTCATGGGGTAGCTATGCCATTTTTCTTAAAGAATTTCATCCATATTACCGGGACCAGACATTACATTAAAGCCGCAAGCAGTTTTAAATGGCTTTTTTTTCCTTTAGAAGTGTCATTTTGTGCAGGGACAGTTCTAAACACGGGAAACACGTGGCACTTCACAGGCATACTTTAGACACCCCCCAGGTACGATATTTAAAGGAATATTTGACTTTTTTTTTTTCACTTTATGCATCATTAAAATGACTGCTCCCGAAAAACGACCGTTTTTAAAACTTCTTTTTGCATTGATACATGTCCCCTGGTGCAGAACCCGGGTTCCCAAACCCTTTTTAGGACAATAACATGCATAATAGTTGTTATAATTAGCACTTTAGAATTCGAACGTTCGCATCCATTGTATTTAATAGGGTTCTAATGTTCGTTCGAACTTTCGGTCCGTTCGCGGGTTCTGGTGCGAACCGAACCCGGGGGTGTTCGGCTCATCACTAGAGAGGAGTCTGTGATGGGGGATCTGTGATGGAGAGAGGAATCTGTGATTGGGGATCTGTGATGGAGAGGAGTCTGTGGTGGGGGATCTGCGATGGAGAGCGAAGTCTGTGATAGGGAGGGGGGGTCTGTGATGAGGGGATTCTGTGAAATACTAAATAAATTTATGTTGATTAAAATTGTTCTTTATTTTAAATATTGTATTGTTTTTTCCTGTTTTTTTTTCCCACTACAAATAAGATGTGTGCATAGGGGTTCGTTCATATTTTTTTCAAACTATAGTCCGGCCCCCCAACAGTCTGAGGGACTGTGAACTGGCCCCCTGTTATAAAAGTTTGGGGACCCTGATCTTGAAGTTTGTAAACTTACTTTGTGAAGATCCCACACATTTCCTTCCTTGAATTCTGTGACACGTAGTCACTATGACCTGTGAGTAGGCACTGCTGTGTCACACATTTCACAGAGCCCGCCTTCTGAACTACAGAGGTGCTAAAAGGAGGAGTTTCAGGAGGCGGAGTCAGTACATGAATCACTGCTTGCAGGCAGCAGGGTAACATGGGAAATTGCACAACCTGTAGCAAGTAGTGGTCGCAAGGCCCTCTCTCCAGACCCAGTGACACAGCAGCATTGGTCCCTCTGGTTAGGTGCCTCCTCACTCTTGGTTGCCCATGGTGACTCCAGTGAACAGTGCAGCAAGGTATGTATACTGGCAGTGGCCATGGCTTTCCGCATTCAGGTCCCTTCTCTGTACTGTCTTGTTGCCCCACACGCAGCAGTGGGTTTCAAATGACACCATTGTAGTCCATCTCTCTCTCTGTGATGGCACAGTCCTCTCACTCTCGCTGTCTCCACTACACTCCTCATCTGAAAGAATGTGTTGCGTGCATCCCCGTGCAAGGAAAAGGGGCCCTTGAATGGGTTTACGCTTTAATACTCCTGTGTGAATGAGGCCTAAGGTTACCTAACTGCAGTAGAAACAATTATGTCTTCTGCCCTGCTAAATTAAACTGTGCTGTAAGGCAGAGCTGTGTAAACCTTAAAACTGAATAGACAGTTGTGATAAAGTGCTAACATGAGACATGTTGATAGGGGGAGAGTACAGAGTGACAAAAAGATGAACTCTTCAATCTGCCACTTCTCCTTTCACTGTCCATTGAGACCCAGAGAAGTCCCGGGCCCCTGAAGCCCAATGGTGACCTCCAAATTTAAAGACAGCTGACATCCTTCAGTGTAAAGTGGATTACAAGGCACGGTGGGTGTAATGCAAGATGATCAGGTGGGCGCCAGACACTTTTTGAATGCAAAGAGATTTATTTTCTCTTAAACCGAATTGTGGGAGAGAGGATTAGGGCCAGGACACCCTTAGGTAGATGCAATGTTAATTGGCAGACTCCGAGACTTCTATAGGTAGACAGCTATACAGGTGAAGGCCTCCAGCTGGACACCACTTCTGTATAGGTAGGACCGCTGTCTCCTATGGCAACAATCTTGTACCTGTTACTAACGATAAAGGCATTCAACTTTCTGCAACACGAACAGTTCCCAAATAAATAGGCTCTCCCAGCAGGCCAAGGGACCCAATAAAATCCCTGCCCATTGGCTGAGACACCTCATTTATTCCTAATCTGTCCTTGCAATGCCCTTGTCTTATGTAATGTCACCAGATACCCAGCCATTAGTGACAGAAGAAAGAAGTGCAGCAATTCCAGAATTAGGGTGAAATCAATTGACCTGCTATCAATTGGCAAAAGGCAACTATCACTTGGCAAATAAATTTAATAGCAACCCTGCCTAAACATCAGGGTGCTATATATATATATATATATATATATATATTGTGACAGCAGGAAGGTAAAGTCACCTGGTTGCATCCAGGGGGGTAGATATATTTCTCCCAGATTCAGGCTTTATGCTGACTTGTACAACTAGGGTGGAGAGTTGTATAAGCCCAGCTGAGGCTAGTTAGCTCATGCCTGGAACAAGACCTGTGTGGACTGTCTAGGGAGAGTGAACCCCTGTGCGGTGAGGCAAAGCCTGTGTGGCTATTTGTTTGGACTTTTACTAAACCAGGGACTTAGGGACTAGGACAGCACCAGGCTGATCCCAGTTGTTAGTTTAGGAAACCTGCATGTTTAGTCAGAGGTCAAACTGACCAGGATTTATTTTGTTTATGTTTCTTTTTGGCTTTGCTGTGTTTTTGTCACTGTACATAGAGAAATAAACCGCACCTTTTGATTTTGAAAACCACAACCTCAGTCTGCTGGCCCTGTTTTTGTGTGGGGAGCCCAACCAGGGGGTCACACACACCCGCTACCGAGTTAACCCCCTCACAGTTGGTGGAGAACCAGTGGCAGTTTTTTTTAAGCCAGCATGGAGGAGATACTGAAACAGCTGGCTCTAGCAAATGCCAATCAACAGCAGACAAATGCAGGTTTGCAAAGGAGCCTTGCAGCCCAGCAGCAAGCTCATCAACAAGCCCAGCAGCAATCTGAGGCCCGCTTCATAGACCTGTTACAGAAGCAAGAGCAGAGACTACAACAAATGGAAGCAGTAATGCAGCAACGTCCGCAGACCAGTGAGGAAAGCCGTCCCACTAATACCGCGTCCTTTGGGGTGAGTCGTTTATTGACAAAAATGACTGGAGAGGATGATCCAGAGGTATTTTTGACCACATTTGAAAGGACTGCTGAAAGAGAAAAGTGGCCTGAGGAGCAGTGGGCTGGACTGGTGGCTCCTCTGTTAACTGGTGAATCGCAGAAGGCTTACTATGACCTAGAGCCTAACCAAGCAAAAGACTATGTGATGCTAAAAGCTGAAATTTTGGCAAGGCTGGGTGTCACCCAGGCTGTCCGGGCTCAGCGTGTGCATAACTGGACTTTCCAGCTTGGAAAACCCCCCAGGTCTCAAATGTATGATCTCATTCACCTGAGCAGGAAGTGGCTACAGCCAGAGACTTTGTCCGCACCAGAGATTGTGGAACGTGTTGTAATGGATCGGTTTTTGAGAGCTCTTCCTACTGCCATCCAAAAGTGGGTAAGCCATGGAGACCCAGAGACGGCCAGTGGTCTTGTGGATCGTGTAGAGAAATACTTGGCTACAGAGAACCTGACAGCCTCTTCCAGAGACTCTCGGACTTTCCACCCTAAGACCAGACCATCCCCAGGGGCGGATAAGAGGATTCCAAGGGGTGAGGGTGGAGAGAGTGAGAGGGTGGGAGCTCTACCCAAAGTTTGGCGAGAACAGCCTGGGAAGTCAGGGGCTCAAGAGGCAGCCAAAAGGATTGTTTGCTACCGCTGCCGGCAAGCGGGACATATTGCAGCAAATTGCCCGGTTGTGGAGGAACCCATGCAATGTGACTTTCTGACGGACAGACGTCAGTCGCTGTGTGCGACAGTCGCATGCACTGCCATTCGGGGAACTGAGAAACATTTATGCAAAATGTGTATTAATGGTAGAAATGTTGTGGTATTACTGGATTCAGGTAGCCTTGTGACCCTGATAAAGGCTGAATTAGTTAAAACAGAGGTCTCTGGGAATAGCAAGGTAGCTGTTATTTGTGTGCATGGGGACACCCGAGAGTATCCAGTGACTACAGTGTGTTTCGAGACCCCCAAAGGTACCCTCTCTCATCCAGTGGGGTTAGTATCTCAATTACCGCATGATGCCATTGTGGGAAGAGATTTTCCGAAGTTCTGGGAACTGTGGGATGATCCTGAGCCCCCCACTGGTGCCCCTATGTACCAGGAATGTGATAGCCAGAACTCCTCTGAGAGTGGTGAGGACTCTCCAGAATTTCCCTTGTCAGTATTGGCAGGGGAGACTCAAGAAACTGGAGAGGAGCCCACCTCCTCAGACGAAAACCTACCGTCTGTGGAGTTTTCTGATCTGGAGGTTCACAGGGAAAATTTTGCCACAGAACAGTTAAAAGACCCCGCCCTAATAAAGGCACGGGAAAACGTAGTGGAAATAGATGGCGAGTTAGTGAACCCAGATAATACCTGCACTTACCCATACTTCAGCGTAGAGAAGGACCTACTGTATCGGGTGGCAAAAAGGGCAGAAGAAACCGTTGAGCAGCTTGTGGTGCCCAAACCTTACAGGAAGTTGGTGTTGGAGTTGGCCCATGGGCACATTCTTGGAGGTCATCTGGGGACAGAGAAAACCCGAGAGAGGGTATTACAGAGATTCTATTGGCCTGGGGTGATGAAGGACATAGAAAATTATTGTTCCTCCTGCCCTGTGTGTCAGAGGTCGGCCCCGATGCCACATTTCCGTAGCCCGCTGGTCCCTCTACCCATCATTGAGGTCCCGTTTGAGAGAATCGCAATGGATTTGGTAGGTCCTATAATCAAGTCTGCTAGGGGGCACCAGTACATATTGGTTATAATGGACTATGCCACCCGTTATCCAGAAGCGATCCCTCTCAGAAATACCTCGGCCAAAACCATAGCCAAAGAGCTATCTCTTGTTTTTAGCCGGGTGGGTATTTGTAAAGAACTGCTTACGGACCAAGGTACACCCTTTATGTCCCGGGTTATGAAAGAGCTGTGTAAATTGTTCAAAGTGACGCAATTGCGTACATCTGTGTATCACCCCCAGACCGATGGGCTGGTTGAAAGATTCAACAAAACCCTAAAACAAATGTTGAAGAAAGTGGTGGATAGAGATGGAAAGGATTGGGACTGTCTACTTCCTTATTTGATGTTTGCTATTAGGGAGGTGCCCCAATCCTCTACGGGATTCTCCCCCTTTGAGTTACTGTATGGGAGACACCCAAGAGGGCTGTTGGATATTGCCAAGGAAACTTGGGAAAGTGAGAGTTCTCCCCACAGGAGTGTGATTGAGCATGTCGCCCTGATGCAAGATCGAATTGCACAGGTAATGCCCATCGTGAAGGAACATTTGGCCCAAGCGCAGTTGGCACAGCAGAGAGTGTACAACCGTGGAGCAAAGACCCGTACCTTTTCCCCGGGGGATAGGATATTGGTACTTGTCCCTACGGTTGAAAGTAAATTCCTTGCCAAATGGCAAGGCCCCTACGAGATAATGGAAAAAGTGAGCGAAGTGAATTACAAGGTCAGACAACCAGGAAGGCGAAAGCCCGAACAGATATATCACGTTAATCTGTTGAAAGCCTGGAGGGATAGAGAGTCCCTAGTCGCAGAAACTTGGTCACCAGCTCAAACTGGTTGCGTAATTCCGGAGGTTGGAATAGCAGCCACCTTGTCACAACCCCAACAACAGGAGGTTAAGGAGTTTGTGCTTCGCAACAAGGAGGTGTTCTCTGAGCTGCCGGGACAAACATCTGGGGTAGAGCATGATATTATTACCCCGCCCGGTGAAAGGGTGAAGTTAAAACCCTATCGGATCCCAGAGGCCCGACGGGAGGCAATACGGGAGGAAGTACAGAAAATGCTGAACTTAGGGGTGATAGAGGAGTCCCAAAGTGATTGGTCTAGTCCCATTGTGTTGGTGCCTAAACCGGATGGGAGCTGGCGATTTTGTAACGATTTTCGTCAGTTGAACAAAGTTACAAAATTTGACACCTACCCCATGCCACGTATAGATGAGTTGATCGACCGGCTGGGAACAGCCCGATACATGACGACTCTTGACCTCACAAAAGGATATTGGCAAATTCCCCTGGCCAAGTCGGCCAAAGAGAAAACCGCATTTGTAACCCCAGACGGGGCGTTCCAATATAAGAGAATGCCGTTCGGGTTACAGAATGCGCCGGCCACATTCCAGCGGAAAATGGACCAGATACTGAGGCCCCATCGGAAGTATGCTGCGGCTTACCTGGATGACGTAATTGTCCATAGCACAGATTGGGCCTCACATCTGCCAAAAGTGCAAGCAGTCCTAGACTCTATCCGGGAAGCGGGGTTTACGGCTAACCCCAAGAAGTGTACCATTGGGCAGGAGGAGGCCAAATATCTTGGGTACACCATTGGCAGGGGAGTGATAAAACCCCAACTCAACAAAGTCGAGGCCATCCAGAGTTGGCCACGTCCCAACAGCAAGAAGCAGGTACGGGCCTTTCTGGGAATCGCGGGTTATTATCGGCGCTTCATTCCCCACTTTGCTTCTAAGGCTGTGCCCCTAACCAACCTGACGAAAGGGAAAGGGTCGGTCATGATTAAATGGACCCCCGAGGCTGAGGCAGCATTCCAATTCTTGAAACAAGCCTTATGTAGCCAGCCAGTGTTGTACTCACCCGACTTCTCTAAAGACTTTGTCGTACAAAGTGATGCGTCAGATGTGGGGTTAGGAGCAGTATTGTCCCAGGTCTGGAACGGGGAAGAGCACCCAGTCATTTACCTCAGCAGGAAGTTGAAGTCCCATGAGGTAAATTACGCCACGGTTGAAAAGGAGTGTTTAGCGGTGAAGTGGGCTCTAGATTCCCTTCGGTACTATCTGCTAGGTAGGCACTTTGACATGGTTACGGATCACGCTCCGTTAAAGTGGATGGCTCAAAACAAGGAGACAAATAGAAGAGTGAATAGGTGGTTCCTGGCCCTACAGGAATTCAACTTCACAGTAAAGCATCGCCCTGGCGTTCAAATGGGGAATGTGGATGCTTTGTCTCGAGTACATGAATGCCTGATTGCTGGTGTTCCAACCCCAAGGTTAAAACAAGAGGGGGGGGTATGTGACAGCAGGAAGGTAAAGTCACCTGGTTGCATCCAGGGGGGTAGATATATTTCTCCCAGATTCAGGCTTTATGCTGACTTGTACAACTAGGGTGGAGAGTTGTATAAGCCCAGCTGAGGCTAGTTAGCTCATGCCTGGAACAAGACCTGTGTGGACTGTCTAGGGAGAGTGAACCCCTGTGCGGTGAGGCAAAGCCTGTGTGGCTATTTGTTTGGACTTTTACTAAACCAGGGACTTAGGGACTAGGACAGCACCAGGCTGATCCCAGTTGTTAGTTTAGGAAACCTGCATGTTTAGTCAGAGGTCAAACTGACCAGGATTTATTTTGTTTATGTTTCTTTTTGGCTTTGCTGTGTTTTTGTCACTGTACATAGAGAAATAAACCGCACCTTTTGATTTTGAAAACCACAACCTCAGTCTGCTGGCCCTGTTTTTGTGTGGGGAGCCCAACCAGGGGGTCACACACACCCGCTACCGAGTTAACCCCCTCACAATATATATATATATATATATATATATATATATATATAAAACTATATATTTTTGTCACAGCAGCTTGGCGGATCAGGTGGTCTTGGGGAGGGCAGTTAATAGGGATGAGCTTCAAGTTCGACTCGAACATGAGTTCGACTCGAACATTGGCTGTTCGATCGTTTGACGAAGATCGAACATTATGGGCCGTTCGCGCCAAATTCGAGCAGCGTGTCACGACCCATAATGCACTGCGTCATGGCAGTGCATTGCTGGCTGATGATTGGCCAAGCATGCACTATGACCCCCATGCTTTGGCCAATCACAGCACCATCAGTGAAGAGAGCCATAATTGGCCAAAGGCAGCGTGCCTTTGGCCAATTATGGCTCAGGGGATTAAGTACACGCCCCACACTATATAATGCCGCCTGCATGTCGGCCTTCTGTAGTGTGTTACGGCGCTGAGAGACAGAGAGAGAGAGAGAGTGTCATTTAATTTCATTTCGATAGATCGAGCAGGCAGGCGATTCAGTTAGCTAGATTGAGCAGGCAGTTGATTCAGTTAGTTCCAGTATAGTTATTATATATATATGTAGCGGGGTCCTCAAATTGATGGGATACACCTGGGGAATAGTGTGACCCAGGTGTATAATTGTGTTAGGATTCAGACCCCTTTTTGTTTCGTGGAGGACTGGAGGATGTAATATTCTCCTTTGCCTGTGGGTGGCGGGGTACCCACAGGCTTCAGGTAGAATCATCTCCTGCAGTGCTCCCTGTTTTGTCCCTTCCCGGAGATGGTATGGCTGGGGCGGGGAACCCGCCGGGCCGTTGATGGGAGGAGATAAAAGGGGGAGACGCCCTTACCACGAGGTCATCGTCTTGCGGAGAAGGAGGTCCTCGGAGGAGGAGGGTTGCGGTCCGCACCCAGGCCCCTCAGGCCTGGGTGCTGGAGATCCAGGAGTCTGGTCCAGGTGCCCATGGCCTGGTCCGGAGTCATGTTGGCGTCCATCCCAGGCACCTTTAGCCTGGGGTGAGGTACTATCGAGGAGGCCTGGGGCCCAGTACCTTCGACTGGGTCCCGCTAGGGTGGACTGTCCGAGGGTCCCTGAGCGGAGGGACTCGTACCTGAGGTGAGGAGGCCGGGGAGGTTACCCACTGAAGACCCGGAGCAGCACCAACCCGGTGACAGTGGGCCCCTGGGAACTCTCTTGGGAGGACACATCCCCCTGATAGGGGCCACAGCGTATCGAAGAGGGCTCCACTGCTGTTCATAGGGGTTGCTGGAAGAGACCCCATCTTCCTGTTCTGTAACAGCCGGATTGGCTTAGGCGCCGCTGGTCATAGTACAGTGGCATAGAACTTAAACTTTAGGAAGTGCCTCGATCTGCTCGCCCCACCGTTGGCAAGGTTATAGGTCCCAACCAGTTTGCTGCAAAAGAACTGTTTATTGTGCTTTGCGTATTGGAGTGTCAAATAAACAAGTGTTGGACCTTTCTTCGGTGTGCGAACTCCAGTTACTGGAAGCAAAGGGGAGGCTGGTGAGCTTGCAATTACAGACTCAGTGCATTCACAGAACACACCGGCCCGAGGAAACATCAGGAAGTGGCCTTCACCTCCCTACTACAATGGGGAGGACATGGGCCGTGGCGCATCTCACTCTCACAACCCAGGAACCCCTAGACATGAGCTGGAGTGTAACCGATAAAGTCGAAGAGGGAGTGAGGCCGCTACACGTGGGGGCTCGTGAGTCCGGGATAGAGTGTGTTCTAAAGATGGACTTGAGAATGTCTACATTTGAACTTTGCTGCCCAGAGGAGTTCCGAGCAGATCGGCCATATTACTGGCCAAAGTGCGTCCCTGCTCGGAGTTGTGGAAATGACCCTAACACGGGAAAGGCCCATGCGGAGGAGCGGAAAAAGGGAGAGGTCCAGCCGTGTGACGTACTGCACGTGGGGACTGTTAACGCACTGCGCCACGAGGCACCCCATGGCGACATCGTTCGTGGGCGGAGTCAAGAGGAAGCCCGCGAAAATGTACAGCTCATGGGAGGAGTCTGGCCAAGTGTGGGGATACACGTGGAGACTCCGGCGCGGGGTCAGTGCATGATGGAGCAGCAGATAGTTGGGATGACCTCAAGTGCCCCGTGGATTATGGTTCCTCACCCCGCGAAAATGACTTCCTTTGCTGCCCCCATCACAGACACGGGGATAAGACTTAGGCCCCGAGGGCGGTTGGCTCTGTACACTTGCAGAGACACGGAGGCCCTCGGTGTGATCTGTCCCGGCTGCTCGGGACTGGTGGTCACCCTGAAGCCATTCGGGCGATGTGAGAAGTGCAGAGAATTCCTTTTTGAGGTCGAGTCGTCCACAGCAAGACCCCGGGCCCTTCGCCTCAACCACCTCACGGGTACTGCTACTCCGGAAGGGGAGATCAAGGCCTCTGTCGAGGTTCCCGTGCGCGCTGACCAGGGCGATGGACTGCCCAACAGAGAAAAATCTGAGGATGCTGCCTCGGTCGCCACAAGTTCTCTGCTCCCACCCCCGAAGAGGAAAGTTGGCCTAGTACAGGCATCCTATGGACGTGGTCGAGCTTCACCCCGCTGCTTGCCTGGCCTGGATGGCGCCGGTCGAGAAGAAAGTCCCGGACTTCCCAGTCCTCTACAAGGGTCAGGTGAGCCAGGGGCTGGGACTGTGGTGGTGGTTGGAGGTGTCGGGGGCCCATTGGAGGTGGAGCCCCCCAGGGAGGTTGATTCTGTGTCCACCGGAAGATATCTGCCTGCGGAGATGTATGACACCTCCGACCTAGAGTCGCTGTCTGATTGCGGAGATGATGGCGAGATAGACGAACTGTTCAGCCGCAAGGGCTGGGATAGAGTGCCACTTCTTGCTTCCCGTGCGGTACGGGATTCACCTATGTACACAGGAGACAGCACGCCTCGGGTGGAAGACCCGCAGCTTACGAGGGAACCTACCCCTCCACCTGTGTCCTCATCTACTGTTACCTCACCTACTTTGGTTGTGAGGACACCCCGTGCTTCTCTGAGAGCGCCGAAAGTCATTTCCAGGGAGCTGGTAAAGGCACCTCGGCATCCGGAAGCTATTGTGTTGCCTGGAACTGGAGAGAAAGCCACTATGCCACCTTTGGCCCGCTTGCAGAGACTGTTCTGTCATAAAGTAGCTCGGGAATATGGGTGGGAGTACCCGTATCTGCCCCGGGACTTGCTGTATGAGGTGGAAGTCTGGAGAACAAGATGGTATGACGAGTTTGTGTGGGACAAGTTGAAGGTGCCCCATGCTCGCAGGTACCTGGAATGTGTGCCGGCAGTGTCTAAGAGGTTTGAGGACTGCAAAGCTGAATGGAAATTGGGGCGCCATATCCATGCTGACAAGATAGTCATTTGCAGAAGAGAAGGAGAAGATGTCGAGTATTCGATAGAGGCATTTGACAAACACCTGAAACCCCTGTACCTGCCGGATCCAAAGTTTTACTTATAGGAGAAAAGAACTCCTGTTTATTTCTTTTGTGCACTTGAACTTTCTGGAGGAGCCATTCCCAGACGCCCAGGACTGTGCCCTGCTTTTGTTTTTGTTTGGGCTTTTCTTTTTTTTTTTTTTCTCGTAGGAGACTTGGGGACTGTTGTGTTTTCGTGTTTCCCCTTTTCTTCATGTGCCAAAGGCAAGGACATTTGGGAATAGTGGCAGAGTAGGGAAAAGCTGGAAGAACGAAGACTCGTTGAGTGTCATGACCGCGGCGTTGTCACCAGGTGGCAGTGTTGCGCAACAAATGTTTGAAAATGTTACACACACACATCACCTTGCTTGTTGGAGTGAGTGGGTCTCTCGGCTGACGGGCTCACTCATCCCAAATGACACGAAATTATGTTAGGATGTTGTTTTTTTCTTTCCCCTGCAGGAGAATCGTCAGTCAAGATCATTGAGAGTGGGTGGCTCTTAGACAGTGTGGGAGAGGGGCTGTGACTATGCAGATGTTTAAAGTGTTTTATGACATAAGTTGTTTTATATGTTCCCCATTCCCTGAGCAGGTCTTGGCACTTGGGAAAAATTTAGAGGAACTGCCTCAGGGGTTTCACTCCATGTCACCACTTTATGGGAGGCATGGGTGTGCACCTGACGCTGGGGACCAGCGTCCAATCACAGGGGGGAGTGTGTAGCGGGGTCCTCAAATTGATGGGATACACCTGGGTAATAGTGTGACCCAGGTGTATAATTGTGTTAGGATTCAGACCCCTTTTTGTTTCGTGGAGGACTGGAGGATGTAATATTCTCCTTTGCCTGTGGGTGGCGGGGTACCCACAGGCTTTAGGTAGAATCATCTCCTGCAGTGCTCCCTGTTTTGTCCCTTCCCGGAGATGGTATGGCTGGGGCGGGGAACCCGCCGGGCCGTTGATGGGAGGAGATATAAGGGGGAGACGCCCTTACCACGAGGTCGTCGTCTTGCGGAGAAGGAGGTCCTCGGAGGAGGAGGGTTGCGGTCCGCACCCAGGCCCCTCAGGCCTGGGTGCTGGAGATCCAGGAGTCTGGTCCAGGTGCCCATGGCCTGGTCCGGAGTCATGTTGGCGTCCATCCCAGGCACCTTTAGCCTGGGGTGAGGTACTATCGAGGAGGCCTGGGGCCCAGTACCTTCGACTGGGTCCCGCTAGGGTGGACTGTCCGAGGGTCCCTGAGCGGAGGGACTCGTACCTGAGGTGAGGAGGCCGGGGAGGTTACCCACTGAAGACCCGGAGCAGCACCAACCCGGTGACAGTGGGCCCCTGGGAACTCTCTTGGGAGGACACATCCCCCTGATAGGGGCCACAGCGTATCGAAGAGGGCTCCACTGCTGTTCATAGGGGTTGCTGGAAGAGACCCCATCTTCCTGTTCTGTAACAGCCGGATTGGCTTAGGCGCCGCTGGTCATAGTACAGTGGCATAGAACTTAAACTTTAGGAAGTGCCTCGATCTGCTCGCCCCACCGTTGGCAAGTTTATAGGTCCCAACCAGTTTGCTGCAAAAGAACTGTTTATTGTGCTTTGCGTATTGGAGTGTCAAATAAACAAGTGTTGGACCTTTCTTCGGTGTGCGAACTCCAGTTACTGGAAGCAAAGGGGAGGCTGGTGAGCTTGCAATTACAGACTCAGTGCATTCACAGAACACACCGGCCCGAGGAAACATCAGGAAGTGGCCTTCACCTCCCTTCTACAATGGGGAGGACATGGGCCGTGGCGCATCTCACTCTCACAACCCAGGAACCCCTAGACATGAGCTGGAGTGTAACCGATAAAGTCGAAGAGGGAGTGAGGCCGCTACATATACATTCCAGGCTTTGTGTGTATATATGTATATATATATATATATATATATATATATACTGTATACAGTTTAGCTAGATCTCACTGCAGAGCGTTCCTGGTGTACTGTTTCTAATATACTACAGGCAGTCAGTTGATTCAGTTAGCTGCAGTATATTCAGTATACTGTATCCAGTTTAGCTAGATCTCACTGCAGACCATTCCTGTTGTTCTGTTTCTAATATACTACAGGCAGGCAGTTGATTCAGTTAGCTGCAGTATATTCAGTATACTGTATACAGTTTAGCTAGATCTCACTGCAGACTGTTCCTGTTGTTCTCTTCCTAATATACTACAGGCAGGCAGTTGATTCAGTTAGCTGCAGTATATTCAGTACTGTATCCTGTGCAGCTATATCTCACTGCAGACCGTTTCTGCTGTTCTGTTCCTAATATACTACAGGCAGGCAGTTGATTCAGTTAGATTCAGTATATTCAGTACTGCATCCTGTGCAGCTAGATCTCACTGCAGACCGTTCCTGTTGTTCTCTTCCTAATATACTACAGGCAGGCAGTTAATTCAGTTAGCTGCAGAATATTCAGTATACTATATCCTGTGCAGCTAGTTCTCACTGCAGACCGTTCCTGTTGTTCTCTTCCTAATATACTACAGGCAGGCAGTTGATTCAGTTAGCTGCAGTACATTCAGTACTGTATCCTGTGCAGCTAGATTTCACTGCAGACCGTTCCTGATGTTCTCTTCCTAATATACTACAGGCAGGCAGTTGATTCAGTTAGCTGCAGTATATTCAGTACTGTATCCTGTGCAGCTAGATCTCACTGCAGACCGTTCCTGTTGTTCTCTTCCTAATATACTACAGGAAGGCAGTTGATTCAGTTAGCTGCAGTATATTCGGTATAATGTATCCTGTGCAGCTAGATCTCACTGCAGACCGTTCCTGTTGTTCTCTTCCTAATATACTACAGGCAGGCAGTTGATTCAGTTAGCAGTACTATATTCAGTATACTGTATCCAGTTTAGCTAGATCTCACTGCAGACCGTTCCTGTTGTTCTCTTCCTAATATACTACAGGCAGGCAGTTGATTCAGTTAGCTGCAGTATATTCAGTACTGTATCCTGTGCAGCTAGATCTCACTGCAGACTGTTCCTGTTGTTCTCTTCCTAATATACTACAGGCAGTCAGTTGATTCAGTTAGCAGCAGTATATACAGTATACTGTATCCATTTTAGCTAGATCTCACTGCAGATCGTTCCTGTTGTTCTCTTCCTAATATACTACAGGCAGGCAGTTGATTCAGTTAGCTGCAGTATATTCAGTATACTGTATCCTGTGCAGCTGGATCTCCCTGCAGACCGTTCCTGTTCTCTTCCTAATATACTACAGGCAGGCAGTTGATTCAGTTAGCTGCAGCATATTCAGTAAACTGTATCCAGTTTAGCTAGATCTCACTGCAGACCGTTCCTGTTGTTCTCTTCCTAATATACTACAGGCAGGAAGTTGATTCAGTTAGCTGCAGTATATTCAGTACTGTATCCTGTGCAGCTAGATCTCACTGCAGACCGTTCCTGTTGTTCTCTTCCTAATATACTACAGGCAGGCAGTTGATTCAGTTAGCTGCAGTATATTCAGTACTGTATCCTGTGCAGCTAGATCTCACTGCAGACCGTTCCTGTTGTTCTCTTCCTAATATACTACAGGCAGGCAGTTGATTCAGTTAGCTGCAGTATATTCAGTATACTGTATACAGTATAGCTAGATCTCACTGCAGACTGTTCCTGTTGTTCTCTTCCTAATATACTACAGGCAGGCAGTTGATTCAGTTAGCTGCAGTATATTCAGTACTGTATCCTGTGCAGCTATATCTCACTGCAGACCGTTTCTGTTGTTCTGTTCCTAATATACTACAGGCAGGCAGTTGATTCAGTTAGCTGCAGTATATTCAGTACTGTATCCTGTGCAGCTAGATCTCACTGCAGACCGTTCCTGTTGTTCTCTTCCTAATATACTACAGGCAGGCAGTTGATTCAGTTAGCTGCAGAATATTCAGTATACTATATCCTGTGCAGCTAGTTCTCACTGCAGACCATTCCTGTTGTTCTCTTCCTAATATACTACAGGCAGGCAGTTGATTCAGTTAGCTGCAGTATATTCAGTACTGTATCCTGTGCAGCTAGATTTCACTGCAGACCGTTCCTGTTGTTCTCTTCCTAATATACTACAGGCAGGCAGTTGATTCAGTTAGCTGCAGTATATTCATTACTGTATCCTGTGCAGGTAGATCTCACTGCAGACCGTTCCTGTTGTTCTCTTCCTAATATACTACAGGCAGGCAGTTGATTCAGTTAGCTGCAGTATATTCAGTACTGTATCCTGTGCAGCTAGATCTCACTGCAGACCGTTCCTGTTGTTCTCTTCCTAATATACTACAGGCAGGCAGTTGATTCAGTTAGCTGCAGTATTTTCAGTATACTGTATCCTGTGCAGCTAGATCTCACTGCAGACCGTTCCTGTTGTTCTCTTCCTAATATACTACAGGCAGGCAGTTGATTCAGTTAGCAGTAGTATATTCAGTATACTGTATCCAGTTTAGCTACATCTCACTGCAGATCGTTCCTGTTGTTCTCTTCCTAATATACTACAGGCAGGCAGTTGATTCAGTTAGCTGCAGTATATTCAGTACTGTATCCTGTGCAGCTAGATCTCACTGCAGACCATTCCTGTTGTTCTCTTCCTAATATACTACAGGCAGGCAGTTGATTCAGTTAGCTGCAGTATATTCAGTACTGTATCCTGTGCAGCTAGATCTCACTGCAGACCATTCCTGTTGTTCTCTTCCTAATATACTACAGGCAGGCAGCTGATTCAGTTAGCTGCAGATATTCAGTACTGTATCCTGTGCAGCTAGATCTCACTGCAGACTGTCCCTATTGTTCTGTTCCTAATATACTACAGGCAGGCAGTTGATTAAGTTAGCTGCAGTATATTCAGTACACTGTATCCTGTGCAGCTAGATCTCACTGCAGACCGTTCCTGTTGTTCTCTTCCTAATATACTACAGGCGGGTATTTGATTCAGTTAGCAGCAGTATATTCAGTATACTGTATCCATTTTAGCTAGATCTCACTGCAGATCGTTCCTGTTGTTCTCTTCCTAATATACTACAGGCAGGCAGTTGATTCAGTTAGCTGCAGTATATTCAGTATACCGTATCCTGTGCAGCTAGATCTCCCTGCAGACCGTTCCTGTTCTCTTCCTAATATACTACAGGCAGGCAGTTGATTCAGTTAGCTGCAGTATATTCAGTAAACTGTATCCAGTTTAGCTAGATCTCACTGCAGACCGTTCCTGTTGTTCTCTTCCTAATATACTACAGGCAGGCAGTTGATTCAGTTAGCTGCAGTATATTCAGTACTGTATCCTGTGCAGCTAGATCTCACTGCAGACCATTCCTGTTGTTCTCTTCCTAATATACTACAGGCAGGCAGTTGATTCAGTTAGCTGCAGTATATTCAGTACTGTATCCTGTGCAGCTAGATCTCACTGCAGACCATTCCTGTTGTTCTCTTCCTAATATACTACAGGCAGGCAGTTGATTCAGTTAGCTGCAGTATATTCAGTACTGTATCCTGTGCAGCTAGATCTCACTGCAGACCATTCCTGTTGTTCTCTTCCTAATATACTACAGGCAGGCAGTTGATTCAGTTAGCTGCAGATATTCAGTACTGTATCCTGTGCAGCTAGATCTCACTGCAGACTGTCCCTATTGTTCTGTTCCTAATATACTACAGGCAGGCAGTTGATTAAGTTAGCTGCAGTATATTCAGTATATATATACATCCCAGCTTTGTGCAGCTACATCTCACTGCAGGCCATTCCTGGTGTACCTTTTCAAATACATTACAAATACATCAAATACAGTATGTCTGGAAGGCCAACAAGGAAAGGCAGACGCTCACAGGCCACTAAAAGAGGGCAAGCAGGCTCTGTGTCTACAGCCAACAGTGCTGGTCGTGGACACGGTGCATCCTCAGCACGTGGCCGTGGGGCACGCTTGTCCTTTTTTTCGGCAGCTGGCCGTGTTGATCCACAACATGCAGAAGAGTTTGTAGAGTGGATGACCAAGCCATCCTCATCCTCCTCATCCTCTGTCACCCAGGCTCAGAGTACTTTAGCTGCCAATGCAGCTGCCAAAGCAGCCAATTCCATCGGCTCCAGGTCATCAGTTACTCCTTCCATAGCCCAACCATCATGCACGGAGGAGTCCCCCGAACTGTTCGACCACAGTGTTGGGTACATGCTTCAGGAGGATGCGCAGCGTTTTGAAGGCTCTGATGATGGTACCCAGCTTGAGGAAGGCAGTAACATGAGCCCAGAGAGAGGGGGTGCCCAAGAAGGACAACAAACTGGCAGTCATGTTCCCCCAGTTGCAGCATACTGCCAGCTTTGCTCCAGTGACGAGGAGGGAGGGGATGATGAGGTCACTGACTCTACGTGGGTGCCTGATAGGAGAGAGGAGGAGGAGGAGGCACATCTCCAACGAGGCAGGATGCCCTCCAGGGGCAGCTTAAGGGCAGCCAACCGACTGCATCACACCGCAGAGCTCCGCATGTGCAGGGCGCTGCTAACTCTGCACGTTTTTTCAAAAGTTCTTTGGTGTGGGCCTTTTTTGAGACGTGTGCAGCAGATCGCACCGTTGCTGTTTGCAACATATATCTGAAACGTATCAAGCGTGGCCAAAACAGCAGCCGCTTGGGCACCACATACTTGACCAGACATATGTCGAACTCCCATGCAGTCCGTTGGCAAGCATACTTAAAAGACCCACACCAAAGAACAAGACGGACCTCTCCTTGCTCCTCATCAGCTGGGATCTCCAACCCCACTATACCTTCAGTTCTCTCAGAAACCTGCACTGAGAGGAATGAAGGTGTAGAATTAGGTGTGCCAAGTACTTGCAGGCAATCTGCTATCGCTACACCAATGTCCGATTGTAGCAGGCAAATTTCCCTACCCCAGTTGCTCAACCGGTCCCAGCCATCCACATGTCCAGCGGCTGAATGCTAGCGGTACCTCAGTGGCAAGTTCCCAAACGCCACTTTTTTTCACGGAAGGCGATTCCAGCATGTGGAAGGCAATGTCTTGGCCTCGCTGGACAGGGAGGTCAGCGGTAAGGTGCATATTACCACTGACGCATGGTCCAGCAGGCATGGTCAGGGACATTACCTATCTTTCACGTCGCACTGGGTGACTCTGCTGGCAGCTGGGAAGGATGCAGGACAGGGTGCAGTATTGGAGCTTGTTCCGCCACCACGCCTCCAAAATGGTAGTAGTGGTGATTCTGACACACCTTTCTCCTACACCCCTCCTCTTCCTCTTCCTCTTCCTCCATGGCCTCTTCCTCTATAGATTTGTCCTCGGAACCAGCGGTGCTCCGTAGGCATTCAAGGGGCCACGCAAGCACTCAGGCAAAAAGATGCCATGCGGTGCTTGAGCTGGTGTGCTTAGGAGACAGGAGCCACACTGTCAGGGGCAGGCTCAGAGGTGGTTGACGCCACGCCAGCTTCAGCCAGGAATGGTGGTTTGCGACAATGGCACCAAACCTCCTCTCCGCCCTCCGACAGGGACACTTGACCCATGTTCCCTGTTTGGCTCATGTCCTTAATTTGGTGGTGCAGCGTTTTTTGTGCAGGTACCCGGGCTTACAGGATCTCCTGAGGCATGCCAGGAAAGTCTGTGTGCATTTCCGCCGGTCATATAATGCCAGTGCTCGGCTGGCTGACCTCCAAAAGGAATACAACCTGCCCAAGAACCGCCTAATCTGTGACATGTCCACCAGATGGAACTCAACGTTGGTCATGCACACGCAGCAGAGGGCCATCAATGAGTACCTGTGCAACTATGGCACCGGGACAGGGTGAGGGGAGCTTGGCTTTTTTTCATCATGACAGTGGCTCATGATCAAGGATGCATGCACTGTCCTGTCACCATTTGAGGAGGCCACAAGGATGGTGAGCAATGAGAGTGCATGCATCAGTGATACTGTCACTCTTGTCTACCTGTTGGAGCACACGCTGTGTGGAATAATGGTCAGGACACTTGAGGCAGAACAGAGGGAGGAAGAGGAGGACTTCCTTACCTCTCAAGGCCCCCTTTATCCAGACAGTGTTCCTGCGGGCCAACCGATCACACAGGAAGAGGAGGAGGATTGTGTCAGGATAGGGGTGGAGCCTAGCACTCAGCATCAGCAGTAGTCTTCAAGGGATCGTTTACAGTCCCCAGAAACCCATGGACTTGTACGTGGCTTTGAGGAGGTGGCTGCGGATCATGTCGTCCTTAGTGACCCAGAGGACTCCGGACCGATGCCTCAGCAAACCTACGCTGCATGGCCTCCCTGATCCTGCAAAGCCTGCGTAAGTACCCTCGGATTTGTGGTATCAAGGAGAGGGATCATTACTGGCTGACAACTCTCCTTGATCCACGTTACAAGGGTAAGGTTGCGGAACTTATCCAGCCGTCGCAGAGGGAGCAGAGGATGAAACATCTTTGGGAGGCCTTGCAGAAAGGTTTGTGCAACGCGTTTCCAGAGCCTGGGAGGTTACAAATTCCTGGTCCTGGACAACGTGTTGCTGAGGCTTCGGTCAGTCACAGAAGCAGCGGTGGAGAAGGTGGCCGTCTGACAGATGGGTTCAGACAATATTGTAGTCCGCAGCCCTAAGCTCTGATCGGTTCCAGCAACCATCGCCAGTGTCTGATTTACATGATGCAGGAATACCTAGGGGCAAGATCAGACTTGAAGACCTTTCCAACCGAAAATCCTCTGAGTTACTGGGTCTTGAGGATGGATCACTGGCCAGAGCTTGCACAGTATGCAATTGAGCTACTGGCCTGTCCTGCATCCAGCGTTCTTTCAGAACGCACATTCAGTGCTGCTGGAGGCTTTGTAACCGATCGTAGAGTGCGCCTGTCCACCGACTCGTTTGATTGGCTCACCTGATGCTGATGTAACCAAATAATTTTTTATGAACGTGAGATCCCTTCAAGACTGCCTATGCTGGGGCTGAGTGACTATCCTGTTATGCTGAGTGACTATCCTATTCCTCATCAATGTTCATGTTGATAGCTTATTAGAACATTTTTGGTTCTGGGCACCACCACCAGTGGCTAAGGCCCAATTTTTCTGCCCCTGTTTAACAGGGGCGTGTAATTTAAATTTTTGCTGTAATATTTTGCAGCAAGGCTTGTTCCTGTGCTCAACTAGAGTATCTGTGAGGGGTTGCAGTGTTGTGGCACCAGCATCAGTGCCTAAAGCCCAATCTTTCTGCCCATGTTCAACAGGGGCGTGTAATTACAATTTTTGCTGTAATATTTTGCAGCAGGGCTTGTTCCTTCGCTCAACTAGAGTATCTGTGAGGGGTTGCAGTGTTGTGGCACTAGCACCAGTGCCTAAGGCCCAATTTTTCTGCCCCTGTTCAACAGGGGCGTGTAATTACGAATTTTGCTGTAATATTTTTGCAGCAGGGCTTGTTCCTGCGCTCAACTAGAGTATCTGTGAGTTGCAGTGTTGTGGCACCACCACCACTACCTAAGGCCCAATTTTTCTGCCCCTGTTAAACAGGGGCATGTAATTACAATTTTTGATCTAATAATTCACAGCAGGGTCCGTTCCAGCGCCCACCAAGAGAAACTGTGAGGGCTTACAGTGTTCTAGTACCACCATCAACTAATGTGGCAACACCACCACACCACCACCAAAGGCCCCATTTTTCGGACCCTGTTCAACAGGGGCATGTAATTACATTTCTTGATATAATATTTCACAGCAGGGCCCGTTCCAGCGCCCACCAAGAGAAACTGTGAGGGCTTACAGTGTTCTAGTACCACCAACAACTAATGCCCAAATTTCTGCAGAGTATATAGGGCAGGCCCCTACTTTCAAACATCCGACTTACAGTACAAACGACCCCTACTTACAAATGGAGGGAGACAACAGGAAGTGAGAGGCAATCTACCCCTAGGAAGGGAAATTCTCTCCTGAGAGTTAATATGGGAAAAAGGTGTCTCCTCCACTGATGCTTTATCACCAATCCTTGTTTTCCTAAAAAACCCAAATGTTCTAAATCCAATTGTCATTGGGACAGAAAGTGAGGTGAAATCTTCTGAATAGGGGCACAGACAGCAAAACAAATGTTACAGGGGTGATAACCCTTCCCTATGTTTTCCAAAAAGCTTAAAAATAGATTTTTGGGCTGGAGCTACACTTACAAAATGTACCTGTTCCAAATTACAAACAGATTCAACTTAAGAACAAACCTACAGTCCCTGTCTTTCTTGGGACCGCCTGTATACTGCTGTTCAGAGTATATAGGGCCTGGGGGCCCCACGCCTTTTCTTTTTTTCATTTGGGTGCGGGGTTCCCCTTAATATCCATACAAGACCCAAAGGGCCTGGTAATGGGCTAGGGGGTTACCCATGCCGTTTTTCTCAATAATTTTCATCCATATTGCCGGGACCCGACATTACATTACAGCCGCAAGCAGTTTTGAATGACTTTTATTCCTTTAGAAATGACTTTTCTAAACACCATTTTACAGGCATACTATAGACACCCCCCAGGTACGATATTTAAAGGAATATTTCACTTTTATTTTTCACTTTAAGCATCATTAAAATCACTGCTCCCAAAAAAACTTCTGTTTTTAAAACTTTTTTTTGCATTGATACATGTCCTCTGGGGCAGGACCCAGGTCCCCAAACCCCTTTTAGGACAATAACTTGCATATTAGTCTTTAAAATTTGCACTTTTGATTTCTCACGTTGGAGTCCCATAGACTTTAACGGTGTTCGAAAGTTTGCGCGAACTTTCGGTCCATTCGCATGTTCTGGATGCGAACCGAACCGGGGGGTGTTCGGCTCATCCCTAGCAGTTAATACTTGAGTTGTTTCAAAACTGGGGGGTCTACTGTGGGTATGGCATTTCCACTTGATTGTTTATGGGTGGTTCTCCCAGGAGCTTGGTCTCATGGAGAAAATAGTAAATGTGTTAGTATGTATCTTTAAGCCGGTTGGAGAACACCTAAAGACCCCTTCCTGGTTGCACTGTCAAAATAGTTTATTGTTATGTTAATCTTAAATTATTTATTTAAATTTGTAAATAAAATTGCAGCTTTGGCCATTTAGGCTCAGTTCACACTGGGGTGGCTTCAAAGCTGCTCCCGACTCTGAAGCTGCCCCGCACAGCGCGACTTCAGTGCAGCGTGCAAAAGAATTCTACAACCACTTGCTGACCGGCTCACGCCAATATACGTCGGCAGAATGGCACTGCTGGGCAAAACAACATATGGGTACGTTGTTCGCTTTAAAAAGCGGCGGAGGCACGCGCACGATCGATCGCCGCCGACCACCCGCGATCGTGGGCACGAGAGCCAGCATGGGGATTTGTGTGTGTAAACACACAAATCCCTGTTCTGTCAGGGGAGAGGAGACATATAGTTTGTTCCTATTAAGTAGGAACAGCGATATGTCTCCACCCTCAGTCAGTCCCATGCCCATACAGTTAGAAACACTAACTAGGGAACACATTTAACCCCTTGATCGCCCCCTAGTGTTAACTCCTTCCCTACCAGTGACATTTACACAGTAATCAGAGCATTTTTATAGCACTGATCGCTGTATAAATGTCAATGGTCCCAAAAATGTGTCTAAAGTGTCCGATCTGTCTGCCGCTATGTAGCAGTACCGCTAAAAATCGCTGATCACCATTACTAGTAAAGAAAAAAAATGATAAAAATGACATAAATCTTTCCCAAAGTTTGTAGACGCTATAACTTTTGCGCAAACCAATCAATATACGCTTATTGCGATTTTTTTAACCAAAAACATGTAGAAGAATATATATTGGTCTAAACTGATGAAGAAATTTGTTTTTTGAAAACATTTTTGGGGATATTTATCATAGCAAAAAGTAAAAAATATATATATTTTTTTTAAATTGACGGTATTTTTTTGTTTATAGCGCAAAAAAAACCACAGAGGTGATCAAATACCAACAAAAGAAAGCTCCATTTGTGTAGAAAAAAAGATGCAAAGTTCGTTTGAGTACAGCATTGCATGACCACGCAATTGTCAGTTAAAGCGACGCAGTGCCAAATTGTAAAAAGTGCTTTGGTCACGAACAGGGTAAAATCTTCTGTGTCTGAAGTGGTTAATAGAAGGCATTTTCTAAGTCCGAGAGACTTGAGTCGCTCAGATTAGAACGGTTCCATTGCACTGAATGGAGTCGCCCCAGTGTGAACTCGAGCCTTATACCCATGTCATGCAGTCTATGATACTGCTTTAAAGAGTTAGTAAAGTCAAAGGCTGGGAGAGGGACAGAACCCATAAGTAGAGAAACATCCAGTCTCATCCCCTGCCAGACAGGGCTGTGCTGTGTGGCAGAGCTGTGTAAATCTTAAAGTTGGTAAAAAATACAAATCTGTTGGCATGTAAGCTTTCTTATATGTATTTCATCTGAGTATTTAGCAGTCTGCCCCGAGCTCAGGGTTAACATGTTCAACTCCTCTCTCATTCCACCTTTGTGTTGGAATTGCTTTCAGATTATCCTTTTTTTTTTTATTTTCATGTAAGCAGTTCAGTGTTTTTTTATACCTTTTTATGTAAAAATGAATTTATTAACAGCTAACGCCAGTCATTTAATATGCCTGCCGTGCTTTTCGTCCCTAGCCTGTCTCCTTCGCTTTTTTTACCTTTTGTATTCATCTCTTATCTAAAAAAAAGACCACTACCCACACTTACTCATTAGAGGGAAATTTCCGAACAATGAACGTGCGGCTATGAATTATCATTTTAAGGCTCTAATCAATTCTTCCTGACATTGGACTTGTATTACAATGTATTTCAAAGACATCAGTCAGCCGGACGCATTCTCCCAGTGCGTAAAGAGCAACGTATGCAAAATATAATATGGTAATCATCGGTAAAGGCAAATTTGAATATTGTTTTAGGAATTATCTTCCACATTAAGAGCTGGTAGAGATAACTGTTCAAAAATAATTTCCTTTTTTTCCCCCCTAGTAGTCAATAGTATAAATTTCCTTGGGGTGCTACAGTAATATATCTGGCTGGGAAAAGAAAAAAAAAATCTCATTTTTAATACAGATCCCAATTTCAATTAATAAGGGCAGCACAATGAAGCTAATTTCCATCTTTTGTGCATTGTTTTAAATGACGGGCGGTGAGATGGAAGTGTTACATTGTAATTTTAAGATATGTGTATGGAGGCGGACAGCGATGAAGGTGCATCACTTTAATTAAGTGGAGGGTATTCTTAAAGGAATCATTAATTTTCATTTTTTTCTGAATTAATTGGACTGAAGCGATTCACAGGGAAATAGCGTTCAGCAGTGCCCAATAGCTGGAGACCAAATGGGTGATAGAAGATTGACAGCTGAAGGCATGGATGGTCATTTGGATGCTCTGAACACATAATGAAGTACTGGGCCGAACTATACAAATACCGATAACTATGGACATAGGGCTGGAAGATCTGATTCTGTACACAACTTATGTGCCACTAATGTGCTCAATGTGAGCCACAAAAAAAAGTGTTAATAGGGTTAGAATCAACCTGAAAAGTGCACAATGGCAACAAGTGAATGTGTTTTATGGCATGTGGCTGGATAACATACATTATTAGGATTTTTGTTTTATTTTTTAGTCTTTTTGTAATGCTTATTACTTCTTGTATAAGACACTGAGGTTGGTGGTAGCCAATCAGCTTCTAACTTTAGCTTGTTCAATTAAGCTTTGCCAAAAAAAAAAAATGGTTTCTATGCAGAGCGGCGCCAGATTTTGCACTCTTCAGTTTTAGTAAATCAATGCCGAAGTTACATTTCCCATGCAGGGCAAGTTGACTATTGGGTGGAATTACTAAGGCAATATACTGCGCACTTTGCAAGTGCAGTCGCACTCATTTTCCCCAGAGCTTAGTGACTGTGGTAAAGCTCTGCTGATTTCCATCATCTAATCATGTGCAAGCAAAAATAAATGCTGTTTCTTTTATTTTCCTTGCACTGATTGGATATTCTTTACAAATTGAAGCTTCACCACATCAACTAAGCACTGGGGGAAATGGATGCGACTGCACCTGCAAAATGCATAGTCTATTTGCCTTTAGTAAATCCACCCCATTGTGTCTGGGCATATTCAGACCTTTTTATACTCACCTTACCTGCAGTTCCTCACTGCTCCTCCACCTCCTCTGAGATTTGTTGTATTGGCGACCTGGGGGAGCAGTGATGTATCTCTCCCAATCATGTGATATTGTTATATGTGTCGGGGGAGTGGTTACCTGCTAGGCATGGGCACCATTACAGGGGAGCAGGTCAGATGCTTCTCCATTACTGGAAGTGCTGGGTATTATTTTTTAGCTGCAGAGGAGCTGCAAGTGAGTGTAGGTAAAGAAGGTATATGAGGGTTGAGGGAAAATAGGGTCCAGAGAGCCAAAGACATTGATAGTGCCTCTTAAAATGATATAACATATATACTCGAGTATAAGCCGACCCGAATATAAGCCGAGGAACCTAATTTTACCACAAAAAAATTGGAAAACTTTTTGACTCGAGTATAAGCATTGGGTGTCCATCTGCATGCCTCACTTTGCCTCACTTTGCCTCACTGTGTCCATGTGCATGCCTCACTGTGCCCATGACTCACTGTGTCCATGCCTCACTGTATCCATGCCTCACTGTGCCCATGACTCACTGTGTCCATTCCTCACTGTATCCATGCCTCACTGTGCCCATGACTCACTGTGTCCATGCCTCACTGTATCCATGCCTCACTGTGCCCATGCCTCACTGTGCCCATGCCTCACTGTGTCCATGAGTAGACTGACGTTTAACATGGGAGTCTATGGAAGGGGTGGCCGGCTTTGAAAAATTGGTGCTCCCCGGCCGTAGGTTCCCCAGACAACAAACTTTGCATACTTGTAGAGGAGAAATGGGGCTACATGAGTGCCAATATCTGGGTCCAGGGGGCCTACGACTGGCCGGTACCAGGTCCCCAAATTCACCAGAGTATGACCGTTCAACATAGGAGTCTATGGAAGGGGTGCCCGGGTTTGAAAAATCAGTGCTCCCAGGCTGTAGGTACCCCGGACAACAAACTTTGCACACTTGTAGAGGAAGAGAGGGGCTACATATGTGCTAAGTTTCGGCCAATACCAGGTCCCCAAAGTCCAGGAGATCAGGTGCAAAAAGGTGACTCGAGTATAAGCCGAGGGGGGCATTTTCAGCACAAAAAAATGTGCTGAAAAACTCTGCTTATGCTCGAGTATATATGGTAACTATCCAGAGAAATGATAAAGCATGATTGGTAAGCTATTGCAGATTATGCCTGATTTGAGGCTACTCCTGTCTGACTGAAACTGTAGAATGGGTGACTACAATATGTCACTGTTCTAATAACACATAGGGGTAGATTTACTAAAGCTGGAGCACTCAGAATCCGATGCAGCTGTGCATAGTAGCCAATCAGCTTCTATCTTCAGCTTGTTCAATTAAGCTTTGGCAATAAAACCTGGAAGCTGATTGGTTCCTATGCAGAAGTGAGCATGATTTTGCACCCTCCAACTTTAGTAAATAAACCCCATAGAGTTGTGTTTGTGTGGCACTGCCCAACCCGTGGTTGTACTACCTGGCTGCCCAGTTACAGCACTTGGTGGGGTGCTTTGGGACTGAGCCGGCTGGTTCTTCCCGGGCACTCATGCTCCGCACAATAGATGCAGGTCCCATCCCTCTGGCACTGGAGGCCCTGGCATTTGCCAGGCCGAATAAGAAGTATCCTACGTACAACCTTATACAAAAAGTGTGGAATAAGTGCAAGTATATACAACAGGCCGAGGGGTACACTGAATATAGCCCTCTCTGGCATAACGAGACTTATACGGAACTGGCTAAGTTGCAGGGAGGGGCTAGATGGATAGCACACGGGATTACCCATGTTAAGCACGTCTTTAAGAACGGTATTCTTAGGACATTTGCGGATCTGCAGGCGGAGTTTGGCCTGCCGTCCCCAATGTTCTTCCAATATCTGCAACTTCAGCATGCGGTTAGAGCACAGAGTAGATCTTCAGAGTGGCACTTGTCTCCAACTCCTGTATTCGGCCTCATCAGAGATGCTGTGACCTCGAAGGGATTTATTTCCTAAAGCTACAATATCCTTTTACAATACTTCCTGGGGCAGCATCCCCTGAAGGTGAGGGAGCGGTGGGAGAGAGATGTGGGTCAAATGGACGGGGAGGAGTGGGAGGAGATATTTCAGGGGGTAAGTGTATGCTCTTTAAATGTGGCCCAGCGGCTCACGCAACTGTATATTATTCTGAGGGTATACTACACGCCGCATAGACTACAGCTGATGGGGTTGCAGACGGATGGTACCTGTACCAGATGTAGGAGGGACCATGGGGATCTTATTCACCTCCTGTGGCTCTGCCCCAAACTGCATTTATATTGGAATGAGGTGGTAACTGTGGTCAATTCTGTGTTCCAGATATCTTTACCAGTAGATCCCAAGGTATGCCTCTTGGGGGTGGTAGAAGAGCATGTGATAGAAGCGCATCCTAGGGAAGCAGTTCAGAGGGTGATGTTCCAAGCCAGGAGGCTGATTATGTTGTATTGGAAATCGGAGGCGCCCCCAACTTCGAGGGAATGGATATGTAAGATAGGGGATATGTTACGTATGGAAAAGCTCATCTACCAGCACAGGGGGAGTATGCAGAAATATGAAAATCTCTGGGCACCGTGGCTGGATACACCGGGGCTTGCCCCGGTGGACCTGGTCGCGGGCAGATTATTGGGCTAGTTATGGGGGGGGGGGGAAACACTCTGCCTGTGAATGCTATATTGTAGGAAGAGAAATATTATGAGGTTGCTACTTTAACCCTGTTTTGTATCAATCGGTCATGAGCATGGAAGTGCTGATTATTGTTTTTGATGTATATGACTTTGTACCACCTTTGAATCAATAAACACATTTTTGTTGGTAAAAAAAAAAAGAGTTGTGTTTGTGAATTTAAGATGGACTTACTGAGAGCTTTAAATAGCAGATTTTTTTTTATGGGTGGTAAAGACCTAGAAAAAACATGTATGAAAGGTCCTGGAACTCCAAATGCTGGCTAAGGAAATTAATAGAACATTGACATACAGGTGCATCTCAAAAAATTTGAATATCATTAAAAAGATAATTTATTTCAGTAATTCAGTTAAAAAAGTGAAACTCATATACAATGCTGTGAAAAGGTATTTGCCCCCTTTCTGATTTTTCTTTTGGGTTATTTGTCCCACTTAAATGACTCAGATCATCAAACAAATTTTATTTTTACACAAAGATAACCTGAGTAAATACAAAATGCATTTTTTAAATGATGGTTTCATTTATTAAGGCATAAAAGCTGTCCAAACCTGCCTGGCTTTATGTGAAAAAGTAATTGCCCCCTAAACCCAATAACTGGTTGTGCCACCCTTGGCGGCAACAACTGCAATCAAGCGTTTGTGATTAGGGATGAGCTTCGTGTTCGAGTCGAACATACGTTCGACTCGAACATTGGCTGTTCGATCGTTCGACGAAGATCGAACGATTTGGGCCGTTCGCGCCAAATTCGAGTGACGCGAACGGCCCACAATGCACTACGCCATCGCAGTGTCATCCAGGCGCTGTGATTGGCCAAGCATGCACTGTGACCCCGCATGCTTGGCCAATCACAGCGCCGGCAGCGAGGAGAGCAATGATTGGCCACAGGCAGGATGCCTGTGGCCAATTATTGCTGAGGGTGTTTAGTACACGCCCCACACTATAAAAGGCCGCCAGCACGGCGGCCTAGTGTAGTGTGTTCCGGAGCAGGGATAGAGTAGCATAGGCAGGGACAGTGACTGTTATTTCTTTCTTGCTTAACCTGGATTCCTTTAGTTTAGGGAAAGAGAAGGATAGGTAGGGAGAGTGTCAGTGTGTTTTGTGCTTCTGCTATAGTGTGCTTAAAAAAAACATTTATTCTAGGGACAGAAAACTCTAGGTAGGGACAGTGTCAGTTTCTTTCACTCTGCAAGTCCTTGTTTCCAGGGACCTGTAAGGACAGTGAGTTAATTGTCCTTGTGCTATATTGTGCTTAAAAAAAACATTTATTCTAGGGACAGAAAACTCTAGGTAGGGACAGTGTCAGTTTCTTTCACTCTGCAAGTCCTTGTTTCCAGGGACCTGTAAGGACAGTGAGTTAATTGTCCTTGTGCTATATTGTGATTAAAAAAAACATTTATTCTAGGGACAGAAAACTCTAGGTAGGGACAGTGTCAGTTTCTTTCACTCTGCAAGTCCTTGTTTCCAGGGACCTGTAAGGACAGTGAGTTAATTTTCCTTGTGCTATATTGTGATTAAAAAAAACATTTTTTCTAGGGACAGAAAACTGTAGGTAGGGAGAGTGTTTTTTTTCTTTCACTCTGCAAGTCCTTGTTTCCAGGGACCTGTAAGGACAGTGAGTTAATTGTCCTTGTGCTATATTGTGCTTAAAAAAAACATTTATTCTAGGGACAGAAAACTCTAGGTAGGGACAGTGTCAGTTTCTTTCACTCTGCAAGTCCTTGTTTCCAGGGACCTGTAAGGACAGTGAGTTAATTGTCCTTGTGCTATATTGTGATTAAAAAAAACATTTATTCTAGGGACAGAAAACTCTAGGTAGGGACAGTGTCAGTTTCTTTCACTCTGCAAGTCCTTGTTTCCAGGGACCTGTAAGGACAGTGAGTTAATTTTCCTTGTGCTATATTGTGATTAAAAAAAACATTTTTTCTAGGGACAGAAAACTGTAGGTAGGGAGAGTGTTTTTTTTCTTTCACTCTGCAAGTCCTTGTTTCCAGGGACCTGTAAGGACAGTGAGTTAATTGTCCTTGTGCTATATTGTGCTTAAAAAAAACATTTATTCTAGGGACAGAAAACTCTAGGTAGGGACAGTGTCAGTTTCTTTCACTCTGCAAGTCCTTGTTTCCAGGGACCTGTAAGGACAGTGAGTTAATTTTCCTTGTGCTATATTGTGATTAAAAAAAACATTTTTTCTAGGGACAGAAAACTGTAGGTAGGGAGAGTGTTTTTTTTCTTTCACTCTGCAAGTCCTTGTTTCCAGGGACCTGTAAGGACAGTGAGTTAATTGTCCTTGTGCTATATTGTGCTTAAAAAAAACATTTATTCTAGGGACAGAAAACTCTAGGTAGGGACAGTGTCAGTTTCTTTCACTCTGCAAGTCCTTGTTTCCAGGGACCTGTAAGGACAGTGAGTTAATTGTCCTTGTGCTATATTGTGATTAAAAAAAACATTTATTCTAGGGACAGAAAACTCTAGGTAGGGACAGTGTCAGTTTCTTTCACTCTGCAAGTCCTTGTTTCCAGGGACCTGTAAGGACAGTGAGTTAATTTTCCTTGTGCTATATTGTGATTAAAAAAAACATTTTTTCTAGGGACAGAAAACTGTAGGTAGGGAGAGTGTTTTTTTTCTTTCACTCTGCAAGTCCTTGTTTCCAGGGACCTGTAAGGACAGTGAGTTAATTGTCCTTGTGCTATATTGTGCTTAAAAAAAACATTTATTCTAGGGACAGAAAACTCTAGGTAGGGACAGTGTCAGTTTCTTTCACTCTGCAAGTCCTTGTTTCCAGGGACCTGTAAGGACAGTGAGTTAATTGTCCTTGTGCTATATTGTGATTAAAAAAAACATTTATTCTAGGGACAGAAAACTCTAGGTAGGGACAGTGTCAGTTTCTTTCACTCTGCAAGTCCTTGTTTCCAGGGACCTGTAAGGACAGTGAGTTAATTTTCCTTGTGCTATATTGTGATTAAAAAAAACATTTTTTCTAGGGACAGAAAACTGTAGGTAGGGAGAGTGTTTTTTTTCTTTCACTCTGCAAGTCCTTGTTTCCAGGGACCTGTAAGGACAGTGAGTTAATTGTCCTTGTGCTATATTGTGCTTAAAAAAAACATTTATTCTAGGGACAGAAAACTCTAGGTAGGGACAGTGTCAGTTTCTTTCACTCTGCAAGTCCTTGTTTCCAGGGACCTGTAAGGACAGTGAGTTAATTGTCCTTGTGCTATATTGTGATTAAAAAAAACATTTATTCTAGGGACAGAAAACTCTAGGTAGGGACAGTGTCAGTTTCTTTCACTCTGCAAGTCCTTGTTTCCAGGGACCTGTAAGGACAGTGAGTTAATTTTCCTTGTGCTATATTGTGATTAAAAAAAACATTTTTTCTAGGGACAGAAAACTGTAGGTAGGGAGAGTGTTTTTTTTCTTTCACTCTGCAAGTCCTTGTTTCCAGGGACCTGTAAGGACAGTGAGTTAATTGTCCTTGTGCTATATTGTGCTTAAAAAAAACATTTATTCTAGGGACAGAAAACTCTAGGTAGGGACAGTGTCAGTTTCTTTCACTCTGCAAGTCCTTGTTTCCAGGGACCTGTAAGGACAGTGAGTTAATTGTCCTTGTGCTATATTGTGATTAAAAAAAACATTTATTCTAGGGACAGAAAACTCTAGGTAGGGACAGTGTCAGTTTCTTTCACTCTGCAAGTCCTTGTTTCCAGGGACCTGTAAGGACAGTGAGTTAATTTTCCTTGTGCTATATTGTGATTAAAAAAAACATTTTTTCTAGGGACAGAAAACTGTAGGTAGGGAGAGTGTTTTTTTTCTTTCACTCTGCAAGTCCTTGTTTCCAGGGACCTGTAAGGACAGTGAGTTAATTGTCCTTGTGCTATATTGTGCTTAAAAAAAACATTTATTCTAGGGACAGAAAACTCTAGGTAGGGACAGTGTCAGTTTCTTTCACTCTGCAAGTCCTTGTTTCCAGGGACCTGTAAGGACAGTGAGTTAATTTTCCTTGTGCTATATTGTGATTAAAAAAAACATTTATTCTAGGGACAGAAAACTCTAGGTAGGGACAGTGTCAGTTTCTTTCACTCTGCAAGTCCTTGTTTCCAGGGACCTGTAAGGACAGTGAGTTAATTTTCCTTGTGCTATATTGTGATTAAAAAAAACATTTATTCTAGGGACAGAAAACTCTAGGTAGGGACAGTGTCAGTTTCTTTCACTCTGCAAGTCCTTGTTTCCAGGGACCTGTAAGGACAGTGAGTTAATTGTCCTTGTGCTATATTGTGCTTAAAAAAAACATTTTTTCTAGGGACAGAAAACTCTAGGTAGGGAGAGTGTTTTTTTTTTTTCACTCTGCAAGTCCTTGTTTCCAGGGACCTGTAAGGACAGTGAGTTAATTTTCCTTGTGCTATATTGTGATTAAAAAAAACATTTATTCTAGGGACAGAAAACTCTAGGTAGGGACAGTGTCAGTTTCTTTCACTCTGCAAGTCCTTGTTTCCAGGGACCTGTAAGGACAGTGAGTTAATTTTCCTTGTGCTATATTGTGATTAAAAAAAACATTTTTTCTAGGGACAGAAAACTGTAGGTAGGGAGAGTGTTTTTTTTCTTTCACTCTGCAAGTCCTTGTTTCCAGGGACCTGTAAGGACAGTGAGTTAATTTTCCTTGTGCTATATTGTGATTAAAAAAAACATTTTTTCTAGGGACAGAAAACTGTAGGTAGGGAGAGTGTTTTTTTTCTTTCACTCTGCAAGTCCTTGTTTCCAGGGACCTGTAAGGACAGTGAGTTAATTGTCCTTGTGCTATATTGTGCTTAAAAAAAACATTTATTCTAGGGACAGAAAACTCTAGGTAGGGACAGTGTCAGTTTCTTTCACTCTGCAAGTCCTTGTTTCCAGGGACCTGTAAGGACAGTGAGTTAATTTTCCTTGTGCTATATTGTGATTAAAAAAAACATTTTTTCTAGGGACAGAAAACTGTAGGTAGGGAGAGTGTTTTTTTTCTTTCACTCTGCAAGTCCTTGTTTCCAGGGACCTGTAAGGACAGTGAGTTAATTTTCCTTGTGCTATATTGTGATTAAAAAAAACATTTTTTCTAGGGACAGAAAACTGTAGGTAGGGAGAGTGTTTTTTTTCTTTCACTCTGCAAGTCCTTGTTTCCAGGGACCTGTAAGGACAGTGAGTTAATTGTCCTTGTGCTATATTGTGCTTAAAAAAAACATTTTTTCTAGGGACAGAAAACTGTAGGTAGGGAGAGTGTTTTTTTTTTTCACTCTGCAAGTCCTTGTTTCCAGGGACCTGTAAGGACAGTGAGTTAATTGTCCTTGTGCTATATTGTGCTTAAAAAAAACATTTATTCTAGGGACAGAAAACTCTAGGTAGGGACAGTGTCAGTTTCTTTCACTCTGCAAGTCCTTGTTTCCAGGGACCTGGAGAGACATTGAGTGAATTGTCCTTGTGCTATATTGTGATTAAAAAAAACATTTATTCTAGGGACAGAAAACTCTAGGTAGGGACAGTGTCAGTTTCTTTCACTGTGAAAGTCCTTGTTTCAAGGGACAGAGAAGGACACCTGAAGGTAGCCCTTATTGCTTTTTTCCCATCTCCCTGCAGGCCATCTATTAGAATGTCTGGAAGGCAAACAAGGAGAGGCAGACAGTCAGGAGGCAATAAAAGAGGGCAAGCAGGCTCTGTGTCTGGGGGCAACAGTGCTGGTCGTGGACGCGGTGCATTGTCATCAGCACATGGCCATGGGACACGCTTGTCCTTCTTTTCGGCAGCTGGACATGTTGAGCCACATCATGCCGAAGACTTGGTAGAGTGGATGACCAAGCCCTCCTCCTCCTCCTCATCCTCTCTCACCCAGGCTCAGGGTACTGGAAAAGCAGCTGCCAAAGCGTCGTCTTCCCTGGTATCAATGTCAGACAAATCATCAGTCACTCCTTCCCTAGACCCACCATGTCCTCCTCCTGAGGAGTCCCCCGAACTGTTTCAGCACAGTGTTGGGTACATGCTCCAGGAGGATGCCCAGCGTTTCGAAGGGTCTGATGATGAAACCCAGCTAGAGGAAGGCAGTAGCGTGAGAGCAGACAGAGGGGATGCTCAAGAAGGACACCAATCTGGCAGTCATGTTCCAGCAGCTGCAGCATACTGCCAGATTGGCTCCAGTGATGAGGAGGGAGGGGATGATGAGGTCAATGACTCCACGTGGGTGCCTAATAGGAGAGAGGAGGAGGAGGAGGATGAGGAGGAGGCACATCTCCAACGAGGCAGGATGCCCTTTGGTGGCCAGCGTAAGGGCAGTACACCGACGGAATCACACCGCAGAGCTCCGCCTGTGCAGGGCGCTGCCTCTGCCCGTCATTCAAAAAGTTCTTTGGTGTGGGCCTTTTTTGAGGCTAGTGCATCAGATCGCACAGCTGCTGTTTGCAACATATGTCTCAAGCGTATATCGCGTGGCCAAAACATCAGCCGCTTGGGTACCACATGCCTGACCAGACATATGTTGACCTGCCATGCAGCTCGTTGGCAAGCCTACCTCAAAGACCCACACCAAAGAACCAAGCGGACCTCTCCTTGCACCGCATCAGCTGGGATCTCCAACCCCACTATAACTTCAGTCCTCTCTGAAACATGCACTGAGAGGAATGAAGGTGTAGAATTAGGTGTGTCACAGCCAAGTACTTGCGCCCACTCTGCTAGCAGTACACCGACGTCCGATTCTAGCAGGCAAATTTCCCTGCCCCAGCTGCTGGACCGTCGAAAGAAGTTCACTCCCAGCCATCCACATGCCCAGCGGTTGAATGCTAGCTTGGCTAAATTGCTAGCGCTTCAACTGCTGCCTTTTCAGTTGGTAGACTCGGCCCCCTTCCGTGAGTTTGTGCAATGTGCGGTTCCTCAGTGGCAGGTTCCCAAACGCCACTTTTTCTCACGGAAGGCTATTCCGGCTCTCTACCGGCATGTGGAAGGCAATGTCTTGGCCTCGCTGGACAGGGCGGTCAGCGGTAAGGTGCATATTACCGCTGACTCATGGTCCAGCAGGCATGGACAGGGACGTTACCTTTCTTTCACGGCCCATTGGGTCACTCTTTTGGCAGCTGGGAAGGATTCAGGACAAGGTGCAGTAGTGTTGGAGGTTGTCCCACCGCCACGCCTCCAAAATGCTACTACTGGTTGTGACACACCTCTCTCCTCCACCCCCTCCTCTTCTTCTTCCTCCATGGCCTCTTCCTGTGGTTTGTCCTATGAACCAGCGGTGCTCCGTAGCCGTTCACGGGGCTACGCAAGTACGCAGGCAAAAAGATGCCATGCCGTGCTTGCGCTGGTGTGTTTGGGGGACAGAAGCCACACTGGGGCAGAGGTCCTGTCTGCTCTGCAGGGCCAGGCCGAGAGGTGGTTGACGCCACGCCAGCTTAAGCCAGGAATGGTGGTTTGCGACAATGGCACCAACCTCCTCTCCGCCCTCCGACAGGGACAACTGACCCATGTGCCCTGTGTGGCTCACGTCCTTAACCTGGTGGTGCAGCGCTTCTTGGGCAGGTACCCGGGCTTACAGGATGTCCTGAGGCAGGCCAGGAAAGTCTGTGTGCATTTCCGCAGATCTTATAATGCCAGTGCTCGCCTGGCTGAGCTGCAAAAGGAGTTGAACCTGCCCAAGAACCGCCTTATATGTGACATGCCCACCAGGTGGAACTCAACGTTGGCCATGCTGCAGCGGCTGCACACGCAGCAGAGGGCCATCAATGAGTACCTGTGCGACTACGGCACCAGGACAGGGTCAGGGGAGCTTGGTTTTTTTTCTCCACGCCAGTGGGGCATGATCAGGGATGCATGCACTGTCCTGGCACCATTTGAGGAGGCCACGAGGATGGTGAGCAGTGACAGTGCATGCATCAGTGACACTGTACCTCTTGTCCACCTGTTGGAGCACACGCTGCGTGGAATAATGGACAGGGCACTTGAGGCAGAACAGAGGCAGGAAGAGGAGGACTTCCTTGCCTCTCAAGGCCCCCTTTACCCAGACAGTGTTCCTTCTGTCCCACCCATCGCACAGGAAGAGGAGGAGGAGGAGGAGGAGGAGGAGGAGGAGGATTGTGTCAGCATGGAGGTGGAGGCTGGCACTCAGCATCATCAGCAGCAGTCTTTTAGGGATGATTTACAGTCCCAAGAAACCAGTGGACTTGTACGTGGCTGGGAGGAGGTGGCTGCGGATCATGTCGTCCTTAGTGACCCAGAGGACTCCGGAGCGAATGCCTCAGCAAACCTACGCTGCATGGCCTCCCTGATCCTGCAAAGTCTGCGGAAGGATCCTCGTATTCTTCGGATCAAGGAGAGGGACCATTACTGGCTGGCCACTCTCCTTGATCCACGGTACAAGGGTAAGGTTGCGGACCTTATGTTACCGTCGCAGAGGGAGCAGAGGATGAGACAACTCCGGGAGGCCTTGCAGAAAGGTCTGTGCAACGCGTTCCCAGAGACTGGGAGGTTGCAAACTCCTGGTCCTGGACAACGAGTTGCTGAGGCTTCGGCCAGTCAAAGAAGGAGCGGTGGGGAAGGTGGCCGTCTGACCGATGCGTTCAGACAATTCTTTAGTCCGCAGCCCCAAAGTATGATCGGTTCCAGCAACCATCGCCAGCGTCTGATAAACATGGTGCAGGAATATCTAGGGGCAAGGTCAGACTTGGACACCTTCCCCACCGAAAATCCTCTGGCTTACTGGGTCTTGAGGATGGATCACTGGCCAGAGCTTGCACAGTATGCAATTGAGCTACTGGCCTGTCCTGCATCCAGCGTTCTTTCGGAACGCACATTCAGTGCTGCTGGAGGATTTGTCACGGATCACAGGGTGCGCCTGTCCACCGACTCGGTTGATCGACTGACTTTCATCAAGATGAACCAGTCTTGGATCACCACCAGCTACCACACACCTGATGCTGATATAACAGACTAATTGATTTTAAAATGTCACATCCCTTCAAGACTGATGCTGATGCTGAGTGCCTGTGCTGTTATGTTGACTGGCTATCCTCCTCCTCCGAGTCCTCAATGATACGATTGATGATGATAGCTTGGAAGATCATTTTTGTTTATGGGTGCCGCCACCAGTGCCTAACGCCCAATTTTTCAGCCCCTGTTTAACAGGGGCGTGTAATTACAATTTTTGAAGCAATACTTTGCAACAGGGCTCATTGCTGTGCTCCAAGTACAGTATCTGTGAGGAGTTGCAGTGTTGTGCCACCAGTGCCTAAGGCCCAATTTTTCAGCCCCTGTTTAACAGGGGCGTGTCATTACAATTTTTGAAGCAATACTTTGCAACAGGGCTCATTGCTGTGCTCCAAGTACAGTATCTGTGAAGGGTTGCAGTGTTGTGCCACCAGTGCCTAAGGCCCAATTTTTCAGCCCCTGTTCAACAGGGGCATGTAATTACAATTCTTGATCTAATAATTCACAGCAGGGCCCATTGCTGCACCCACCAAGAGTAACTGTCAGGGCTTACAGTGTTGTGGCACCAGCACCACCATCAAAGGCCCAATTTTTACTACCACTGTTCAACAATTATATGTAATTAAAATTCCTGATATAATAGTTGACAGCAGGGCGTTCCAGCACCAACCAAGAGTAACTGTGAGTGCTTACAGTGTTGTGCCAACACCAACAACTAAGGGGCCTATTTCTGCAGAGTATATACGGCAGGTCCCTACTTTCAAACATCCAACTTACAAACGACTCCTACTTGCAAACGCAAGAAGACAACAGGAAGTGAGAGGAAATCTACCACTAGGAAGGAAAATTCTCTCCTGTAAGAATAAATATGGGAGAAAGGTGTCTCCTCTGTACTGATGCTTTATCAGCAATCCTTGTTTCAAGAAAAACACCACATTTCAAAAACAGTTGTCATTAGGACGGAAAGTGAGGTGAAATGTTCTGAACAGGGGCACAGACAGCAAAACAAATGTTACAGGGGTGATAACCCTTACCTATGTTTTCCAAAAAGTTTAAAAATAGATTTTTGGTCTGGAGCTACACTTCAACAATGTACCTGTTCAAAATTACAAACAGATTCTACATAAGAACAAACCTACAGTCCCTGTCTTGTATGCACCGCCTGTATACGGCTGTTCTGAGTATATAGGGCCTTTTTTATTTTATGTGCGGGGTTCCCCTTAATATCCATACAAGACCCAAAGGGGCTGGTAATGGGCTGGGGTAGGGGGGGGGTCATGGGGTAGCTATGCCATTTTTCTTAAAGATTTTCATCCATATTACCGGGACCAGACATTACATTAAAGCCGCAAGCAGTTTTAAATGGCTTTTTTTTCCTTTAGAAGTGTCATTTTGTGCAGGGACAGTTCTAAACACGGGAAACACGTGGCACTTCACAGGCATACTTTAGACACCCCCCAGGTACGATATTTAAAGGAATATTTGACTTTTTTTTTTTCACTTTATGCATCATTAAAATGACTGCTCCCGGAAAACGACCGTTTTTAAAACTTATTTTTGCATTGATACATGTCCCCTGGTGCAGAACCCGGGTTCCCAAACCCTTTTTAGGACAATAACATGCATAATAGTTTTTATAATTAGCACTTTAGAATTCGAACGTTCGCATCCATTGTATTTAATAGGGTTCTAATGTTCGTTCGAACTTTCGGTCCGTTCGCGGGTTCTGGTGCGAACCGAACCCGGGGGTGTTCGGCTCATCACTATTTGTGATAACTGACAATGAATCTTTCACATTGCTGTGGAGCAATTTTGGCCCACTCTTCTTTGCAGAATTGTTTACATTCAGCCACATTGGAGGGTTTTCCAGCATGAACGGCCTGTGTAAGGTCATGATACAGCACCTCAATTGGATTTAAGTCCGGGCTTTGACTAGGCCACTACAAAACCTAAATTTTGCATTGAACCATTTGGAGGTGGACTTGCTGTTATGTTTCAGATCATTGTCCTGCTGAATAACCCAAGTGCACTTGAGCTTGAGGTCACGAACTGATGGCCGGACATTCTCCTTTAGAATTTTCTAGTAGAGCTCAGAATTCATGGTTCCATCAATTATGATAAGTCTATAAATATATTCCCACCATATATATTGATCAGTAAAATGTGAATATATAATGAAAAAATGTAAACATAAAAAACACTAGTTGCCGTAGGCTAGTCAAACCATCAGATTAAATAATTAGCCAACAGAGGCTGAGCAACAACAATGTGCAAATGAATATAAATGTTGGAAAAAAGTCCTTGAAAAACTTAAAAAACACAATATTACAAAAATAGTGTCCACCACATATAAATAAGTTTCCTTCACACTGGAAAGGATGGGAAGAAAGATGAACTTTGAAAGATGTAATCAAGGGGAAGGATGATGGTATAGGAGAAATATTCCAAAGAATCCACAGATGTCAGAGAAGACCACATCCACCGCGGTGAGTAAATGTGTAAGAGATGGGTACGTTACCAGAAATGGTGGACCTCCACTGTGGCAAGGTCTAACGGGCCTGCAGATATCACCCTCTGCGGGGTACAGGAGTTTATCCACCTGATTTCACTGAGTGATGATCCCAGTGTAGGTTCTTAGCATCTGTTGTACTGATCCTTTCACTGCAGGTGCTGCGATTGATCACGTTGATCAGAAACAGCAAGTCAGGGCTCGCAGGAGCCAAAAACACAGGAAGAGAGGGACGAGGGGGAAGGAAAACCTCAGCAAGGTGCTTGTCTCTAATGAAAACCAAAGATCATTCTGGCTGTGACAAGCACCTTGCTGAGGTTTTCCTTCCCCCTCGTCCCTCTCGTCCCTCTCTTCCTGTGTTTTTCTAAAGGTGCAAAGCAGCCCCAGACCATCACACTACCACCACCATTTCTGACTGTTGATATGATCTTGCTATGAAATGCTGTATTAGTTTTATGCCAGATGTAACGGGACGCACACCTTCCAAAAAGTAAAATTTTTGTCTCATCAGTCCACAGAATATTTGCCTAAAAGTCTTGGGGATAATTAAGATGTTTTTTGGTAAATGTGAGATGATAAAAAGAAAAAATTTGCGCTAGGTGCGTGATGATATTAAAAAATTATGATTGTAACAAAATCCGTGATAGATATCTTGCAGCTGAACACTATAACCCTGATATGGGGCACAAAAGGTATAGACATATAAGAGTGCAGCGCTAAATAATAGACTCAGTGAACATGAAACTAAATCTGTATAAAACAATATAGATAAATAGTGAAACCTAGGTGTTCAAGAAATGAATAACCTATAACCACAATAATATAACAAATTGTTCTACTACTAGTCCACATATGATTCCTGCTTTGACAGAAAACGTGCATAAATATGAAAAAAAACGAACAAATAAAGTTCATATAGAATGTGAGTACAAATAGATAACATATAACCACAACGATATTAGAAATTGTGCTACTACTAGTCCACCTATGATTACTGCTTTCACAGCAAAACGTGCATGGATATGAAGAAAAAAACAAACAAAAAAAGTTCATATATGTAGATATCCAGTAAAGTAAAGATTTTCAGTGTAGAAACATGGATATAATCATTCAAATGTTGTGCTACCCACCACCTTAGATAAAATTGGAGGCTTACCAAAAAGCCTGCGACCACCCTTATTCAGGGGGGTCAAACAAGGCTCAGTAGCAGTGGCGGCTGGTGCTCAAATTTTTTTGGGGGGCGCAAACAAACGGAAAAAAAAAACATCAATTGCCGCCACTGTGCCCATTAAACGCAGCCACTGTGCCCAAACGCCACCAGTTTGTCCCCTCAAATGCAGCCCGTTTGTCCCCAAATGCAGCCAGTTTGTCCCCCATATACAGCCAGTTTGTCCCCATATACAGCCAGTTTGTCCCCATATACAGCCAGTTTGTTCCCATATACAGCCAGTTTGTCCCCATATACAGCCAGTTTGTTCCCATTTACAGCCAGTGTGTCCCCATATACAGCCAGTTTGTTCCCATATACAGCCAGTTTGTCCCCCATATACAGCCAGTTTGTCCCCCATATACAGCCAGTTTGTCCCCCATATACAGCCAGTTTGTCCCCCATATACAGCCAGTTTGTCCCCATATACAGCCAGTGTGTCCCCATATACAGCCAGTTTGTCCCCATATACAGCCAGTTTGTTCCCAAATGCAGCCAGTTTGTTCCCATATACAGCCAGTTTGTCCCCATATACAGCCAGTTTGTTCCCAAATGCAGCCAGTTTGTCCCCCATACACAGCCAGTTTGTTCCCAAATACAGCCAGTTTGTCCCCATATACAGCCAGTTTGTCCCCCATATACAGCCAGTTTGTTCCCATATACAGCCAGTTTGTCCCCAAAATACAGCCAGTTTGTTCCCAAATGCAGCCTACCCCCCCCCCCCCCAGCCATGCACTAACCTTCCTCGGGTCCGCGCCGTCCTCGATGTCTTCTCCCGCCCTCGATGTCGCTTCAGCCAATCAGGTTACCGGTAACCAGATCCGGTGAACCTGATTGGCTGAAACCCCCCCAGTCTTCTCCAAGGAACGCACCCCCGTGCGTACCTTGGAGGAGTTTTTGGAAGCCGATTACAGCGTGAGAGCTGTATTCGGAAAGCCTATCAGAGCCGCTGGCTCTGAGAGACACTTCCAAGTCACACCCACCACCGGGCACCACTCTAATTCATATGGCCGGCGCTCACCAGGAGGCCGGACATCTGAATAGTGGGCAGCGCGGCAGCGGCGAAAATACACAGATTCATGCAATGCATGAATCTATGTATTGTCTTTCAGTGGCGGTGCAGGAGCGAGAGGGGGCGGCGCTCCGGCGCCCTCTATGGACGCACCGCCACTGCTCAGTAGAGTGATGGGATCCACACTGGAGCTTTGGAAACTTCCTCCACAGATGATAAGCTGGCCCGATCAATGGCACACTTCCAAGAGGCAATCCATACACTTCAATGGGCATCCATAGATGAAAGAGCAGATATCCGGTGGATAGACAAATATTTTATGAGTGGGGAGAAAAGGAACAAAGACATCCAGTAGTGCAGAGATTCCATTAATGTCTTTATTAAAAAAAATTACAAAGTAGGACCAAGTCCTAATGCATAAAAACGTTTCTTGCAAGGAATTAAAAAAAGCTGTGTTTCGTATTGATAACTTCCGGTTCACGCATGAGCAGTGCGTGCAACGTGACGACCCTATGACTGTTTCGTCACAACTGACGTCATTAGGGGTACATGCACGCGCCTGCACGTGCGCTATATATACACCTAGTGGGGCGGAGAAGCGCAGCCATAGGTTACATTAAAGAATGATACTCAGAGCTGATTGGACAAGCCCAAGTAGCTATTGCTGCCAAGCGAGAGCCAAACTCATTAATATATAAACTGATCCATCGCAGACACTCAGTGGGCAATAGTGGTACTGCTCAAAAATAATCATCAGCATATGTGCAAAATAAAAAGAACAGTGCCATCATGTGGACCAATTTAGCATTGTTAGGACAAAAAAGATATATCATTTAAAATATTTAAGATATTGTAAAACAGTAGAAGGATACGCTCCTCCGCAACACCGAACAAACTGTTATGACAATATTCCATAATCATCAATTATTGCAATTAAGCTTTTGGGATAGTCAAAACCATGCTTAATGAAAATAAAATAAAACAATAATAATAAAGAGGAGAAAATGGACACGTAGCTCTCAATAATGATTTGAGTATTAAATTGTTATTCCGCAGGAATCAAACACTTTATCCTCACAAGAGAAATGGGGAAAAGAACTGGAAAAAATGAAAAATATTTTTAATTATAAAAATAATTAAAGATGGCTTAAACTAAATAGATATGAAAAGATGGCCCATTCCATAACTGGAAGGGACATCAACTGTTATTGATAAAACAATTGATGTCCCATTCCACGTTCAAGCCATTAGGGACAGGACACCTAAGCTTGTAAATCCAGCTGGTCTCGGATCTAGAAATGCTCCTTCTGCCATTCCCACCCCGCCAGTGTGGTATGTACTTTTCCAAGGCTATAAAGATGGTACCTTTGGGATCTCTGTTATGTTTAAGGTCATAGTGCTTGGAAACATTATGCTTGTCAAAGCCACTCTTTATATTTGTGATATGTTCCCCTAGCCTGATATGCAACATCCGGATAGTGCATCCCACATATTCTAATCCACATGGACACCTCAAAAGGTACACAACGCACTTAGTAGTGCATGTCATAAAAGATTTAATAGGGTATGTAATACCCTTACCAGTCAATGTGAATTTAGTAAATCTTCTACCATTAAGTGCATTTACTTTGCAAACTTTGCACTTCCTACAAGGATAGAAGCCTTTTAGGTCTCCAAAAAAAATTGGGCGTACAGGTGGGTCCGGAACAGTCAGTGCTATAGAGTGCCTAAGATTAGTATCACCTCCAAATAGTACCCGGGGGTTGTCTGACAACAATGGTCCCAGGACCCGATAATTTTTTATCACTGGCCAGTGTTTTTTGATTATTCGTTTTATAGCCCAATGCTGACTGGAGTAGGTAGTGAGAAAAGCTAGTCCAAAGTCCTCTCTATTTTCCACTGGAGGAGGTTTTTCACCAAGAAGGCTCTGGCGATCTCTGTTACCTATCTCTGTGATCAAAGAGTCAAGGGCCATGTTGTCATAGCCCTTGGATAAAAACCTGGATTTTAGGACCAGAGCCTCTCTGTGAAACTCATCCAGATCAGTACAATTTCGCCAAAGGCGTAAGAATTCGCCTTTAGGGACTGCCGACAGCCAGGAGCGGTGATGACACGAGTCTAGTGGAATATATCCGTTCCTGTCGGCTTAAAATAGGTGGAAGTGGTAATCCTTCCATTCTCTATTGCAGTTTTCAAATCAAGAAAATGGATTTGTGTGGGGCTAATTTCATAGCTGAGTATGATACCCCTATCGTTACCATTTAAGAAAGACAGGAAGGTACCAGCAGACTCTGTGTCGCCATCCCATATGCACAGGACATCGTCTATAAACCTCCTCCACAGGACAAGCCCTGATGGCCTATCATGTAGAACTACGTCCTCCTCCCATTTGGCCATAAAGAGGTTGGCCATACTGGGAGCGAACTTCACTCCCATGGCCACTCCCTTTGTTTGAAGATAGTAGGTACCACTGTGCCAAAAGTAATTATGTTCCATTGAGAAGTCCAACAACTCCATCACAAAGTTGCACTGCGTGACAGAGATGTTGGAGTCACGATAGAGGAAATGACGTACAGCCTCATGGCCCAATCTACGAGATATCGCTGTGTAAAGCGATGCGACATTCGCAGTTATCAGCATATATGATGGCTTCCACTCAATCTCACTCAGCAAGTTAATAACATGCTTAGTATACTTAAGGAAGGATGGAGTACCCATCACCAGTGGCTGTAGGTAGTGATCGATATATTTACCCATGTATCAGATTTTTTTTGGCAGTGGATTTGGACCGAACTCTTTACATCAGATTTGAGTGTAAGTACTGTGTATTCTAGCCAGGTTTTCTTTGTAACACCAGCTGAGTACTAATTTTAATTGGTTAGTTCACCTGTAATCTAATGATGACATATAGGAGCAGTATAGAGGTGATTGTGGTGACTAGCTCTAATAGGTAATGACTAAGCGCTTATATTTGCGCGAAACGTGTCTACTAGGGATGAGCTTCGAGTTCGAGTCGAACTCATGTTCGACTCGAACATTGCCTGTTCGCCCGTTCGCCGAACAGCGAACAAATTGGGGTGTTCGCGGCAAATTCGAAAAATCTATGGGAGAAATCTAAAGTGCTAATTATAAAGGCTTATATGCAAGTTATTGTCCTAAAAAGTGTTTGGGGACCGGGGTCCTGCCCCAGGGGACATGTATCAATGCAAAAAGAAGTTTTAAAAACGGCTGTTTTTTCGGAGCAGTGATTTTAATAATGCTTAAAATGAAAAAATAAAAGTGAAATATTCCTTTAAATTTCGTACCTGGGGGGTGTGTATGATATGCATGTGAAGTGGCGCATGTTTTCCGTGCTTAGAACTGTCCCTGCAAAAAATGTCATTTTTGAAAGAAAAAAAGTCTTTTAAAACTGACTTGCGGCTATTAATGAATTGTCGGCTCCCGGCAATACATACAAAAGTCATTGATAAAAAAAAAAAAAAAAGTGTGGGGGTTCCCCAGAATTCAATTACCAGGCCCTTCAGGTCTGGAATGGATATTAAGGGGAACCCCGCCGCAAATTAAAAAAAAAATTGACGTGGGGTTCCCCCAAATATCCATTCCAGGCCCTTCAGATCTGGCATGGATTTTAAGGGGAACTCCACCCCAAATTTTAAAAAAATGGCGTGGAGTCCCCCTAAAAATCCATACCAGACCCCTTATCCGAGCACGTAACCTGGCCGGCCGCAGGGGAAAAGGGGGGGACGAGAGAGCGGCCCCCCTCCCTCCTGAACCGTACCAAGCCACATGCCCTCAACATGGGGAGGATGTCCCCATGTTGATGGGGACAAGGGCCTCATCCCCACAACCCTTGCCCGGTGGTTGTGGGGGTCTGTGGGCGGGGGGCTTATCGGAATCTGGAAGACCCCTTTAACAAAGGGGACCCCCAGATCCCGCCCCCCCATGTGAATTGGAAAGGGGTACATTGTACCCCTACCATTTCACGAAGAAAGCGTAAAATAATGTTTAAAAAAAACACACAAACACCTTGAAAAAGTCCTTTATTTAAAAAAAAAAACATTCCAGCGGTGAAATCCAGTGTCCCGCGGCGATCCCGATGTCCAGCGCTGTCCTTCATTGGTTGTGCCTGAGCGGACCTGATGGGGAACTCCCTCTCAGTATTTTAAATGTATAGACCCGCCCCTTCAAAAGTTCCCCATCAGGTCCGCTCCCTCGGTATGTCGGACCCGCCTACGTCATTGGCTTGAGCGGGGAACTTCCTTCACTGTGTAATTTAAATTTACATAGTGAAGGAAGTTCCCCGCTCAAGCCAATGACGTAGGCGGGTCCGACATACCGAGGGGGCGGACCTGATGGGGAACTGCTCTCACTTTGGCAATACATGTATAGACCCGCCCCTTCTCATGTTCCGCATCTGGTCCGCTGAGCGGACCTGATGGGGAACTTTAGAAGGGGCGGGTCTATACATTTAAAATACTGAGAGGGAGTTCCCCATCAGGTCCGCTCAGGCACAACCAATAAAGGACAGCGCTGGACATCGGGATCGCCGCGGGACACTGGATTTCACCGCTGGAATGTTTTTTTTTTTTTTTTTTAAATAAAGGACTTTTTCAAGGTGTTTGTTTTTTTTAAAAAAAAATTTACGCTTTCTTCGTGAAATGGTAGGGGTACAATGTACCCCTTACCAATTCACATGGGGGGGCCGGGATCTGGGGGTCCCCTTTGTTAAAGGGGTCTTCCAGATTCTGATAAGCCCCCCGCCCGCAGACCCCCACAACCACCGGGCAAGGGTTGTGGGGATGAGGCCCTTGTCCCCATCAACATGGGGACATCCTCCCCATGTTGAGGGCATGTGGCCTGGTACGGTTCAGGAGGGAGGGGGGGCCGCTCTCTCGTCCCCCCCTTTTCCCCTGAGGCCGGCCAGGTTGCGTGCTCGGATAAGGGGTCTGGTATGGATTTTTAGGGGGACTCCACGCCATTTTTTTTTTAAATTTGGGGTGGAGTTCCCCTTAAAATCCATGCCAGATCAGAAGGGCCTGGAATGGATATGTGGGGGAACCCCACGTCAATTTTTTTTTAAATTTGCGGCAGGGTTCCCCTTAATATCCATTCCAGACCTGAAGGGCCTGGTAATTGAATTCTGGGGAACCCCCACGCTTTTTTTTTTTTTTTTTTATCAATGACTTTTGAATGTATTGCCGGGAGCCGACAATTCATTATTAGCCGCAAGTCAGTTTTAAAAGACTTTTTTTCTTTCAAAAATGTCATTTTTTGCAGGGACAGTTCTAAGCACGGGAAACATGCGCCACTTCACATGCATATCATACACACCCCCCAGGTACGAAATTTAAAGGAATATTTCACTTTTATTTTTTCATTTTAAGCATTATTAAAATCACTGCTCCCGAAAAAACGGCCGTTTTTAAAACTTCTTTTTGCATTGATACATGTCCCCTGGGGCAGGACCCGGGTCCCCAAACACTTTTTAGGACAATAACTTGCATATCAGCCTTTATAATTAACACTTTAGATTTCGAACGTTCGAGTCCATTGTATTTAATAGGGTTCTAAAGTTTACACGAACATTTTGTCTGTTCGCAGGTTCTGGTGCGAACCGAACAGGGGGGTGTTCGGCTCATCCCTGGTGTCTACCTTTTTGTCCCCTGCTCCATCTGTCAACCACTTGTTACATGAAGCTTCAATAAAAGGATTTTTTTGAAGTGCAGCCGTCCGGAATTATTTCTTCACGTTACACAGCATGCGAGCTGGGCTAGCACCTGACTAGTGTGTGTGGGGATTAACCAGAGACTCACTCACCTGGAGCAGCTTTTCTTGTTTCATTAAATATATTTACCCACTTGTGAGGTGATGGAGTCTATGCCACTGATGATGGGTCTCTCCGGAGGGTTAATCAGGGTCTTGTGGATTTTTGGCAATATATACATAACTGGTAATTGGGTGCCAAGGGTACTAAGTGATCTTTTTCTTTTTTGTTCAAAATGCCCATGTCATGGCCCTTCTCAATGAGTGTTTTTAACTCCTGTTTATATTTGACAGTGGGGTCAGATGGTAAAACAGAATATGTTTCAGAGTCAGAAAGAATCACCAACATTTCATTAGAATAGCATTCCTTGTCAAGGATGACAATAGCCCCGCCCTTATCTGCGGGGCGTACGACTATGTCTTTCCTGTTGCACAAAGTTTCCATGTGAGATGAGCCTTTCTGTTCTTTTTAGTCAGCAGTGGCTTTGGCCTTGGAACTCTCCCATGGATGCCATTTTTGCCCAGTCTCCTTCTTATTGTTGAATCTTGAACATCTTACCTGAGGCAGGTGAGGCCTGCAGTTCTTTAGATGTTGTTTTGGGTTCTTTTATGACCTCCTGGATGAGTCGTCGTCATGCTCTTGGACAGGGATGAGCTTCGAGTTCAAGTCGAACTCATGTTCGACTCGAACATTGCCTGTTCGCCAGTTCGCCGAACAGCGAACAATTTGGGGTGTTTTCGTGGCAAATTCGAAAAGTCTATGGGAGAAATCTAAATTGCTAATTTTAAAGGCTTATATGCAAGTTATTGTCCTAAAAAGTGTTTGGGGACCCGGGTCCTGCCCCAGGGGACATGTATCAATGCAAAAAAAAGTTTTAAAAATGGCAGTTTTTTCGGGAGCAGTGATTTTAATAATGCTTAAAGTGAAACAATAAAAGTGAAATATTCCTTTAAATTTAGTACCTAGGGTGTGTGTATAGTATGCATGTAAAGTCGCGCTTGTTTCCCGTGCTTAGAACTGTCCCTGTACAAAGTGTCATTTCTGAAGGAAAAAAAGTAATTTAAAACTCACTCGTGGCTATTAAAGAATTGTCAGCTCCCGGCAATACATAGAAAAGTCATTGATAAAAAATAAAAAAAAAGCGCGGGGTCCCCTCAAATTCAATTACCGGGCCCTTCAGGTCTGATATGGATATTAAGGGGAACCCTGCCGCAAATTTAAAAAAAAAAATGCGTGGAGTTCCCCCAAATATCCATACCAGGCCCTTCAGGTCTGGTATGGATTTTAAGGGGAACTCCACCCCAAATAAAAAAAAATGGCATGGAGTTCCCCCCAAAATCCATACCAGACCCTTTATCTGAGCACGCAACCTGGCAGGCCGCAGGAAAAGAGGGGGACGAGAGAGCGCCCCCCCTCTTGAACCATACCAGGCCACATGCCCTCAACATGGGGAGGATGTCCCCATGTTGATGGGGACAAGGGCCTCATCCCCACAACCCTTGCCCGGTGGTTGTGGGGGTCTGCGGGCAGGGGGCTTATCGGAATCTGGAAGACCCCTTTAACAAAGGAGACCCCCAGATTCCGCCCCCCCATGTGAATTGGTAAGTCCTTTATTAAACATAAAAAAATAAAAAAAACATTCCAGCGATGAAATCCAGTGTACCGCGGCGATCCGATGTCTAGCGGGGGGCTGGGGGGCTGGGATCTGGGGGTCCCCTTTGTTAATTCCGATAAGCCCCCTGCCCACAGACCCGCACAACCACCGGGCAAGGGTTGTGGGGATGAGGCCCTTGTCCTCATCCTCCCCATGTTGAGGGGAGTGGCAGGTTCCCAAACGCCACTTTTTCTCATGGAAGGCGATTCTGGCTCTCTACCGGCATGTGGAAGGCAATGCCTTGACCTCGCTGGAGAGGGCTGACTCATGGTCCAGCAGGCATGGACAGGGACGTTACCTATCTTTCACGGTGCATTGGGTGACTCTGCTGGCAGCTGGGAAGGATGCAGGACAAGGTGCAGTAGTATTGGAGGTTGTTCTGCCACCACGCCTCCAAAATGTTACTACTGGTGATTCTGACACACCTCTCTCCTCCACCCCCTCCTCTTCTTCTTCCTCCATGGCCTCTACCTGTGCTTTGTCCTTGGAACCAGCGGTGCTCGGTAGGCATTCAAGGGGCTACGCAAGTACGCAGGCAAAAAGATGCCATGCTGTGCTTGAGCTGGTGTGCTTGGGGGACAGGAGCCACACTGGGGCAGAGATTCTATCAGCTCTGCAGGGGCAGGCTCAGAGGTGGTTGATGCCACGCCAGCTTAAGCCAGGAAAGGGGGTTTGCAACAATGGCACCAACCTCCTCTCCGCCCTCCAACAGGGACAACTGACCCATGTGCTCACGTCCTTAACTTGGTGGTGCAGAGGTTCTTGGGCAGGCACCCGGGCTTACAGGAGGTCCTGAAGCAGGCCAGGAAACTCTGTGGGCATTTCCGCCGGTCATATAATGCCAGTGCTCGGCTGGCTGAGCTGCAAAAGGATTACAACTTGCCCAAGAACCGCCTAATCTGTGACATGCCCACCAGGTGGAACTGTACGTTGGCCATGCTGCAGCGGCTGCACACGCAGCAGAGGGCCATCAATGAGTATCTGTTGCAATATGGCACCAGGACAGGGTCAGGGGAGCTTGGATTTTTCCCCACGCCAGTGGGCCATGATCAGGGATGCATGCACTGTCCTGGCCCCATTTGAGGAGGCCACGAGGATGGTGAGCAGTGACAGTGCATGCATCAATGACACTGTCCCTCTTGTCCTCCTGTTGGAGCACACGTTGCGTGGAATAATGGACAGGGCACTTAAGGCAGAACAGAGGCAGGAAGAGGAGGACTTCCTTACCTCTCAAGGCCCCCTTTATCCAGACAGTGTTCCTGCTGGCCCGGCTATCACACAGGAAGAGGAGGAGGAGGAGGAGGATTATTGTGTCAGCATGTCAGCATGGAGGTGGAGCCTAGCACTCAGCATCAGCAGCAGTCTTCAGGGGATCAATTACAGTCCCAAGACACCCATGGACTTGTACGTGGCTGGGAGGAGGTGGCTGCGGATCATGTCGTCCTCAGTGACCCAGAGGACTCCGCACCGAATGCCTTAGCAAACCTACGCTGCATGGCCTCCCTGATCCTGCAAAGCCTGCGGAAGGATCCCCGTATTAGTGCGATCAAGGAGAGGGATCATTACTGGCTGGCAACCAGCCGTCGCAGAGGGAGTAGAGGATGAAACATCTTTGGGAGGCCTTGCAGAAAGGTTTGTGCAACGCGTTCCCAGAGACTGGGAGGTTACAAATTCCTGGTCCTGGACAACGTGTTGCTGAGGCTTCGGTCAGTCAAAGAAGGAGCGGTGGAGAAGGTGGCCGTCTGACCGATGCGTTCAGACAATTTTTTAGTACACAGCCCCAAGGTATGATCGGTTCCAGCAACCATCGCCAGCGTCTGGTTTACATGGTGCAGGAATACCTAGGGGCAAGATGAGACTTGGACACCTTTCCCACCAAAAATCCTCTGGGTTACTGGGTCTTGAGGATGGATCACTGGCCAGAGCTTGCACAGTATGCAATTGAGCTACTGGCCTGTCCTGCATCCAGCATTCTTTCGGAACGCACATTCAGTGCTGCTGGAGGCTTTGGAACTGATCACAGGGTGCGCCTGTCCACTGACTCGGTCGATCGACTGACCTTCATAAAAATGAATCAGTCTTGGATCAACACCAGCTACCAAGCACCTGATGCTGATGTAACAGAATTATTTTTTGAAATGTCAAATCCCTTCAAGACTGCCTATGCTGATGCTGAGTGACTATCCTGTTATGCTGAGTGACTATCCTCTTCCTCCTCAATGATCATGCTGATAGCTTGTAAGAACATTTTTGGTTCTGGGCACCGCCACCAGTGGCTAAGGCCCAATTTTTCAGCCCCTGTTTAACAGGGGCGTGTATCTTCAATTTTTGATGCAATGCTTTGCAGCATGGCTCATTGCTGCGCTCCAACTACAGTGTCTGTGAGGGGTTGAAAGGTTGTGGCACCAGCACCAGTGCATACGGCCCAATTTTTCAGCCCCTGTTTAACAGGGGCATGTAAATACAATTTTTGATGCAATACTTTGCAGCAAGGCTCATTGCTGCACTCCTAATACAGTATCTGTGAGGGGTTGCAGTGTTGTGGCACCAGTGCCTAAGGCCCAATTTTTCTGCCCCTGTTTAACAGGGGCGTGTAATTAAAAATTTTGATGCAATACTTTGCAGCAGGGCTCATTGCTGCGCTCCAAGAATAGTATCTGTGAGGGATTGCAGTGTTGTGGCACCAGTGCCTAAGGCCCAATTTTTCTGCCCCTGTTCAACAGGGGCATGTAATTACAATTCTTGATCTAATAATTCACAGCAGGGCCCATTCCTGCGCCTACCAAGAGTAACTGTGAGGGCTTACAGTGTTGTGGCAACACCACCACCACCACCACCAAAGGCCCAATTTTTGCAGCAGGGCTCATTACTGCGCTCCTAATAGAGTATCTGTGAGGGGTTGCAGTGTTGTGGCACCAGCATTAGTGCCTAAGGCCCAATTTTTCTGCCCCTGTTTAACAGGGGCTTGTAATTACAATTTTTGATGCAATGCTTTGCAGCAGGGCTCATTGCTGCGCTCCAAGTACAGTATCTGTGAGGGGTTGCAGTGTTGTGGCACCAGTGCCTAAGGCCCAACTTTTCTGCCCCTGTTTAACAGGGGCGTGTAATTACAATTTTTGATGCAATATTTTGCAGCAGGGCTCATTGCTGCGCTCCAAGAACAGTATCTGTGAGGGATTGCAGTGTTGTGGCACCAGCATTAGTGCCTAAGGCCCAATTTTTCTGCCCCTGTTTAACAGGGACTTGTATTTACAATTTGTGATGCAATACTTTGCAGCAGGGCTCATTGCTGCGCTCCAAGTACAGTATCTGTGAGGGGTTGCAGTGTTGTGGCACCAGTTCCCCTTAATATCCAAACAAGACCCAAAGGGGCTGGTAGTGGGCTAGGGAGGGGGGGTACCCATGCCATTTTTCTCAATGATTTTCATCCATATTGCCGGGACCAAACATTACATTAAAGCCGCAAGCAGTTTTAAATTACTTTTTTTCCTTTAGAAATTTGTGCAGGGACAGTTCTAAACACGGGAAACACGTGCCACTTCACAGGCATACTTTAGACACCCCCCCGGGTACGATATTTAAAGGAATATTTCACTTTTTTTTTCACTTTAAGCATCATTAAAATCACTGCTCCCAAAAAAACAGCCTTTTTTTAAAAAACTTATTTTTGCATTGATACATGTCCCCTGGGGCAGGACCCGGGTCCCCAAACCCTTTTTAGGACAATAACTTGCATATTAGCCATTATAATTAGCACTTTTGATTTTGAACGTTCAAGCCCATTGTATTTAATAGGGTTCTAAAGTTCGCGCAAACTTTCGGTCCGTTCTCAGGTTCTGGTGCGAACCGAACCGAGGGGTGTTCGGCTCATCCCCAGTCTTGTGTATAGAGGACAATGTTAGCTGTAGCAGGTATGTTCAGGCACCTCTAAAGCCCTGTACACACAATAGGTTTTACAGATGAAAACAGTCCGATGGACTTTTTTCATCGGACAAACCGATCGTGTATGGGCCCCATCGGTCTTTTTTCCATTGGTGTTTAAAAATAGAACATGTTTTAAATTTATCCGATGGTTAAAAAACCGATAGCAAATTACTATCGTCTGTGGGGAACTACATCGGATAAAAAACCCACGCATGCTCAGAATCAAGTCGACGCATGCTCAGAAGCATTGAACTTCATTTTTCTCGGCTCATCAGAGTGTTTTACGTCGCAGCGTTTGGAACAGTCGGTTTTTTGACTGATGGTGTGTAGGCAAGACTGATGAAAGTCAGCTTCATCGGTTTTCCGATGGAAAAATCCATCGGTTAAAAAACCATAGGAAATCCAATCGTGTGTACAGGGCTTAAGAGTCAGCAGTTTTATACTTGCTATTGGTCACACTTTAAAGGGTAAATCCACGTTTGTGGGGAAATAAAAGAGAAAAAGAAATAATAATACAGCATATACAATTGTGACACAAGTCTTATTGTAAATAAACATTATTAAAAAGTCTGTAAAATGCAATGCAATATGGCTACCTGGAGGTGTTCTGTACACAGATGGTGTACAAAACGCCCTCCAGAAATGTCTTGTCCTGCTTGTGTGATTGACTTCCTGATTTTCCCAGAAGTCTGCACCAAGATACCGAAGTCCGATTTTGAGCATCCCCTGCAACAAAAATTTCATTCTTGGTTAGATACTCCCAAAGGCAAATCCCTTCTAAAGGGATGCAGACCCTGCAATTTTCTTCGTTAGAGCCCTGCAGGTGCAGCAGCTGATTGATAATTAGAAAAACACTCCCATTCATATTTACTAAGCATGTACACACAGACAAACCATCAGCTATTTCTTCAGAATAACAAAAGATGAGAATCTGCAACAAAATTTGTTAAAATCCTTGTAATGTACATAGATCATCCAGAGGGGAATGTTTTTTTCTCAACAAAAGTGGAGTTAAGCCTCGTATACACAATGAGAATATCGGATGATCGTCCATTTTTTTTTTTTTGCATGCTAGTTTCATTTCGCAAATGAAGAGGTTACTAAACGTAAACAGAATACAACTTCGGAAGTGATGTAATGTATTGTATTTTAATGTATTCTTTCATTTCTGAACATGCGTGGTCTTGCTCTTCCGATCTTTTTCAGACGATTACTGTACTGATTAAACGAAAATCATACAGTCTGGCATCGTACGAGAAAAATGTTCCTGCTTGTCCGATTGGATAATATAGGATGAACTGTCATGATCGGCTCCCGAAAGCTGTGTACTGGCGATCAGATTATCGTAGATTACTTGGAAAGCGGTATTTTTTTGTCTGATTATCTGATTGTATATATGTAAAAGTATTGAAGCAGCGCTATTAGTCAAAGTGCAAATTGCTAAAAACAAACAAAGTGCAATATACTGATAAATGGTTCAATATAATATAAAAATAAGATAACTAAAACACATATATATATAATCAAAGTGTCTATAAATATTGATAAAGTGTCATCCAATCTAAAGTGCATCAAATCTAGAGTGCATCAAAAAAGAAAAAAATATATATATATGTATTTAAATAAGTCCAAACGTGATGTTTCCCAAAAAATAAATGTGTGATCATATAGTTCATATAAACAATCACAATCTCCCAGAAGAAATTAAATATTCCGGTGGACAAGAAGAGGGGAGAGGGAGAAGAACAGGTGTGGGAGTCCCAGTGTTCACATCCAATGGAAAACCAATAATGCAAGTATAATTCCACAATCCTCCCCCGGTAGTGCCAGCCTCTCACCTTGTTGATGTACCCAAAAAGGGTCAGACAAAACTCTGATCAATCTCCAGCATAAACTCCACAGAGGGTCACTGCAACCTTTTCACCACTTCCGCCAGTCTTGTTGATGGACCCAAAAGGGTCAGGCAAAGCTCTCACCGATCTCCAGAATAAGCTCCACAGAGGATGACTGCAGGCTCCTTCACCACTGCCACCAGTATATATCTGGGGTCTATAGTCCCCATAAAAATGACATTAATCTATCCCCTATGTTGTAGGCGCTATAACTTTTGCGCAAACCAATTAATATACACTTATTGTGATTTTTTTAAACAAAAATATGTAAAATAATACATATTGGCCTAAACTGATGAAGAAATTCGTATTTTTTTGGGATATTTATTATAGCAAAAAGTAAAAAAAATTGTTTTGTTTTTTCCAAAATTCACGCTTTTTTTTGTTTATAGCGCAAAAATTAAAACCGCAGAGGTGATCAAATGACGCCAAAAGAAAGCTTTATTTGTGGGGGGAAAAAGCAGACAGAAGCAACATCCATGCTTAGTTTTCTGTGCAGGAACTTCTGCATGCAATGCTTAATATTATTAATAATGATTTTACATTTACGTAGCTTTTTTGGTTTTAGAATTGGCAATCCCTGAAGGAAAAAAAAGAGAAAAAAATTCAGGGCAAATTAGTATAATCTGTCCACTTAGTTGATAAGCCCCGCTATCGTACTTTAGTTAATATGGACAGCTGGTGGACGGAGGACTGAGATGTCTGGAGTGACAGACTGTTCCTTAGCAACACTGCACATGACTCTTCCGGGTAACTCTTAGCAGTCCGGAGGTAAAGGTGGAAGACGAAGGTGAAGTTCCATCCATGGAAAAATTACGAACAGTACCTGCAGAGGTAAAGTTTTCTGGAAGTTTCCAATTAGCTTCGAGTGAAACAAGATAATTAAGTAAGAAGGAAGATCTAAAACAAAGAGGAAGACAGATGGCTGTGGCTGGGGAGGTGTAATCAGCTTTTCTTTCCCTCTAAGGAGGAGGAGGAGGCCTCCAAATAAGGTAAGCAATATATATATATCTATATATATATATATAGATATATATAGATATATATATATATCTATATATATATCTATATATATATAGATAGATATATATATATATCTATATATAGATAGATATATATAGATAGATATATAGATAGATATATGTAATAATAATTCTATTCTATCAGTCTTGAGGAATTCTTGTTAATGTGTACATGCAGGTCTAGCTGTTACCAAATTGATACTTGTCTGTATATATACACAGTATGTGTGTATATACCGTATTTATCGGCGTATAACACGCACTTTTTTCCCCTTAAAATCAGGGGAAAATCGTGGGTGCGTGTTATACGCCGATACTCCGTCGAATTCTCCTGCTGAAAACGAGCGAGAGGAGCGAGCGGAGCCGAAGCCGAAGTACAATCTGCTTTACTCGGCTCCTCTCGCAGTCCCGCCCATCTCTGACTGCGCCGCTGACATAGAGAAAGCCGAGTGTACTTCGGCTAGTCTCGGCTCCTCTCGCAGTCCTGCCTGTGACTGTGAGCAGAGCCGAGTCTAGCCGAAGTACACTCGGCTTTCTCCGTCAGTGGCGCAGTCAGTGGAGATGGGCGGGACTGCGAGAGGAGCCGAGTCTAGCCGAAGTACACTCGGCCCCGCTCGCTCCTCTCCACAGAAATCGGCGCCAAATTTAAAAAAACGCCGGGACTGACACGATCGCAAAGGCACTGGGCAAGGCTGCAGATGGACAGATGGACACTGGGCAAGGCTGCAGATGGACAGATGGACACTGGGCACGGCTGCAGATGGACAGATGGACACTGGGCAAGGCTGCAGATGGACAGATGGACACTGGGCACGGCTGCAGATGGACAGATGGACACTGGGCAAGGCTGCAGATGGACAGATGGACACTGGGCAAGGCTGCAGATGGACAGATGGACACTGGGCAAGGCTGCAGATGGACACTGGGCAAGGCTGCATGCTGCATTTAAATGTAAGTTTTTTTTCCTTGAATTTCCCTCCTAAAAGTTTTTTTCCTTAAAATTCCCTCCTAAACTTGGGGTGCGTGTTATACGCCGGTGCGTGTTATACGCCGATAAATACGGTATATATATATATATATATATATATATATATATATATAGTGTTTTACTTGATGCAAGAGTTCTCCGATGCTTGCAAAGTCTCAGGTTTAATTATTATAGAATGATTTTAAGAGCAGCTAGTTAATTAATATATTCTTACTGAGTTGCATTGTACAGTAATAGTTTTGTTGGGTGAATCCCATTTTGGGGGGCGCAAACAAACTGAAAAAAAAAAATCATCAATTGCCGCCACTGTGCCCATTAAACGCAGCCACTGTGCCCAAACGCCACTAGTTTGTCCCCAAATGCAGCCAGTTTCCCCCCCATATGCAGCCAGTTTCTCCCCCATAATGCAGCCAGTTTCTCCCCCATATGCAGCCAGTTTCTCCCCCATATGCAGCCAGTTTCTCCCCCATATGCAGCCAGTTTCTCCCCCATAATGCAGCCAGTTTCTCCCCCATATGCAGCCAGTTTCTCCCCCATAATGCAGCCAGTTAATCCCCCATAATACAGCCAGTTTCTCCCCCAAATGCAGCCAGTTTCTCCCCCATATTGCAGCCAGTTTCTCCCCCATAATGCAGCCAGTTTCTCCCCCATATGCAGCCAATTTCTCCCCCATAATGCAGCCAGTTTCTCCACCATAATGCAGCCAGTTTTTCCCCCATATGCAGCCAGTTTGTCCCCCATAATGCAGCCAGTTTCTCCCCCATATGCAGCCAGTTTGTCCCCCATAATGCAGCCAGTTTCCCCCCCATATGCAGCCAGTTTGTCCCCCATAATGCAGCCAGTTTCTCCCCCATATGCAGCCAGTTTGTCCCCCATAATGCAGCCAGTTTCTCCCCCATATGCAGCCAGTTTCTCCCCCATAATGCAGCCAGTTTCTCCCCCATATGCAGCCAGTTTGTCCTCATAATACAGCCAGTTTGCCCCCCCCCAGCCCTGCACTTACCTTCCTCGAGTCAGCGCCGTCCTTCTTCCGTCCTCGATGTCTTCTCCCGCCCTTGATGTCACTTCAGCCAATCAGGTTACCGGTAACCAGACCCGGTGAACCTGATTGGCCAGGGAACACACCCCTGTTTGTCCTCTCATTAGATATTTAGAAGCCGATTACAGCCCTCAGGCTGTAGTCGGGAAGCCTATCAGAGCCTGCTGGCTCTTATAGGCACTTCTAAAGGCCAATCAGAAGCTGTGTTTCAGATGGCCGGCGCTCAAGGGGCCGGCCATCTGAATAGTGGGCGGCAGCAATACATAGGTTCATGCAATGCATGAACCTATGTATTGTTGTGGTGAGTGACGGCCGGGCGCAGAAGCGAGCTGTAGCGGCGCTTCTGCGCCCACTATGGTCGCGCCGCCATGTGTGAAAAAAAGACATTAAAAATAAAAACTCTTAAAGGGCCCGTTTTTTTTTGGTGACCACAGGAGGGGGGGGGGGCGGCGCCCGGGCGCCCCCTATGGACGGGCCGCCACTGGTGTTATGTATCTTTCGTATATTCTTAAGCATATCAGTTTGGATGCAGCATTTTTATCACAAAAACATGACATAAGATGCTTAAAAGTGTTCTGCACACAGATTGCTACTGTAAGAAAGCGATATTTCAATTATTATTGTACAGGATATATATATGGCGACAACAGTTTGTGTAGTGCTTTAAAAAATAGAGACAGAAAAGGTACAACACAATTGAATACAAGAGGGTTCCGAGGGCCCTGCTTGTGAGAGCTCACAGAGCATTGTGGTTGCAGAAATAAATAGAAGGTAATTAATAATAACATTTACAAATATACAGTATATATATATATATATATATATATATATATATATACACTATATTGTCAAAAGTATTAGGATACCTGCCTTTACACGCACATGAACTTTAGTGGAATCCCAGTCTTAGTCCGTAGGGTTCAATATTCCGTTGGCCCACCCTTTGCAGCTATAACAGCTTTAACTCTTCTGGGAAGGCTGTCCACAAGGTTTAGGAGTGTGTCTATGGGAATGTTTGACCATTTTTCCAGAAGCGCATTTGTGAGGTCAGTCCCTGCTCTAATGCATCCCCTGTTCTATCAGGTTAAGTCAAGTTCCTCCACCCGAAACTCGCTCATCCACACTATGTTGCCAAAAGTATTGGGCCACCCCTCCAAATCATTTGGTGGAGGGGGAATTATGGTGTGGGGTTGTTTTTCAGGGTTTGGGTTTGACCCCTTAGTTCCAGTGAAGGAAACTCTTAAGGCAGTGGTTCTCAACTCCTGTCCTCGGGACCCACTAACAGGCTAGATTTTAAGTATTACCTTGGTGAGATGCAGACTAGAATACTGCAATCCCTGAGCAGCAAATTATATCACCTGTGATGCATTTCAGTTATCTTGCAAACCTGGCCTGTTGGTGGGCCCTGAGGACTGGAGTTGAGAACCACTGTCTTAAGGCGTCAGCATTCCAAGACATTTTTGACAATTTCATGCACCCAACTTTGTAGGAACTGTTTGGGGATGGCCCCTTCCTGTTCCAACATGACTGCGCACCAGTGCACAAAGCCAGGTCCATAAAGACATGGATGAGCGAGTTTGGGGTGGAGGAACTTGACTGGCTTGCACAGAGTCCTGACCTCAACCTGATAGAACACCTTTGAGATGAATTAGAGCGGAGACTGCGAGCCAGGCCTTCTCGTCCACATCAGTGCCTGACCTCACGAATGCACTTCTGGATGAATGGTCAAACATTCCCATAGACACACTCCTAAACCTTGTGGACAACCTTCCCAGAAGAGTTGAAGCTTTTACAGTTGCAAAATATTGAACTCTACGAACTAAGACTGGGATACCATTAAAGTTCATATGTGTGTAAAGGCAGGTGTCCCAATACTTTTGACAATATAGTGTGTGTATGTATGTGTGTATATATATATATATATATATATATATATATATATATATATATATATACACAGTGGGTACGGAAAGTATTCAGACCCCCTTAAATTTTTCACTCTTTGTTATATTGCAGCCATTTGCTAAAATCTTTTAGGTTCATTTTTTTCCTCAAAACACAGAATTGTTGAAATTTTTGCAGATTTATTAAAAAAAGAAAAACTGAAATATCACATGGTCCTAAGTATTCAGACCCTTTGCTCAGTGTTTAGTATTTGCACTCTTTTGATCTAATACAGCCATGAGACTTTTTGGGAAAGATGCAACAAGTTTTTCACACCTGGATTTGGGGATCCTCTGCCATTCCTCCTTGCAGATCCTCTCCAGTTCTCTCGGGTTGGATGGTAAACGTTGATGGACGGCCATTTTTAGGTCTCTCCAGAGATGCTCAATTGGGTTTAAGTCAGGGCTCTGGCTGGGCCATTCAAGAACAGTCACGGAGTTGTTGTGAAGCCGCTCCTTCGTTATTTTTTTCCTCATTAATGTACACACAGCACCCCATTATGACAGAAAAACACAGAATTGTTGAGATTTTTGCAGATTTAAAAAAAAAGAAAAACTGAAATATCACATGGTCCTAAGTATTCAGATACTTTGCTGTGACACTCGTATATTTAACTCAGGTGCTGTCCATTTCTTCTGATCATCCTTGAGATGGTTCTACACCTTCATTTGAGTCCAGCTGTGTTTGATTATACTGATTGGACTTGATTAGGAAAGCCACACACCTGTCTATATAAGACCTTACAGCTCACAGTGCATGTCAGAACAAATGAGAATCATGAGGTCAAAGGAACTGCCTGAAGAGCTCAGAGACAGAATTGTGGCAAGGCACAGATCTGGCCAAGGTTACAAAAAATTTCTGCTACACTTAAGGTTCCTAAAAGCACAGTGGCCTCCATAATCCTTTAATGGAAGACGTTTGGGATGACCAGAACCCTTCCTAGAGCTGGCCGTCTGGCCAAACTGAGCTATCGGGGGAGAAGAGCCTTGATGAGAGAGGAAAAGAACAACCCAAAGATCACTGTGGCTGAGCTCCAGAGATGCAGTCGGGAGATGGGAGAAAGTTGTAGAAAGTCAACCATCACTGCAGCCCTCCACCAGTTGGGGCTTTATGGCAGAGTGGCCCGACGAAAGCCTCTCCTCAGTGCAAGACACATGAACGCCCACATGGAGTTTGCTAAAAAAACACCTGAAGGACTCCAAGATGGTGAGAAATAAGATTCTCTGGTCTGATGAGACCAAGATAGAACTTTTTGGCCTTAATTCTAGCGGTATGTGTGGAGAAAACCAGGCACTGCTCATCACCTGTCCAATACAGTCCCAACAGTGAAGCATTGTGGTGGCAGCATCATGCTGTGGGGGTGTTTTTCAGCTGCAGGGACAGGATGACTGGTTGCAATCGAGGGAAAGATGAAGGCGGCCAAGTACAGGGATATCCTGGACGAAAACCTTCTCCAGAGTGCTCAGGACCTCAGACTGGGCCGAAGGTTTACCTTCCAACAAGACAATAACCCTAAGCACAGCTAAAATAATGAAGGAGTGGCTTCACAACAACTCCGTGACTGTTCTTGAATGGCCCAGCCAGAGCCCTGACTTAAACCCAATTGAGCATCTCTGGAGAGACCTAAAAATGGCCGTCCATCAACGTTTACCATCCAACCCGAGAGAACTGGAGAGGATCTGCAAGGAGGAATGGCAGAGGATCCCCAAATCCAGGTGTGAAAAACTTGTTGCATCTTTCCCAAAAAGTCTCATGGCTGTATTAGATCAAAAGGGTGCAAATACTAAATACTGAGCAAAGGGTCTGAATACTTAGGACCATGTGATATTTCAGTTTTTCTTTTTTTAATAAATCTGCAAAAATGTCAACAATTCTGTGTTTTTCTGTCAATATGGGGTGCTGTGTGTACATTAATGAGGAAAAAAATTACCTTAAAAGATTTTAGCAAATGGCTGCAATATAACAAAGAGTGAATACTTTCCGTACCCCCTGTGTATATATATATATATATATATATATATACCGTATATACTCGAGTATAAGCCGTCTCGAATTTAAGCCGAGGCACCTAATTTTACCACAAAAAACTGGGAAAACATATTGACTCGAGTATAAGTCTAGGGTGTCCATCTGCATGCCTCACTGTGCCTCACTTTGTCCATGTACATGCCTCACTGTGTCCATGTCTCACCTCACTGTGCCCATGCCTCACCTCACTGTGCCCATGCCTCACTGTGCCCATGACTAGACAGACATTTAACATAGGAGTCTATGGAAGGGGTGCCTGGTTTTAAAAAATCGGTGCTCCCCGGCCATAGGTCCCCCAGACAACAAACTTTGCACACTTGTAGAGGAAGAGAGGGGCTACATGTGTACCAAGTTTGGGGTCCAGGGGACCTACGGCTGGTACCGGGTCCCCAAAGTCCGGGAGATCAGGCGCAAAAAGTTGACTCGAGTATAAGCCAAGGGGGGCATTTTCAGCACACAAAAAATGTGCTGAAAAACCTGGCTTATACTCGAGTATATACGGTATATATATATATATGTATATATATATATATATATACATATATATATATATATATATATATATATATATATATATATATACACACAGTATCTCACATTTTTGTAAACATTTTATTATATCTTTTCATGTGACAACACTGAAGAAATTACACTTTCTACAATGTAAAGTGGTGAGTGTACAGCTTGTATAACAGTGTAAATTTGCTGTCCCTTCAAAATAACTCAACACACAGCCATTAATGTCTAAACCTCTGGCAACAAAAGTGAGTACACCCCTAAGTGAAAATATCCAAATTGGGCCCAAAGTGTCAATATTTTGTGTGGCCACCATTATTTTCCAGCACTGCCTTAACCCTCTTGGGCATGGAGTTCACCAGAGCTTCACAGGTTGCCACTGGAGTCCTCTTCCACTCCTCCATGACGACATCACGGAGCTGGTGGATGTTAGAGACCTTGCGCTTCTCCACCTTCCATTTGAGGATTCCCCACAGATGCTCAATAGGGTTTAGGTCTGGAGACATGCTTGGCAAGTCCATCACTTTTACCCTCAGCTTCTTTAGCAAGTCAGTGGTCGTCTTGGAGGTGTGTTTGGGGTTGTTATCATGTTGGAATACTGCCCTGTCCTGCATCCATTAACATATTGTGAACACGAGAATAAGTTTGTGCACAAAAATGTGTGAATTTGCGCGAACGCATATGCACGAAAATATGCACAAATACATACAAAAAAAAAGACTGAAAAAATAGATGCTCAAACAGGAGTATCGTGTGCAAGAGGCCTTAAAGGAGAAGTACAGCTGTTTTGCTGTGCTTCTCCTGTGAAACACAGGAGTTCAGTTCGTTCTGCACTCCTGTGACCTGTTCTCAGTAGACAGCGGCTGTCGGCTGACGTCACAGAGCCGGCCTAGGCTTAGGCAAGAATGAAGTCAGATCCGCCCCAATGCCTTGACCAGCACCTGGCTCAGCCTGTCAGCGAGCCGCTGAGAGCCTGACCCGGCCGCTCCAGCCCCCTCCACAGCCCAGTGCCCCAGTGAGTGAATAGGGGGTGGGGGGGGCAGAGCAGAGAGCAGTGACTGACAGCCACCAGCTCTGAGAACCGAGTGATCGGCGGTGTTTGATCACTCGGTTTTCAGTGCTAGAGCCGGCAGGGACAGATACAGCATCAGACCGATGCTGCATCCTCCTAGGCAAGTATAGTTCTGCAAAAAACACAAACCTTAGACTTCTCTTTTAAGGCTGGCTTATATTTGGTAAGCTATTGAATGGTCGGGACTGAATATGTGGTTAAAGTTGAGGAACATAGGGGTTGATTTACTAAAGCTGGAGAGTGCAAAAGCTGGTGCAGCTGTGCATGGTAGCCAATCAGCTTCAAACTTCAGCTTGTTCAAATCAGCTTTGACAAAAAAAAACTGGAAGGTGATTGGTTTTTATGTTGAGCTACACCAGATTTTGCACTCTCTAGTTTTAGTAAATCATCCCCATAGTGTTTGTATGAAGCTGACAATATAAATATTTGGTGTGGGTGCTGATCTGACGAGTCATATCTGACCAACCTTTACTCTGGGAAGCGAAATCTGTCCTGCGTCAGTGTCTTTCATTCCCCCAAAATACATTGGCAAAGGAAAAGTGGATATTTGAGTAGTTGCTTTGGGCAGCACATATTGTCCCTTCAGACATATTGATAAAAAACACCCATTTCTCTTATCGTCCATGGACTGACACAGCTGGATACTGTAAACGTGTGGGTATATGTCCCTGCTCGCAGGAGAAGATCTAGGCAGAATGTTAGATGTTAAAACATTCTAGCACAAACCAGAGCTGAACAGCCCCACCCAGGGGGGCGGTCCCTCCGGACATTACCCTCCCACCTGCAGCTAGCAGACCTCAGAAGGAGAAGACGTGGCTCTCAGGAGCCAGTCTCCTGGAAGATTTTACTTTTAAATTTTATTCCTTTGGGAATTTTATTATTTTATTTTTGAGACCTTCAATCAACTGTCGGCTGGGCAACAGGTTGGGTACACTGGTATCCTCGTAGTCTTCCCTGTCCGACCATCGAGCGTGCTGATCTTCGCCTTGTGTGCGTGAGACTCAGTTCACGACATACCCCATGACTCCAGGGGTGGCCGGGTTGCTTTCATGCTCCCCCGGTCCTCTCAAGATTGAACAGTACTTGACTGACTGTATCTCTCGCGATGGACCGGGCCGACAGCTACGCAGTACGACTCTGTGATAGGTCTGTCTGAAACAAGCCAGTGGGTCCCTGAAAGGGACGGGTAAGTAGTCTCTCCTACTGCAGGTGAGTACATGCTAGCTGTGTTTCTGTGTGTGGGGGTTTCTCCCTGTCTCCCCCCTGTGTTATGCTGCTCTCTGCACCCTGTACTGGTGCTGTGCTGTGGGGTGCTTGGGGGTCACTCTGACCTGGCTGGGCGCTCATGTCTGCAGTTTTTTCTGGTGTGTGAGGTGATTATTGCGTGCGCCGTTAGCACGTGCATTGGCACTGTTTGAAGTGGTTATTGCGTGCGCCATTGGCGCGCATTAGAGCTTTGAATTTCTCGCTCGGCGGCCATCTTGGCGTTCAGTGGCGCAGTTATAGCTGCGGCCGGCGGCCATTTTCTTGTGGCCGCCGCGCATTTATTTCTGTCGGCGGCGCGAATCCCCTCACAATCTCCTCACAGACTGAGCGGTTCTTAAGGGTTGGTGGGTCCTCCCGGGTATCCCCTCCTCAGCCTCAGCGTAGCCAGTGGGTGGACGTTATATTCACTGTATAGTGTATAAGGTCTCAGAGGGTGGCGTTATGGAGTCTGATACACCTGCTCTCCACACTTGCCTGGGGCAACTGGCAGTGCTGCACAGTTAAACATGTTCATATGTTTCCTGCACCTGCAATACACGGTGTAAACATACACATTATGTCTATACACTACACTAAATACATTTACAGTAGCTGTAGGTATTGCATTCTCTGAGTATGCGTGGGGTACTTCGGTTCCTCCCACGCACCAACAGTGTGCGCGCCTTCGGTGCTATGCACACATGGGCTTGTGCAAAATGTTTAGCACACATACTATAATACCATACACGGTATGTGTATGCAGTCTGCATGGGTTTCATCCGGGTGCTCAGGTTTCTCCCCTGCGTTCCAATGGTGTGCGCATTCTCAGCGCTATGCACAGTATAAACATGTGCAATTTGTTTATTCGCAGGCTAACATACCTACACGGTTGTGTACGCAATCTGCGTGGCTGGTTTACGTCCAGGCCCCGATGATGTGCGCGCCTTCGTCGCTGGCACAGTATAAACGTGTTTAATAGGTTTATCCACAAATACTAAACTACATACGCCGTATGTGGTGGTATTATGCTCTTTGCGGCTGGGTGGGTTTCCTCCCACACTCTCTATTTGCGCGTTTGACGCAATACATAGTATAAACTATGTGTTTGTACTAGGGTTGTCCCGATACCGATACTAGTATCGGTATCGGGACCGATACCAAGCATTTGCGCGAGTACTTGTACTCGCGCAAATGCTCCCGATGCTTCACCCGATACTTTTTTTTTTTTTTTGTGGCCGGAGAGGGCGGGAGGAGTCAGTGGCTAGGGAGGGCAGGAGAGAGTGCGGGCGGAGTCTGGCCGGAGAGGGCGGGAGGAGTCAGTGGCTGGGGAGGGCAGGAGGGAGTGCGGGCGGAGTCTGGCCGGAGAGGGCGGGAGGAGTCAGTGGCTGGGGAGGGCGGGGAGAGGAAAGTGCGGGCGGAGTCTGGCTGAAGAGGGCGGGCACAGTCGGTGGACGGAGTCCGCGGGCGGAGAGCGAGTCCCTCACCTGCAGTTGAACCTGGTAAGCTGGCAGGGGTTCAGGGCGCAGCCGCATCAGGATCGGTGACCGGTGCTGTCACATTCGGTCGCCGTCAGCGGCTGAACGTCCCCACGCCCATCTTGGTACACTCTGCACTCGGCTGCAGTAAGCAGCAGCAGACATCTTGTTACACCCAGCCCGAGCTATATGGGCTGGGTGTAACAAGATGTCTGCTGTTGCTTACTGCAGCCGAGTGCAGGGTGTACCAAGATGGGCGTTGCAGCAGTTTTTTTTTCTTAAATCCTGTGTCATTTCCCCTCACCCCCCGCAGCATTTCAGTGCCAGCCACCTATCAGTACCCACAAGTGCTACCTATCAGTGGAATCAGTGCCATCTACCAGTGCCACCTATCAGGTGGCACTGGTAGATGCCACTGATTGCACTGATAGGTGGCACTTATGGGCACTGATAGGTGGCACTTGTGGGCACTGATAGGTGGCACTTGTGGGCACTGATAGGTGGCACTGATTGCACTGATAGTGCAATCAGTGCCACCTATCAGTGCCCACAAGTGCCACCTATCAGTGCCCACAAGTGCCACCTATCTGTGCAATCAGTGCCACCTTTCTGTGCAATCAGTGCCACCTTTCTGTGCAATCAGTGCCACCTATCTGTGCAATCAGTGCCACCTTTCTGTGCAATCAGTGCCACCTTTCTGTGCAATCAGTGCCACCTATCAGTGCCCACAAGTGCCACCTATCACTGCCCACAAGTGCCACCTATCACTGCCCATAAGTGCCACCTATCAGTGCCCATAAGTGCCACCTATCAGTGCCCATAAGTGCCATCGATCCGTGCCCATAAGTGCCACCTATCAGTCCCCATCTTTCAAACTGTCACATGACATTGAAAAAAAGTATCGGTAATCGGTATCGGCGAGTACTTGAAAAAAAGTATCGGTACTTGTACTCGGTCTTAAAAAAGTGGTATCGGGACAACCCTAGTTTGTACAATCAGCTGCTGGATAGCTGTTGGATGGAGCATTGTCACGAGGATCCCTGGTTTCAGGGGTATCACTTTCCACCTGCTTTCAGTGGTGATCTGAAGCGCTGGCTTGGACTGCGTTCGCCAGGCTGAGGTTAGCGTTACGCCCGTTTAGTGGCTGCGTCTCTGGCGTTTTTGTAGCTCAATAACTGGGCAAAAGCCTCTGCTTCATCCATCAGTCGTCTAGCAGGTGCACTACAACTGCTTTAGCCTTTAGGGTCTCTGTGCCCGGGGTGGGTTTGCGCCACCTGTGGAGGCTGAGGTACTAGTCCTCTGACCGAGTTTCTAGGGAAGTTCCGTCAAGTTGCCTTTATTGGCCAACATTTGAGGCACCCTGTACACTGGGGCCTCCCTTCTCCGATACATTGCGGAGTCTCTTTGGGATTTTCATACATCTCGCTGCAAGACGGTCCTGTCGGCCGTGTGCATTGCAGGGGAAGGGTCCTTGCATCCGGAGGTGTTTCCACCTTCTTTACCGGAGGTGGGGCACCGGAAGTGGACCTTATGGCCTCTCGACTCACTCGCAAGGTGGTAAGGTCGTGGTCAGGTCCATGGACCCCTGGGCGGACGCGTCAGATGCGTTGGAAGCCCGTGGGGGCAGTATCGCCTGATATATGCTTACCCTCCGCTACTGTTGTTGCCTCCCCAGCTTCGCAGAGTAGGGGCTGAGGCCATTCCAGTGCTCCGGAACGGCGACATTGGTACGCCGATCTACTCGGCTAGTCGCAGACATTCCTGGCGACGGCCTATTGGGGTGGACCTTCTGTCTCATGATCCCATACTTCATCCTGCTTTACAGTCCTTGGCTTTAATGGCATGGCTGTTTAAAGCCAGGTGCTGAAGGGCCGAGTTCTCTCGTATTCGGTCATCTCTTCTATGTTGTTGACACGGGAATCTTCCTCCAGAAAGATATCTCACCGTACCTGGAAGGCTTACATCGCTATGTGCGAGGAACTTGAGTGGCATCCTCGGATGTATTCCGTTCCCAGGATTTTGCTGTTCTTACAGCGTGGTGTGACCCAAAAGCTGGCCTTGCATACATTTTTTGAGGGTCGGATTTCGGCCCGGGCTGTCTTTTTCAACGACCGCTACCGGGCCATTCCTTGATTAGCACCTTTTGTGCAGGGGGTTCGCCATGTGATCCCCCCCTGTCAAGCCTCCTCTCCCTACTTGGGATCTGATTTTGATGCATCTCGGTTCTCCAAGAACATCCCTTTGAGAATATCAGAGAGATTACTCTCTTGACCTTGTCCCGGAAGTTGGCCTTCTTAGTGGCCATTGCTTCGGTTAGACGGGTGTCTGAGTTGGCGGCCTTGTCCGGCAAGTCGCCTTTCTTGGTCCTCCATAAGGATATGTTGGTGTTGCGCCCACGACCATCCTTCTTTTCTAAGGATGGTCTCGGCCTTTCACCTTAAGAAGGACATTGTTCTTCCGTCCTTGTGTCCTCACCCATCGCATCCCTGATAGTTTGCGCTTCATACATTAAGATGGGTACAAGCCTTACGAGTGTACCTGTCTGCTACTGTTTCCATTCGGAAATCTGTGTCTGGTCCAAAACAGGGCAGAGTGGTGTCGTCTGCCACCGTCTTTAGGTGGATCAGGCAGACCGTCATACAGGCCTATGCCCTTAAGGGGCGGGCTCCTCCCTTTCCAGTTGCGGCGCATTCCACCAAGGCAATTGGTGCTTCCTGGGCCTTCCGACATCAAGCGGCGGTTGCACAAGTGTGCAAGGCGACGACCTGGTCGTCCGTTCATACCTTTTCAAGATTTTATAAGGTTGAAGTGGCTGCATCTTCGGATGCTCCCTTCGGCCGCAAAGCATTGCAGGCCGCTGTTTAATGTCGCAACTCCTCCGTTGAGGAGCTCTGCTTGTTTGGAGTGAAGTTTTGGTTGTTCCTTTACTACTGCTCCCACCCTTCTGATACTGCTTTGGGACGTCCCACACGTTTACAGTATCCAGCTGTGTCAGTCCATGGACGATAAGAGAAAATAGGATTTTCTCTTACCATCCATGGACTGACACGGTGTCTCTTTACACTTTACACGTGGGTTATGTCCCTGCTTGCAGGAGAAGACCTAGGCAGAATGTGAAATGTTATATATACATTCTAAAAGCCAGAGCTGAACAGCCCCACCCAGGGGGCGGTCCCTCCGGACATAACCCTCCCACTACAGTCAGCAGACTTCAGTTTTTTTCTGCCTAGCAGAAGGAGAAGGCGTGGCTCTCTCAGGAGCCAGTCTCCTGACCTATTTTTATTCCTTTTCTGGAATTCTTTTTTATTTAAATTTTGAGAATTTTCTATCAACTGTCGGCTGGGCAACAGGTTGGGTACAAGATATCCTCGTAGTCTTCCCTGTCCGACCATCGAGCGTGCTGATCCTCACCTTGTGTGCGTGAGACTCAGTTCACGACAGGCCCCATGACTCCAGGGGTGGCCGGGTTTGCTTTCATGCTCCCACGGTCCTTTCAAGACTGAACAGTTCCTGACTGACTGTATCTTTCGCGGTGGACCGGGCCGACAGCTACTCAGTACTGCACTGTGATAGTCCTGTCAGAAACACACCAGTGGGTCCCTCAGGGGATGGGTAAGTAGTCTCTCCTGCCTGCAGGTGAGTACAAAAGGCTGTGTGTTTCTCTGTGGGGGATTTTCCCTGTCTCCCCCTGTATTTCATTGTCACTCTCTCTCACCATTGCTGGCGCTGTGCTGTGTGGGGTGCCTGGGGGTCACACTGTTCTTGGAGGGGCTAATGCTGGTCTGCAGATATGCTTGGGGCCTTTTTTTGTGTGTTTTGGGGCCTGAGCGTCGAGTGGCGCTGTGTGTGTGCTGTTTTTTTCACTTTTGCTGAGTCATGGCGGCCATCTTGCCGCGGATCGCCTCAGTGAAGTGCGGCGGCCATTTTCTTGTAGCCCGCGCGCTCTTCAGCACTAGTTTTGGCCTCTAGCGCTGCTGTAACAGCGCGAATCTCCTCACAATCTCCTCACAGCTCACCAGTGCTGAAACAGCGTGGTACAGACAGCGGAACTGAGCAGTCCCTGGTCCGGTTTGGTGAGTCCCCTGGGCGCCCCCTCCTCAGTCAGCACAGCCTGTGGGTGGACTTTTTATCTGAGGAGTCTCAGAGGGGGGCAATATGGAGTCTCTGTCACCAGCTTCCCCTAAATGTCAGTGGACAACAGGCAGTGCTTCAGCACCTGCGGTCCCTAGGGACCAGTTGTGGGCAGTCCTGGAATCATTTCTGACCAGGATGGGAGCTGTGTGCAAGCGCAAGGGAGCAAAAAAGCGCCCTCTCCCCACTTTACTTCATGAGGGCAGTGCGCTGATTCAGATATGGGCCTAGCCACTACCGCTCAGGACCCTAGTTCTGAATGTATTGGATGGTTTTGAACAGGACATTCCTTATGAGGAAAACTCCAGTTCTGAGTCAGTAAATGACAGGGCGCTTGTTAGTGTACTCATGACTGCGGTGAGGGACACTCTCAAGCTAAAATGCTGCGGATGCAGAACCTCAGGCGGATACAGTCTCCTTTGTTTTTTTTAAGGCCAGGCCTTCTAAAGAGGTTTTTCCATATGTACTTTCTTTGACCAGCTCATTGATAAGGTCTGGGAAAAGCCGCAGAAGAATTTTTTTATGGTCCCGCGGCGTTTGTCTATCAGATACCCCTTGAAGATGCTCTACTTAAAAAGTGGGCTTCTCCCCCAGGGTTGACCCTCCAGTCGCCCGGTTGAACAAGGCCATCACTCTCCCGATGGAGGGGACTCCTGCATTTGAGGACCCCACTGACAGGAGGTCAGAAGTGGTGAGCAGAGCCATGTTTGCCTTGTTGGGATCCGCCCTACGGCCTGTGGTAGCAGCGACCCTTGTGTCTTAAACACTTACAGGTTGGGCAAAAATGTTGCACCTAGCTGTACAGGAGCATATTCTTCCTCCAGACACAGTTGCTTTGGCCCACCAACTGGTTCAGGGCCTGGTTTATGTGTGCGACGCCACGTTGGACGCGGCCCCTTTAATATCCAGGGCCTCTGTCTCAGCGGTGGTATTGCGTTGTCTTATCTGGTTGAAGTGCTGGTCTGCTGACCTAGCCTTAAGAAGCTCCTGACGGATCTACCATTTAAAGGTGGTAGACCTTTCGGTGCTGCTCTGGATGACATCGTCATGGATGTCATGGGAGGTAAAAGCACTCTTCTTCCTTAGACTAGCAAGGGTGAGGAGGCCCGCCGCAAACAGGGGCCTTCCTTTCCAGCAAAACGGGGTTTTTTCGTCAGTCAGAGTCCACGGGTAGGCCCTCTCAGACTGACGGCAGTGCGGCTGGTGGGCACAAGTGCCCCTGGGTGCGTAAGCCGAACAAGCGGCTCCCAAGCCCGCCTCTGCGTGAAGTCTTGCCTCCGCCCGACTCTGGGGTGGGGGGACGACTTCGCAGGTCACAAATCGGTGGTCCTCCCGAATCTCCGACTGGTAAGTGTGCGAGGTGGTCACCTCAGGATACAGGATAGTATTCCGATCCTGGCCCCCAGACAGATTCTTTCCCTCAAATCTTCCTCTCCTTCCTACCTGTCGGGCAGCCCTCTTGGGGGCTGTACAGGATTTGATCAGGTCCGGAGAGATTGTGCCGGTTCCGTCACAGGAGAGTTTTCAGGGATTCTACTCGTATCTGTTTGTCGTCCCAAAAATAGGACGTGGTTCGACCTATCCTGGACCTCAAGGCTCTGAATGCCTTCGAGAAGGTGCAGAAATTCCGCATGGAATCCATTCGCACGGTGATCGCTACACTCCACCAAAGGGATTTTCTTCTGGCGTCCTTGGACTTCAAGGACGCCTACTTGCATGTTCCGATCTGCGCAAGTCACCAGAAGTTTCTGCGCTTTGCGATCAGCGAAGTCCACTATCGATTGTGGCTCTTCCTTTCGGCCTAGCCTCTGCACCAAGGGTGTTCACCAAGGTGCTTGCTCCGGTTCTAGCCTTCTGTTACAGCGAGGTATTGCTGTCGTGGGCTATCTGGACGATCTTCTGCTAAGAGCAGAAAGTGGATCAGACTTAGAGGAAAGGTGACTATCGTCAATGAGACCCTCAGGGACTCGGGTGGTTCCTGAACATTCAGGAGTCAGTCCTGGTCCCGACTCAGTGTCTGGAGTATCTAGTTCTGATTCTGGACTCCTTGGAGGCAAAGGTATCCTACCTCTGGAGAAGTTGCTGACACTTCAGTTTGCGGTGCGGGTGCTGACATCCCAAAAATGGTTGTCAATCCGTTTTTTTGCATGAGAGTCCCGAGACTCATGGTGGCCTCCTTCGCGGCCGTTCCGTATGCCCAATCACACACCAGGGCATTGCAGAAGGAGATCTTGTCCACCTGGGACAAATCCCCGTTGTCCTTGGATCTTCAGATCCAGGTGATTCACCTGGTCAGGGCGCCCCTGGCATGGTGGTTGAGATCCTCGGCTCTTCGGTCCGGAAAGTCGTTCCCCTCCCATCCAATGGACGGTACTCACGACGGACACCAGCCTGACGGGCTGGGGTGGAGTCTGGGGAGTCCTGTCGGCTCAGGCCTTGGATTCCGGACGAGCCCGTTTACCAATCACTGTTCTGGAAATACGGGCCATCGGACTGTGTCTCTCCTCAGGTCGGAGAGAGTACGGGGTCGCTCCATCAGGAACCAGTCGGACACCGCCACGGCGGTGGCGTATGTAAACCATCAAGGGGGAACTCGGAGCTCAGCTGCGGCTTCTGTGGTAGTCCGTATCCTGAAGTGGGCCGGAAGAAACGTGCCGGCTCTGTAGGCCATTTTACATTCTGGGCATAGACAATGGGCAGGCGGACTATCTGAGTCGCCAATCGCCAGACCCTGGACAAAGAAGAGTGGTCCTTGCATATTTCAACTCCTTTACCGACGGTGGGGCACGCCGGATGTGGACCTGATGGCCTCTCGACTCAATCGCAAGGGTCGAGGTTGTGGCCAGATCCAGGGATCCTTGGGCGATGCCTCAGATGCGTTGGTGGCCCCATAGGGTCCTTATCGCCTGATATAAAACTCCGGCGATCTTAATTGTTCCGGATTGGCCTCAGCATCACTGGTACACTGATCTGATATGTCTCGTCGTGGACGTTCCCTGGCGGTTGCCGATGAGGGAGGACCTTCAGTCTCAAGGTCCTATGTTTCATCCGGCTTACAGTCTCTGGCTTTAACGGCAGGGCTGTTAAAAGCCAGGTGTTGAGGGACCGAGGTCTCTCGGACTCGGTCATTTTGACCATGTTAAGGACACGGAAGTCTTCCTCCAGGCAGATCTATCACCGTGCCTGGAAAGCTTATATCGCCATGTGCGAAGCGCTGGACTGGCGTCCTCGGACGTATTCCGTCCCCAGAATCCTGTGTCCTCTGCAGTGTGGAGTGACCCAAAAGCTTGCTTTGAGTACCATCAAGGATCAGATTTCGGCCTTGGCCGTCTTCTTTCAGCGACCTCTAGCGGGTCATTTTCTTGGTTAGCACCTTGTGTTGGGGGTTTGCCATGTGCTCCCTCCTGTCAAGCCTCCTCTCCCACCGTGGGATCTGAATTTGGTGCTCTCGGTCCTCCAGGAACCTCCTTTTGGGAATATCCGGGATATTCCCCTCTTGTCTTGTCTCAGAAGGTGGCCTTTTTAGTGGCAATCACTTCTGTTTGACGAGTGTCTGAGTTGGCGGCTTTGTCCTGCAAGTCGCCATATTTAGTCATCCATAAGGATAAGGCGGTGTTGCATCCGCGACCTTCCTTTTTTGCCAAAGGTGGTGTCGACCTTTCACCTACATGAGGACATTGCCCTCCCGTCCTTGTGTCCTCACCCATCGCATCCCAGAGAGTTTGCGCTGCACATATTGGAGGTGGTACGAGCCTTACGGGTGTACCTGTCTGCTACTGCTTCTATTCGGAAGTCCGACTCACTGTTTGTGACTGTCTCTGGTCCATAACAGGGCCAAGCGGTTTCGTCTGCCATCATTTTTAGGGGAATCAGACAAACCGTCATTCAAGCCTATGCTCTCAAAGGGCGGCCGCCTCCCTTTCCGGTTACGGCGCATTCCACCAGGGCAATTGGTGCTTCCTGGGTTTCCCGACATCAAGCGTCGGTTGCACAAGTGTGCAAGGCGGCGACCTGGTCGTCTGTTCATGCCTTTTAAGTTTTATAAGGTTAATGTGGCTGCATCTTCGGATGCTTCCTTCGGCCGCAGGGTGCTGCAGGCCGCTGTTTAAAGTTGCGACTCCTCCGTTGAGGAGCTCTGCCTTATTGGAGTGAAGTTTTGGTTTTTCCATTTATACTGCTCCCATCCCTCTTGACACTGCTTTGGGACATCCCACGTGTAAAGTGTAAAGAGACACCATGTCAGTCCATGGATGATAAGAGAAAATAGGATTTTTTGTACTCACCGTAAAATCCTTTTCTCTGACATCCATGGACTGACACGGCACCCACCCTTCCTTTTAAGTTTGTACTGCTTTGTTACGAACTGAAGTCTGCTGACTGTAGTGGGAGGGTTATGTCTGGAGGGACCGCCCCCTGGGTGGGGCTGTTCAGCTCTGGCTTTTAGAATGTATGTATAACATTTCACATTCTGCCTAGGTCTTCTCCTGCAAGCAGGGACATAACCCACGTGTAAAGTGTAAAGAGACACCGTGTCAGTCCATGGATGTCAGAGAAAAGGATTTTACGGTGAGTACAAAAAATCCTATTTTTGTACTTACCGTAAAATCCATTTCTCTGACGTCCATGGACTGACACAGCACCCACCCTTCCTTTTAAGGTTTGTACTGCTTTGTTACGAACTGAGGTCTGCTAGCTGCAGGTGGGAGGGTAATGTCCGGAGAGACCGCCCCCCTGGGTGGGGCTATTCAGCTCTGGTTTGTGCTAGAATGTTTTAACACCTAACATTCTGCCTAGATCTTCTCCTGCGAGCAGGGACATATACCCACACGTTTACAGTATCCAGCTGTGTCAGTCCATGGACGTCAGAGAAATGGATTTTACGGTGAGTACAAAAATCCTATTTTTATTGACTAGGAATCAAATGTTTTCTGTGCCTTAGTTTTATGTACCTTTGTGCTCTCTTTTAGGAAATCTGTAGTGAATTACACAATGGTTCATCCGAAACCCACAAGTTGACGTCCTCTCAAATGACTCATGACGTCAAAATAAAATAAAGGATTTTTTCTATCGATTGTATGAGAAAATCATAATGTATTCTTTTCTGTTGCTTAGAAAAATTTGTACTTTGCTTCACATTTTTGAAGCGTTACATTTTGGATGCCATACAAATGTTGCCTTAGTGAGGGCACAAGGTCTCTTTCCAAAACTGGAAAATTTGGCAGCATTTAAGCCCATCTTCACAGAGCCATCCAACGCCACATGCGGCTTTCCGCAGAGAAGTGTTTTTTGTCAAAGCGAATCGAATGAGCAAAGCCTGCAGACTTGCATCCAGCGATTTTGTATTCAAGATTGCCCATATAGATCCTATACTCCGAGCTATCATCATCTTCTTGAAGGAGACCTTGGTTCTTGTGTCAGAAAAGATGTGAAAGACTTACACCCAAAATCCAGCAAAGATTCGCACAGCTTCATCTTTTATGACCACAAAGATTGCTTTATAACAACAACAATGGCAAAAGTAGGAAGTTCATTTACGCTGACTGCGTGGCTGAAACCTGAGCAAGGCAGTGAAATGTAAGTACGAAAGCATCTGTTACCTTCTCCTGCATGCAAAATAAGCAGCCCAGGGTCCTCTGACTTGAAAACAAAAATCAAGAATGGAAAAAAAGTACAACTTTTTAATTCCTAAGTTAATTCAACTTGGATCTTGTTATCACCTTCACTTAAACTTTAAAAGTTTAATAGATATTAGAACAATGAGAAGGGATATTTTGTAGAATAAAATGTAATGTGTTTTTTTTTCCTAATTGGAAAGAAGCCTAAAACCAGGTTATAGGACATGTGTTAATTATTTAGTTCCTTGTTAACTTAGCTATAAACTTGAATTAATGAGGATGTGACAAGGCTGTGGAAATCACTTAGATAATGTTGGACTGTAAAAATGTACAGGAATGTTTAAGGTTTTGACAAGTTGTAATTAACCTCTTTCCGTCAACCTGGCACATATATACAGCCTTATGTAAACACTTTTCTGTGCTGAGAACGCTCGCCCTGCACACTCCCAGCACAGTCACCGGCAGGGACCGGAAAGCTGGAAAGCTCCTGATGCATACTTGCGATTGGGAGCTTTCCAATTATGTGACCGCTGTGACATCCAATCACAGTAGTCACACGACATGAATGCCCACCCCCGCCTCCTGGCATTTAGAAGCTCTTAAGTGAGAAGGGGTTAAAGCTGAACCCTACCTATTTTTAAGTGTATGTACAGCCAAATCTGTCCTCTGGGTCTAATTAGGGAACATTTCCTTCACCTTCTGTTCCAGAGACACAACAGAAAGTGAGGTGAAACTTCTCACAAGTACGGTCATTTTTCTTTTAGGGCCAGTTCACACCGTAGAAACGCAGTCCGAATGCATTCCAGATGCTTTTCTGTTTCCCTGTTTTTGATTTTTGATTCAGTCCAGTGCATTTTTCCCGCTCTTTTTTTCTTAACTTTAAATAAGAACATGTCTGTTCCAGTGCGTTTTTGGTAAGTTTAGGTGCATACCTGTGCATTCCAGTGCGTTTTTGATGCTTTTTACAGCGTTCAGTACAGTCCAGTGCAGGAAAAATGCAGCATGTTCTACTTTTTTTTCTGGAACTGGAATGCACTGGAACTGCAAGCACTGGTTTGAACTATGCCATTGAAAACCATATAACCCACTTTCTATGCATTTTTGATGCAGAAAAAAAAACACACTGGACTGCATGTGGTGTGAACTGGCCCTTAGGGCTTGTTCACATGTGAGGTTTGGGTGCAGTAAAACCCATGGTTGATCCATGGTTTTTATGCCCCCCAACCGCTCCCCTTTAGCTGCAAAGGCAGCAGCCAGAGATATACACAGGCCCCGACCGTGATGCTTTGTGACTGCAGTAGAAATGATACCCCCAGTCACATTTGCGGGGTGCTGCCACCCACCAATATTGAGCCATTCAAGTAAATGGGGCCCCTCCGCAACTGCGTACAATGCATACGGTTGTGGAACACTACTGCGGGGTCCAAGAGGTTAATGCAGACAGTGAGGAGACAGTACAGAGACTCCTCAATGCCTGCCAAATGCTGTAAAGAGCTCTGAAGAGCGATACAATAGCTTTGGTCTTCAAAGACCAAATCATATGTGAACATAGTCAATAGAATAGGTGTCCCCATTGGAAGATTTATACTTACCTCTTGTTCCAGAGGCAGCTTTAAAATGTTAGATTTTCCATGACATCGGTCACCAGGAGTTGGGCTTTAAGCATGCAGTAAGAAAACAACTCTTGAAAATAAAGCTTTGCTATCATATGAGAATAATAAATTATAAATCAGCAATTTCAAGGAGTACTAATCATGTGCAACGTTACATAGTTACATAGTAGGTGAGGTTGAAAAAAAAACACAAGTCCAAGTCCAACCTATGGTCCATTAGTCTTGGTTATATTTTTAAAATCAATTTAATGCTTAAAAATACATTTCTTAACATTCTCCAAAATTTGATTGCAAGTATACCTATACTGAGAATTATTCTCATAATTTAAAAATTCTTTGAAAAATTTGTAAACAGGGGGCTTTTCTTTTTCTTTTCTTTTTTATTAATTCCAAGAGTCAAAAAAAAAAAAAAAAAAACTTAAATTTGTAATTCTTCCTGTGTGTCCTCATAAACGTCTTTCTTGCAATAATTAGCTGCTTATTCACATATACCAAGAGAATATTTTATGTCCTAATTGGCGAAATAATGAAAACCGATTTTGTCTCTAAAATCATGCTCCCAACAGAGAGCCAGCCCTGGAATTCCTTTGAATAGATCCACATGGTGTTAAGATATAATGTGCAATCATTTCTTTGAATTTCCACAGCTCACCTGAGGCAACTCTTAAAAATAGCTGGCGTCGTTAGATACACAATGCATGAAATCTTGAAGGAATTTCAGCCTATGGCACCAAATTAGGATGAATAGTCTTACTCAGCTTTGTTTAGCGAGGAAAGTTCAATAACTAATGAGGGAGTATTTTGAAGATGAATACTAGACAATGAGGCCATAGCATCTCTTATCATCATTCCCCTCTTTTTACTAAGAGTTTGTTGTGTTGCCGCTTCTTACTTCAAATAATGAAAAAAGGATATCGTGTAACGGGCGCCTAAAGTACGGTGGCCTAAAGGTATGAATGAGTGTGGTGGTAACGACAACAGGGAATCTGCCATCTGTGAAATTTAAATAGAATAAATGGATAAGATAAATGATATAACTGAACTTAATTTCCCCTGGTTTCCTTATCCCAGAGCTGTAGTACTTAACTCTCTTTCTTGCTGTCTAGATGCCGTTGCTAGTTAAAGTTTCACTGCTGGCAATCTTTGGTCTTTTTTTTTTTTTTTTTTTTGTGCCACCAGTCATGAATTTTATGGTTCATATATTTAAGTTTTATTTGAATGTTTTTTTCTAGGTTTATAAAGTTTAAAATATGCAGTGTATGATTTACTTTACTGGAAATAAGTGCTGTCCAACAACACGAAAATACCCAGCCTTCTTCTTTTTAAAATGTGTGTTGCTAATCAGTTAATTAATTTAAAGTTGATATAGTAACCAAACGATATGAGATTTTGTTCAGGCAGTCTTGTAATGTAGGCTTCCCTGCATGATAACACACCAACAATCCGACCGTGTGTACGCTCCATCGGACAAACTTTTTTTGCTTTTTTCTTGTTTTTATCGGACAAAAGTTGGGTCTGCAAACGGACAAACTTTTGCCCAACAAAAGTCCGATGGAGCAAAGTCCGACCGTGTGTACAGAAAACCATCGGACTTTTGTCCGATGGACAAAACAACTAATGTTAAAATCAACCAACAATAGCAGAAGTTGACCAAAGGGTGGCGGTAAAGAGCAGAAAACAGCAGAAAAACCACGTGATGTTGCAAAAAGTTTTGGGAAAGTTTGCAGAAAAGTCCGAGCGTGTGTATGCTATGGGTGTTCCCGACCAACTCCGTTCGGACAAAAAAACCCGGAAAAATCAGATGGAAGTCCGACCGTGTGTACGGGGCTTATGGGTATCTGGAGTCCTTAAGCCTAGAACACACGGGCCAAATGTCGGGCGACATCAGTCGGTTCAATAGAAATCGGCAGACATTCAGCCTGTGTGTACTGCAGTAGGTCGGACAGAAGCCAGCCAAAGGGGCATGATCGAAAAAGGTCTGCCGATCAGCTCCCAATCAAACCAGAGTGTTCTAGCGGGGGGGGGGAAGCAGGGGAGATTGCTGTAGTAACGTTGGATATCCCTGCTGGGTTGAACAAAAAAAAACTACAAGTCCTGCATCATCATAGTTCATTGATTCTGCCTGCTCTTCATTAACTTTCTGCCTGTATGGGAGGTATGATCAGACAGCTGTACTGAGAGTCTGCAGGTGCCTGGCATTGAACCCGTGATCTGCTGATCATGGGTGCAGTGTTTTGCAGACTTCATTGTAAAAAAATAATAAATGCACATTTTTTAACCACTTCAGCTCCGGAAGGTTTACCCCCCTTCATGACCAGGCCATTTTTTGCGATATGGCACTGCATTATTTTAACTTACAATTGCGCAGTCGTGCAACACTGTACCCAAATAAAGATGATGTCCCTTTCCCTTTCTTCCCACAAATAGAGCATTCTTTTGGTGGTATTTGATCACCTCTGCGGTTTTTATTTTTTGCGCTATAAACAAAAAAAGACCGACAATTTTGAAAAAAAAATATATATATATTTTTTAATTCTGCTATTAAACCATAAATAAATATCCAACAAAAAATGTAAAAAATCGAATTTCTTCATAAAATTAGACCAATATGTATTCTGCTGCATATTTTTGGAAAATAAAATAAATCAATAAGCGTGTATTGATTGGTTTGCACAAAAGTTATAGTGTCTACAAGCTATGGGATATACAGTAGTTTTAGAGTTTTTTTATTTTTATTTTTATTTTTACAGTCATTCAGATATAATTATTGAGCCTGAGATTTAATTTATTTAACAGGACACTTTTTTTAGGGAGCAGCCTCCTGAAAATTGTCATTGTCCCTGAATGTCTGATCTGACTTGTATATCTAAACTCAAGAACAAAAATTTAATGGATTACAGCTTACCCATCCTTAGATGTGGTGGCTGAATTAGCTTCTTTTTTTTTTTTCAAGCTTTTTTTCTTAAATTTTTATTTGGTGATACACTTGTCTTAAAGTGGTTCTAAAGGCAGAAGTTTTTTTTTTTTTTATCCTACTGCATTCTATGCTTTAAGATAAAAAAAAACCTTCTGTGTGCAGCAGCCCCCCATACTTACCTGCGCCCCATCTTAATCCAACGATGTGCACAAGAAAAAATTTGAAGGATTCTAGTAGTTGTGGCGCTGCTCTGTTGAAAGTATATTGCTATTTGACCTTGTGACCTTTATTATTGTGGTGAATCATTTTCATCAAAAAATATATAAATATAAAGTGACAAGTGCTACTCAACTATAAAATTCCAGTACATATATAGAAAATAAATTGGCAGGTGTGTTAATAAGATCTTCACAATATAATCTTATATAAATCAAGGTGTACTAAGTGATAAATATTGTGGATTTTTTTATTTTTCTATTATTAAATTGAAGTCCTGAAAAATTTAATTAACAGTCCATTTGGAAATGATAAAAACAGTCCTTCGAATGTGAACAAAACAAAGTGACTGGTGCCTTATTCCTCCCAGTTCTTTCTAAAAGGTGTCTTATAGTGCAGGTGCTTCACTCCGTGCTCCTCTTATATGGATGCACTTACCAGATTGCTCTCCCCTCTGGGGATGCTGCGCCTTCACAGCCACAATGCTGTATGCTGGAAAAGACCTCCGATGGTAGTAATACTTATCAGCCCCTCCTCTTCTTGATGATTTCTCTGGTGACTTCTAGAATCTTTTTTGTATTTCTTAATTCTATTAGGAAGGGAGGTGGGGACAATGTGATGGTCATATGATCACCAGACTTCACAGGAGTAAACTCTAAAGCCCTGTACACACGATCGGATATCCTATGGATTTTCGTCCAATGGATTCTTTTCATCAGACAAACCGATCGTGTATGGGACCCATCTGTCTTTTTTCCATCGGTTTTTAAAAATAGAACATGTTTTAAATTTTTCCGATGGATAAAAAACCGATCGAAAACTCCGATCGTCTATGGGCAAGTCCATCGAATCAAAAACCCACGCATGCTCAGAATCAAGTCGACGCATGCTCAGAAGCATTAAACTTCATTTTTTCTCGGCTCATCGGAGTGTTTTACGTCACCGCGTTTGGAACGCTCGGTTTTTTGACTGATGGTGTGTCGGCAAGACTGATGGAAAACAGTTTCATCGTATTTCCGATGGACAAATCCATCGGACGAAAATCCATAGGATATCCGATCGTGTGTACAGGGCTTTAATCTTCCTTATTTACCCTCAATATGAATCAAGGTCTCAATGTGATTATTACCCCACCAGGTATCTGTGGCCTTGGGAAATGTAACTCCTGTTCTCTTCTGTATATCCACCGGCTTGTGCACAAGATCCTCGGCTGTCCGAGACTCTCCCTTCTCATTAACTGAGACAGCAGCAGATGCAATTGGCTCCCTCTTCTGTCAATTAACGAAAAGAGGAGGATCGGGGCTGCTTTGTGCAAAACCACTGCACAGAGCAGGTAAGTATACCATGTTTGATTCTTTTAAACAAAACTTTAACCACTTAAAGTGGAAGTAAACCCAACGATTTAACAGTTTCAAAAAGCAGTTACATTCCCGGCATGCCGGGAATGCCAACTGTCACATTGGTTGTGCTCTCAACCAAACTGTCAAACCATCCAATGGCTGGTGTCATAACTGATCACATGTGCAGCATCATGGCAGTTGAAGATCAAACAGAGGCCAAGATGGCAGCTTCCTTGCCTGAAAATTATAGGAGGGTTTACTTCCACTTTAAGGACCAGCCACTGTATATATACGTCGGCAGAATGGCATGGGCAGGCATAATCACGTACCTGTACGTCCCCTTTAAATGCCTGTCCTTGTGGTCGCGCGCTCACCGCTGGCGCGCTCGCGACCCTGCCGCCATCCCCGTGAGTCGGACCGCGGGTTCCGCGGACTCGATCGCCGCGGGGATCTCCGCGATTGTCTCACGGAGGTATAGAGCGGGGAGATGCTTGTGTAAACAAGCATCTCCCCGCTCTGACTAGTGACAATGACACTGATCTTGGCTCCGTGTACTCGGAGCGAAGATCAGTGTCATGTGACACAGACCCCATCCCCCTACAGTAAGAAACACTTTGCAGGGAACACTTAACCCCTACAGCGCCACCTAGTGGTTAACCCCTTCACTGCCAGTGTTATTTTCACAGTAACCAGTGCATTTTTTTAGCGCTGATCACTGTGAAAATGACAATGGTCCCAAAAATGTGTCAAAAGTGTCCGCTGTGTCCGCCATAATGTCGCAGTCATGAAAAAAATCACTGATCGCCGCTATTACTAGTAAAAATAAAAATGCCATAAAACTATCCCCTATTTTGTAAACGCTATAACTTTTGCGCAAACCAATCAATAAACGCTTATTGCGATTTTGTTTACCAAAAATATGTAGAAGAATATGTATCGGCCTGAACTGAGGAAAAAAAATGTTTTTTTATATATTTTTTGGGGATAGTTATTATAGCAAAAAGTAAAAAATATTTTATTTTTTTCAAAATTGTCGCTCTATTTTTGTTTATAGCGCAAAAAATAACAACCGCAGAGGTGATCAAATACCACCAAAAGAAAGCTGTATTTGTGGGAAAAAAAGGACGTCAATTTTGTTTGGGAGCCACGTCGCACGACCGCGCAATTGTCAGTTAAAGCGACGCAGTGCCGAATCGCAAAAAGTGGCCTGGTCCTTTAGCTGCAAAATGGTCCGGGGCTTAAGTGGTTAATCAGGGCCGTCTTTAATATTGATTGGACCCTGGGCAAAAAATGTCTTGGGGGCCCCCGCCCTTGCAATTTCGCTTTACACTTGCTCTGAAACAGGGATGAGCCGAACACCCCCCTGTTCGGTTCGCACCAGAACCTGCGAACAGACAGAATGTTCGCGTGAACTTTAGAACCCTATTAAATACAATGGACTCGAACGTTCGAAATCTAAAGTGCTAATTATAAAGGCTAATATGCAAGTTATTGTCCTAAAAAGTGTTTGGGAACCCGGGTCCTGCCCCAGGGGACATGTATCAATGCAAAAAGAAGTTTTAAAAACTGCAGTTTTTTCAGGAGCAGTGATTTTAATAATGCTTAAAATGAAAAAATAAAATGAAATATTCCTTTAAATTTCGTACCTGGGGGGTGTGTATGATATGCATGTAAAGTGGCGCATGTTTCCCGTGCTTAGAACTGTCCCTGCACAAAGTGTCATTTTTGAAGGAAAAAAAGTTATTTAAAACTCACTCGCGGCTATTAATGAATTGTCGGCTCCCGGCAATACATAGAAAAATCATTGATAAAAAAAAAAAAAAAAAAAGCGTGGGGGTCCCCCAGAATTCAATTACCAGGCCCTTTAGCTCCCCAAAAACGGCCGTTTTTAAAACTTTTTTTGCATTGATACATGTCTCCTGGGGCAGGACCCAGGTCCCCAAACACTTTTTATGACAATAACTTGCATATAAGCCTTTATAATTAGCACATTAGATTTCTCCCATAGACTTTTCGAATTTGCCGCGAACACCTCAATTTGTTCGCTGTTCGGCGAACGGGCGAACAGGCAATGTTCGAGTCGAACATGAGTTCGACTCGAACTCGAAGCTCATCCCTACTCTGAAACATACAATAAATATCAGCTAGACTTAAAATCAGTTTACTGTATCAGATCAGGCAGCGATTGCGATTGGTTGACAGAGGTTACAGCATATCATTACCACTTACTGACTGGTTGCTAGAGGTTACATCACACATTACGGTTTACTGATTAGTTGCTAGAGATTACAGCACATGATTTCTGCTTGTTGATTGGTTGCTAGAGATTACTGTACAGTAATACTGCTCACTGATTGGTTGCTAGAGGTTATAGCACATCATCTCCTCTCTGCAAAGGGGCATGATATACATATGAATGCTGCCTTTATTTACATATCATTGCAGCCGGCCGCCGCTATTTACATAAGAATGCTCCCATTATTTGCATATGAATGACGACTATTTACATGTAAACGCAGGGTCTGCAGGTGAGTCACCTGTACACAACAAAAGGGCAGAGCTGGGCAGCATTAGTAGCAGCACTTTACACTGAGATATCGGGACACAGCACAGGACTAAAACTTTAAGGGACAAGGGAATTTAAACTAGGATAGCTGGCAAGTATGAGGCAGCTGCTTTGGGCCCCACAACAATGACAGGGCCCAGGGCAGCTGCCCCTTTTGCCTTGCCTTAAAGACAGCCCTGACTTTAATATCACTTGAGCCCCTGTTCACATCGGGCTGATTTGACATGCGATTTGACATGTCTGAATCGGTGCGACGCTGACTATGCAGCGCCGTACCGATTCACAAAAGTAGTTTCTGCACTACTTTTGGTGACTTTTTGGGCGATTTCAATAGACATCTGTGCATAAGCCTGCACAGATGTCTTTCAGGTCGCCCCCCAACTCTCTGACATTCAGCTGAACTCAAACGATTTCAAACCCGTCCTTGATGTGAAAGATTGCTTAAGGTAACAATGCTTCTTTATTGAACAGTATCTATGGTGGAGCAGAGCTCTTACCCTAGGACAGAAAGTGGGTTTGGACTACAAAAAACCTCCCAATATCCTCTTCTCCATAACATAAGGAAAGGTGTGTTTTTATTTCAGGTCGAGAAGTGGTTACAATACTAACTGATATGCGTCAACAGAGGGAGAAAGCATAGGAAGCCACAAGATTTCTAGCAGGATCAACAGGCATTTTTTTGTACTTATCAAAAAAGATATAAAAAAATGATTTCACTATTATATTTACCAGACCAAAAAGGAGCAAATAAGCAAAGGTTTTTGTTAGGGTTTACATACACTTTAAGAAAATTCAGTTTCCTGGCACCGTTCTAAAATTATTCAAGCACAAGGGAGATAAACAACAGATAAACACTCAATTATATTATGAAATGGATACCAAATATATATTTGTCACAAAGTATTGCCTAGAAGAGCCGAGAAAAGTAAAGCGTTATAGTAATAATATCCTATCTTCCCATAATGACTGTAGAGAGCTTTAGAGTCGTGAAGGTTTATGCTGCACTTTATTTTCTGGTCTATGTTGTCTGGAAGATGATTTTGATCTTTTTTTTTTTATATTTACTTCTGAAGGTGTGTGATAGAAAAGTCCGCTGATGGGCAGATTGTGTTCAAACTCACAATCTCGGAGAGAGAAACCGTGTTTTATTATCGCACTGTAAATGGTTTGCAGCCGCCTATAAAAGTAATGACACAAGGGAGATTTTCTGTGAAGAGATGGATTCATCTTAGTGTGCAGGTGGGTAAAAATACATAACATTTGGTTAAACACAAAAAGCTTTTCAAAATAACGTGTGAAAGATAAGCTCTAGAGATCTAACTGTGGCATCCATGGTGTGCATTCTTCTTTGCGCCTGTATGTATCTGATGAAAGTTATATTTCTATATCCCTGTGCCATTCCATCAATAAGTGTTTGTCTTGTAGTGTTCTTTTCTGTACTGTTAGCTTAATAAGTGTTTGTCTTGTATAGACTTGTGCACAACGGAAAAATTTGTTTAGTTTTGTTTAATTTTTTTTCGGTCCTGTTGATTCGTAATCATTCGTAATTTTGCTAAACTGGATTTTCCGTGTTCGGACTAATTCGTATTTTCGCAAGCGACATTTTTAGTTGAATCGGAATGATTCGTATTAATGTAAGCCTTATTTTTAGTTGATTTATAATTCGTACTTTCGGTAGAATACATTGTTTTTCGTTGATTCTGGACATGACTCCTACTTTCGTAACTTTTTTTTGGTTCGTTGATTTGTAATTTTCGGTGTCTCTCTTACAATGGTGCTGCCTAACGTGCTTCAAATGGATTCGTACATTCGTAACTTTTTTTGGTTTGTTGATTCATAATTTTCCGTGTCTCTCTCACAATGGCGCTGCCTAACGTGCTTCGAATGGATTCGTACATTCGTAACTTTTTTTGGTTTGTTGATTCGTATGTAGCGGACTCACCCCTCTCTCTCTCTTTATCGGTTATGCAGCTGTTGTCAAGGGGTACCTGGGAGAGAGAGATGAGATACACCACGGCCCATGTCCTCCATAGCTAAGAGGTGAAAGCCAGCAAATTGGGTCTTTCGTGTAGGTGTTCTAGAGTCAAGTCCAGTCCTTCGTCCCTGACTCCTTTGCTTTAGTAACCCGAGTTCCACACAGTGAATAGATCCAACTCAGTTTTATTCTTCTTGCCAAGCAATAAAACAATCTCTTTTCTTTGGATGATGGGGACAGATCGAGGCACAATCCTTTCCCTTCTGTTGCTGCCCACTGTGCTGTCACCAGTGGTGAATAGTCACTGCCACTGACTAAGTGATATAGAACGTGAATTACCTTCGCTCACTTTGCCCCTGTCAGAGGAAGAAATCCGTCCAAGGGAGAAGTGGAGGCCTCTCCGTCACCAGCGATGCAGCGCCAGACTCTTCGGAGAAGTTACTGCGCACCAGTCCTCACGAACTCAGACACGGGCACCCAAGGAGTTAGGGCCCCCTCGGATTACTCCACCCTTGCGGAACTCAGTCGAAGGTACTGAGCCCCAGGCATCCGCCATAGTACCTCACCCCAGGCTAAAGGTGCCTGAGATGGACTCCATCTCCGCTCCAGCTAGGCCAAGGGCACCTAGGCCTGGAGCACCGGAACGCCGGTACCCAAGCTGAAGGTGCCTGGGTGCGGCCGCGTCCTCCAACTCTGAACCCAAGGTCAGGGCGTCCGCCCCTTTTATGACCTCTCCCTTCACGTCACAGCGGGTTCCCCGCCCCGCTGTACCAGCTCCAGGGGAGGACAAAAAGGCACAGTCTTGCGGTGCGAGCCCAGCCCCGGTCCAAGGCAACAACGCCACCTTTAGGCCGGCGAGAACTTCACACCACCAGAGTCCTCCAAGACTCACAAAGGGAACCTTGAATTTCCTAACAATCAAGGCACCTGGGTTACACTAGCACCCAGATGCTTCCCCAAATTCAAGTACCCGCTACACACTCCCCCTGGTGATTTGACGCTGGTCCCCAGCGTCTGTTACAAGCCCACACCCCACAAGGGTGGTGACATAAGCTTATCCCAGAAGCCAAACTACACATTTTAGCCCTGAATTGTGCCAAGACCTGATGGGAAAAGGAAACATAAACAATCATAACCATAAAACCTTCAACGACACTTTACATTTCACACATTACATTCCCTCCTCCCCTTTGACTATCTAAGGACCACCCATTCTCAGTAGTCTTGACAGACGAGTCTCCTGCAGAGGGAAAGAAAAGAAACATACATCCTACCAACATATGTGTGTTTGCTTGGAATGAATGAGTCTATCCGAGAAGAAACCCATTCACTCCAATAAGTGTTGCATGATAAAAAAACAAAACAACCGTTGCGCAACACTGCCACCTGGTGACAGTGCCGCGGTCAAGACACTCATCACTTTCAGATGAAATTTTCTCTTGATCATTTCTCTGTGACCCTACACTAACTAAAACCCAAAGTCACTGTTTTCTTTTGAGTGCCAGGAGAAGGAGGGAGAACAAAACAAAAACAGCTCCCATATCTCCAACGAGTAGAACTGCCCAAATACAAAAAAAACCTAGGGCACAGTCCCTGTGTTCCGGTAAAGGCACTCCGGAACACAGTTATGCGGAAAGTTCATCCAGGAATAGGAAAGAAAAGCATACGGGAGTCTCTTTCCCCCACTTATTTTTACAGGTAAAACCTTGGATGAGGCAATGACACAGGCTTCAGACGGTCATCAAAAGCCTCCACATGGTACTCAACACTTTTTCCTTCCTTGCGGCAGATCACCACTTTGTCCGCATGAATTTGTCTTCCCAGCATCCACATAGCTTTACAGTCCTGGAACTTCTTGGTGACCGTTGGTGAACAGGAAAGGTACCGCCGTGCTTGCTGTACTTTCAGTTTGTCCCACACAAAGGTATCATACCATCTTTGCCGAAAGACCTCCACCTCGTAGAGCAGTTCCCTAGGCAGATACGGGTATTCCCACCCATATTCCTGAGCAACCTTCTGGCCAAAGAGACGCTGCAGCCTTGACAAAGGTGGCATAGTAGCTCGGTCTCCTTCTCCAGGTGGAACAATCGCTTCTGGGTGGCGAGGTGCGTTCACTACCTCGGTAGATCTGGGCCTAGGAGCCCGCAGTGACTGACGTTGCACTCCCGCAACAGGAGCAGGTGAAATGGATGTTAAATCCAGAAGGGGAACTTCAGACAGAGGGCCAGCTTCTTCCCTTGGCGCAGAGGCCTCTACCCGAGGTGTACTATCTCCAGTAGACATGGGCAGGTCCCTTGTGACACGGGCCGAGGGTAGCTTCATTTTGTCCCATCCCTTCTGTTGGAAGATTTCGTCTATCTCCCCATCATCGCCATTGTCAGACAATGAATCCAGGTCAGATGTGTCGTAGCACTCAGCGGGCAGATAATTCCCAGTCACGGAACTATCCCCCTTGACGGCCTCTACCGACTGTGGGCTACCGCCACTTTTTACCACACAGACAGTCCCAACCCCTGGCTCACCTGGGCCTTTAGACGAACAAAGATGTCCAGGAAGTTGTCTACCGAATCCATCCAGGCCAGGCAAGCAGTGGGGCGAAGCTCTTCCACGACCACACGAGGCCATCACTAGGCCGACCTTCCTCTTCGGCGGCCGGAGCAGGGAGCTGCTGGTGACGAGGCAGCATCCTCTGATTTTTCTCTTTTCACTTCCGCTTGGGCAGTCACTTCGCCCGGATCAGCGCACACGGGGAACGCACCAGCATTGATCTTTCTCTCCGGAGTGGCAGTCCCTGTGAGGTAGTTGATGTGGAAAGCGCGGGGCTTTTCTGTGGATGGTTCCACCTCGAAGAGGACTTCTTTGCAGACCTCACAGCGCCCGAACGGCTTCAGCTGGACCACCAGTCCCGAACAGCTGGGACAGATTACACCGAGGGCCTCCATGTCTCTGCAGGTATACAGAGCCAATCCCCCCCGGGGCCTTAGTCTTATCCCCGTATCCATAATCGGAGCAGCCAGAGAAGACATATCCGTGAAGGAAGGAACTGAAATCCACGGAGCACTTGAAGCCATCCTCTCTCTTTGCTGCTCCATTGCGCACTGACCCACCTGCGCCGCAATCTCCACGTGGCCAGACTCCTCCCACCTTCTGCACTTGTTCGCTGGCTTTTCCCTTGCTCCGCCCACAAACTACACAGTTGTGGGTTGCCTTGTGGCGCGTTGGCCAATATGGCCGACCTACTCGGAACTCCTCTGGGTAGCAAAGTTCAATTTCAGACACCATACACATATCCCGGATACGATGCCCCCACGTGTAGCGGACTCACCCCTCTCTCTCTCTTTATCGGTTATGCGGCTGTTGTCTAGGGGTACCTGGGAGAGAGAGATGAGATACACCACGGCCCATGTCCTCCATAGCTAAGAGGTGAAAGCCAGCAAATTGGGTCTTTCGTGTAGGTGTCCTAGAGTCAAGTCCCGTCCTTCGTCCCTGACTCCTTTGCTTTAGTAACCCGAGTTCCACACAGTGAATAGATCCAACTCAGTTTTATTCTTCTTGCCAAGCAATAAAACAATCTCTTTTCTTTGGATGATGGGGACAGATCGAGGCACAATCCTTTCCCTTCTGCTACTGCCCACTGTGCTGTCACCAGTGGTGAATAGTCACTGCCACTGACTAAGAGATATAGAACGTGAATTACCTTCGCTCACTTTGCCCCTGTCAGAAGAAGAAATCCGTCCAAGGGAGAAGTGGAGGCCTCTCCGTCACCAGCGATGCAGCGCCGGACTCTTCGGAGAAGTTACTGCGCACCAGTCCTCACGAACTCAGACACGGGCACCCAAGGAGTTAGGGCCCCCTCGGATTCCTCCACCCTTGCGGAACTCAGTCGAAGGTACTGAGCCCCAGGCATCCGCCATAGTACCTCACCCCAGGCTAAAGGTGCCTGAGATGGACTCCATCTCCGCTCCAGCTAGGCCAAGGGCACCTAGGCCTGGAGCACCGGAACGCCGGCACCCAAGCTGAAGGTGCCTGGGTGCAGCCGCGTCCTCCAACTGTGAACCCAAGGTCAGGGCGTCCGCCCCTTTTATGACCTCTCCCTTCGCGTCACAGCGGGTTCCCCGCCCCGCTGTACCAGCTCCAGGGGAGGACAAAAAGGCACAGTCTTGCGGTGCGAGCCCAGCCCCGGTCCAAGGCAACAACGCCACCTTTAGGCCGGCGAGAACTTCACACCACCAGAGTCCTCCAAGACTCACAAAGGGAACCTTGAATTTCCTTAAAATCAAGGCACCTGGGTTACACTAGCACCCAGATGCTTCCCCAAATTCAAGTACCCGCTACAGGTAATTTTCCGTGTCTCTCTCACAATGACGCTGCCTAGCGTGCTTCGAATGGATTCGTACTTTTCTAAATACATTGCGTTTTTTTGTAACGATTCAAAATCTCGTATTGTTCTTTCGTTTTTGACATGCGGCTATAGCCTCTGCCCCTGTACACCATTTTGAGAGGGAGTTCAGCACAGTGAAGGAGGAGCAGAGAGCAGAGCAGAGTGTTATTGTGCTTCGAATGGATTCGTACATTTGTAACTTTTTTGGGCTCGTTGAGTCGTAATTTTCCGTGTCTCTCACAATGGCACTGCCTAACCTGCTTCGAATGGATTCGTACATTCGTAACTTTTTTTTTTGGTTCGTTGATTTGTAATTTTCCGTGACGGATCACAAGTCGACTAGCTGTTGCATTAGGCCGCATTAACGCAACAACGAATTATGCCGAAGGCATTTGGGCGTTCGCTATTTGCGATATAATCTATTTCGTATTTGGTTTTATTCGTAATTGCTTTGTTTGGAAATTCGAATGCTTCCGAATGTCGAAAGTTGCTAAATTCGTACAAATTTTGATTCGTTACGAAACGAATTGCACAAGCCTAGTCTTGTACAATTGGACACAGGAACAACTTATTAATTATGTATATAATCTAATGCTTGTACATACTCTGCCACTTAAAGATGAGACATTTTTAAATGTTGGACTTGGGCCTAAACCCAGTTCCACCCATCTGCTGTCCTTAAACTCAATTTGAATGCTAGAAAGAGCTCTGTATACTAATACCTATCCAGGACATCTGCAATGTGGGGGTCACATCAGCTCAACTAAAGGGCATCATCTAAGCTAAAACAGGGTTACATAGACAGAGCTTTGGATTGGGTTGGAGGACAGAGATGGGTGGCCGTTAGAGTATAATATACTTTAGATCTGCTTACAAGCAGCTAAAATAGTATACCCTGAATCTTTCACTGGGGTCTGTTTTGGAAGCTTTTTGACCTGGACTGGTAAAGGAGTCCTCAAGTAGCCATCATCTAAACACATAATTTACCTAGCAAGGGTTCTCTATGTTAGAGCAGCCATAACATTTAGGCTTGCCCATTGGTTCTCTCACCCTCTGGTCACCACTTTTGTTGGTGAGCTTCATCCTCAGACTGGGTGTCATCCTCAGACTGCTGCTCCTTTTGCCAATGTAGCTTGCTAGTTTGCTGAATGTTTGCAAATATAGCTTGCTGAATGCTCAGCCACGCCCCCTTCCCCGTGTGTAGCAGAGAATGACAGAGTCTGCATGGAAGTTCAGCAGAGTTATGTTATGATCCCCCTTCTTTTCTGCACATACATATTAACTGATGAGATGAGCACGGAAGGATCTTGAGACCCGGAGCTTCCACCCTATAGATATTCATCTTGGTGTCTTCTTTCTCTGGAGGTGAAAAGGCCGCGGCTGGGCTATAGCCAATTGCTAAATTGAGCTTGCCCTCTGGTAAGCGGCCATTACATTCGGTGGTGAGTTCTTCACTTATTATGGACTGCTTATGGAGTCACTGTGGTGTTGTTTAATCAATACTTTAAGAACCAGGATACGATTATAGACTGTTGTTTGGTGTCCTAATATCTGGAGTAAACTTACCACATTCCGTTTCCTGTGTTTGAGAACTTTAATGTTTGGCGCAGCTTAAATTTTTTCTATAGCTTGCTGAATGGTTGCAAATATTTCCAGTCACCAAAAAATCTTTTATGGCATGCTGATTTGAATAGATCATGTAATGTAATAAATTAGATCTTACATAAATACAAAGGGATTGAGTGCAATTCCATCATAGTCCAAAGCGTAATATACAGTATTATATATTGTCCATTTGGAGTGAAGGGCTTTTGGACAGAGCATTTAATTATGTGTTTTTTGTACAATAAATAAATATGTGGGACCACGTCTTAACTATATTGTGATGTACAATATATGTTGTTTATAGAGTCTGCTATACAGGTTACCATTTACAGCTGCACCAGATTCTAAGTGCACCAGTTTTAGTAAATCTAACCCTGTGTGTTTGTCTGTGTCCATTTACTAAGTGAATCTGTATGGGAGTGGTTTGATAATTATCAATCAGCTGCTGCATTTGCAGGGCTCTAATGAGGAAAAATGCAGGGTCTGCATCCCTATAGACGTGATTTCCTATTGGGGGTATCTCACCAACTATAGCATTTTTGTTGCTGGGGATGCCTGAAACATGACTTGTATCTTAGTGCAGCTGAAAAGAGTAATTTGAAGGTATCACCACAGAGTGGTGCTGTGGATACCGTAATTATCTATATATGGGCAATCTCCCTTTACCTGGAGATAATAATAGAGAGATTGGTACTGGACTTTATAGGCACTGAGGTACACAATGTTATAGATAAAAATATTTTTTATTACAAATTGATTAAAAAAGGAACAACCAGGCAAACACTAGTTGCAAAGTAAAGATTGCCTAGATACTAATACAGCACACAACCTATACACCAAGGAGTATAATTCTGAATGATCATGACAGTATCCTTGTTGAGGTAACAATAAATGTCCTATCAGGCTTGGTGTGAGTTGATCATAGTGTGCAGTAGGCTTGTGCAATTCGTTTCGTAACGAATTGAAATTCGTCCGAATTTAGCAACTTTCGGACATTCGGAAGCATTCGAATTTCCGAACAAAGCAATTACGAATAAGACCGAATCCGAAATAAATTATACCGCAAATAGCGAATGCCCGAATGTCTTCGGCATAATTCGTTATGAAAAAGTTACGAATGTACGAATCCATACGAAGCACAATAACACTCACTCTGCTCTGCTCTCTGCTTCTCCCACACCGTGCTGAACTCCCTCTCAAAATGGTGTACAGGGGCGGAGGTTATAGCCGCATGTAAAAAACGAAAGTAAAATACGAGATTTCGAATCCATTCGAACCACAATAACACTCTGCTCTGCTCTCTGCTTCTCCCTCACCGTGCTGAACCCTCTCAAAATGGTGTACAGGGGCGGAGCCTATAGCCGCATGTTAAAAACGAAAGTAAAATACGAGATTTCGAATCGTTACAAATAACCGCAATGTATTTAGAAAAGTACAAATCCATTCGAAGCACATTAGGCATAATAGGCAGCGTCGTTGTGAGAGAGACACGGAAAATTACGAATCAACGAACCCAAAAAAAGTTACGAAAGTAGGAGTTGTGTCCAGAATCAACGAAAAACAACGTACTCTACCGAAAGTACGAACCCAAAAAAAGTTACGAAAGTAGGAGTTGTGTCCAGAATCAACGAAAAACAACGTACTCTACCGAAAGTACGAATTATAAAGCAACAAAAAATTCAACGAAAAATGTCGCTTGCAAAAATACGAATGAGTCCGAACACGAAAAATCCAGTCTAGCAAAATTACGAATGATTACGAATCAACAGGACCGGAAAGAAACGAACCGAAACGGAACGAATTTTTCCGTTGTGCACAAGTCTAGTGTGCAGTAGCTCGGCTCTACATGTTACGCATATATACACGCTTCTTCAGGAGCTTAGGCATGCATTAGTGCAAACATCACACAGGAGCTGACAATAGGGTAGGTAACAAGGTTGGTTCGTTTCCAGGAGATGGCAGATGTAGCAGATAAGTGTCATCAAGTAAGTGACTGGTCCATATTGTTGAAAACAATATTAGTCCCCAATTGAGCAGTAGTTATAAAAGTAACACAATATAATAAAGTGGGTAGAAGGGAGGCATGTTACAAGCCACTCAAACATGGTGATCTCTGGAGTGGCGGATGTCAGTAAGCAGTTCCACATCTATGGTCATGATACATTGCTACCTTTTTGCTGCAGCTCCTGAGGAACATATCTCTTTCTAGAGACCCTCTGAAGCTTTGACTGCCATATAGGATCCATAGGCTTTTTGACATGCCTCCCTTCTACCCACTTTATTATATTATGTTACGTTTATAACTACTGCTCAATTTGGGACTAATATTGTTTTCAACAATATGGACCAGTCACTTACTCGATGACACGTATCTGCTACATCCGCCATCTCCTGGAAACTTACCTACCTCATTACCTACCCTATTGCCAACTCCTGTGTGATGTTTGCACTAATGCATTACAATACAAATGACGGCGCAAGAAAAAGAAACAAAAACCTAACTGGTGAATAAATCAGATAAAAATCAATGAGATAAAATTCAATGAGATAAAATCTCTATATTAGGAAGTCCATATAATAAGAATACTAAGATTCAAGTCCTTTAGAACATATGCACTGTTGGCAGCAATTGTAGAGCGAAGAAGACTCTGTATACAGTAGAAAAAGGAAGAAAAACAATGCGCCTACTAAGTGCAGTATGTTAGTAATTTATTATTAAAAAAGTTAAAATAACAGCCAAATGGCTACTCACAAGATAGAAGTGGAATACAGGCATAGATGTGTTCCTCTCTGTGAATTGTCTGCGGAGGGCATGAGTCAGTCCGTGCATCCGTGATCTCCCAGTTGTGGAGTGCTGCCAAGGTGTAAAAGTGCACTGTGATAATGCTGCAGCAATGGGGAGGTTGCAGTGAAGCGATGGATGTAAGGCACTGTCGCTCTGTGACAGTGTGAACGTACAGTTCCCCGCAGTGTGCGGCGTGCGGTTCATGCTGGAGCGCAGTCAGCTTCGGCGACCGGACGTGACGTCAATGGCAGGCGATGGATGATGACGCGTTTCAATGCTTCCGCATTTTCCTCGGATCTGATTGGCGATGGAGACTATCAGTCTTATATGCGTTCCAACAAGCGGAACCATCTGCATAATCTCATATAACACTTAGCTTGATATTACCAACATCCGGAAGTGAGGCATATTGAACCAGAGGGGACCAATACACCGGCCCAACTATACTCACTTATAACAAAGCAATTATGCATAAAAGTATACAGTTAATTAAACCTTCTGGAAGACTTGCCCTATAACGGATATATATGTAGCAAAGAAATTTATATATTGATATGGGGAATCATATATAATCATATGTTAGCATGTATTTACATGAGAGATACGTTCCCTATAGAGATACGTGCCCTATAATGCATGCCTAAGCTCCTGAAGAGGCATGTATATACGCATAACATGTAGAGCCAAGCTACTGCACACTATGATCAACTTACACCAAGCCTGATAGGACATTTATTGTTACCTCAACAAGGGTACCATCATGATCATTCAGGATTATACTCCTTGGTGTATGGGTCGTGTGCTGTATTAGTATCTAGGCAATCTTTACTTTGTAACGTTTTTTAACTAGCGTTTGTCTGGTTGTTCCTTTTTTAATCAATTTGTAATAAAAAAAAAAAAAAATTCTATAACATTGTGTACCTTAGTCCCTTTAACTAGTTGCCACCCGCCCACCGTCAAATGACTGCGGGACGGTGCGGCTCTCATTCTGGGACTACGTCATCTCAGAATGGCTGCTCTCACGTGCCCACAGTGATTGTGGCCACACCGTGTTGCTAGGACATGGTGCGACCCCGATCTCTGTAAAGAGCTGCATCCACGGCTCTTTAACTATGTGATCGACTGTGTCCAATCACAGCCGATCACATGTAAACACGGAGATACCGGTAATCGGCGATCCTCGCCTCACAGTGACAGAGTGTGTGACAAGGAGAGACGATCAGCAGTATCTCCTTGCAGGGGGCAACAAAACATGTAATCAGGGCACTGATCATCAGTGCCCTGATTATATTATAGTGCCAACAGTTTCACCAATCAGTGCCCACCAGTGCCAACAATCAGTGCCCACCACTACCCACAAGTGCCACCAATCAGTGGCCATTAGTGATGCCAATCAGTGCTGGCTATCAGCCCCACCTATCAGTGCTGCCCATCAATGCCCATCACTGCTGTCCATCAATGCCCTGCCCATCAGTGTCGCCCATCAGTGCCCATCAGCACCGCCTATCTGTGCCGCCTATCAGTGCCCACAAGTGCCGCCTATCAGTGCCCACCAGTGCCGCCTATCAGTGTCGATCAGTGCCACCTATTAGTGCCCATCAGTGCCACCTAACAGTGCCCATCAGTGCCCCCTATAAGTGCTCATCAGTGCCACGTATCAGTGCAACCTATCAGTGCCCATAAGTTTGGCATATTCGTGCCTCCTCATCATTGCCACCTAATCTGTGCCCATAAGTGCTGCTTCATCAGTGCCCATAAGTGCCACCTCATCAATGCCCACCAGTTCAGCCTATCAGTGCCCATCAGTGCTGCCTCATCAGCGCACATCAGTGAAGGAGAAAAATTACTTAATTACCAAATTTACTGACAGAAATTTTTGGGTCTTTTCTTTTTGTAAAAAAAACAGCACTGATTAAATACCACCAAACGAAAGCTCTATTTGTGTGAAAAAAAAAAATCATTTGGGTACAGTGTAGCATGACTGGAGAAATTGTCATTCAAAGTGCGACAGCGATGAAAGCTGAAAAAATGGCCTGGGCAGGAAGGGGATATAAGTGCCCTGTAGGCAAATGGTTAAAGTCCAGTACCAAGGTATCTTAGTGCAGACTTCTGGAAAAATCAGTGAGCCAATCACACAAGCAGGAAATTATGTTTCTGGGGGCGTTATGTACACATTCTGTGTACAGAACCCCTCCAGGTAGCCATATTGCATTTTACAGAAACTTACCGCGGCTGAAGATTGAAAAGGAAAGGTAATTTTTAATAACATTCAATTAAAATATCACTTAAGTCGCAATTGTATATGCTTTATTATTTTATTTTTTTAATTGCTATTTTTTTCCCCACGAAAAAGGAGTTACAATTTAAATCACTTTTGAATATTTGGGCCTTCTAACTCTGTTAGCTGCTTCACTTTGCTATGAAGATCACATATCCAAGTGCTGATTTTTACACCTCTTTTTAGCAGACACTTAATTTCTTTATGATGTGTATAATTCAGCACTTAAATTTGTGATCTTTCATAGCAATATAAATACACACAATCATTTGGAATAGTTAAACATTATTACCATTTTCAACATATTTGAACAAGCAAACATAAGATCTTGATTCAAATAGTGCCTTCAGATAAAGCTTATATACAGTACGTGAAAAATTAACCACTTAAGCCCCGGACCATTTGGTAGCTAAAGGACCAGAGGTGAATTCAGAATTTTGCACTGCGCTGCTTTAACTGTAAATTGTGCGGACATGCAATGTTGTACCCAAACGAAATTTGCGTCCTTTTCTTCCCACAAATAGAGCTTTCTTTTAATGGTATTTGATTGCCTCTGCGATTTTTATTTTTTGCGATATAAACGGAAAAAGACCGAAAATTTTGAAAAAAAATGATATTTTCTACTTTTTGTTATAAGAAAAATCGAATAAACTCAATTTTAGTCATACATTTAGGCCAAAATTTATTCAGCCACATGTCTTTAGTAAAAAAAATGTCAATAAGCGTATATTTATCGGTTTGCGCAAAAGTTATAGCGTTTACAAACTAGGGTACATTTTCTGGAATTTACACAGCTTTTAATTTATGACTGCCTATCTCATTTCTTGAGGTGCTAAAATGACAGGGCAGTACAAAACCCCCCCAAATGACTCCATTTTAGAAAGTAGACACCCCAAGGAAATTGCTGAGAGGCATGTTGAGCCCATTGAATATTTTTTTTTTTTGTCCCAAGTGATTGAATAATGACAAAAAAAAAAAAAAAATTACAAAAAGTTGTCACTAAATGATATATTGCTCACACATGCCATGGTTATATGTGGAATTGCACCCCAAAATACATTCTGCTGCTTCTCCTGAGTACGGGGATACCACATGTGTGGGACTTTTTAGGAGCCTAGCCACGTATGGGACCCCGGAAACCAAGCACCGCCTCCAGGACAGGGGTGCTTTTTTTTTTTTTTTTAATTATTAATTTTGCTTTTTTATTTTATTTTTAAACTGTTGCTTCCATATTTATTTATTTTTATCACTTTTATTGTTATCTCAGGGAATGTAAATATCCCCTATGATAGCAATAGGTAATGACAGGTACTCTTTTTTGAAAAAACTGGGGTCTATTGGACCCTAGATCTTTCCTCTGCCCTCAAAGCATCTGACCACACCAAGATCGGTGTGATAAAATGCTTTCCCAATTTCCCAATGGCGCTTTTTATATCCGGGGGGGGGGGACATTCCCTCCCACTGCTTGTAAAAGCAGTCCAGAGGCTAATTAGCCACTAGGATTGCTTTTACATGAAAGCCGGCCGCTGGCTGAAAAGAATGATACAAAGATGATACCTAAACCCGCAGGCATCATTCTGGTATAAACATTCAAAGTCCAGCAACATACCAGTACGTTGCTGGTCCTTGTTGGACATGTATTGTAATCTTTTTTTTCATGCAGCCTGTTGGCTGAACGAAAAAAAAAGATTGATCGTTGGGTATGCCCACCATTAGAATTCCGCCCTTCATCCACCCACTTCTAATGATGGGCATACATGCACCATTTATATATGCCGAAGCATGGGGGCATCTTCTCGCAAAAGTTATGCCGCGTACACATGGTCAGACTTTTCCACGGGCAAGCCTCCGTCGGAATTTCGACCGTATATACGCGGCATTAGGGGCAAAATCGCTCCTCCGCTCCTGCTGCCCCAATGCTTCGGCATATATGCTTTTTTTTATTAACTGTGGTGGTGAAATCACCTCCTACAGCACTGGAGTCGCAGGGATCAGGCCTGTCTCTGCGAACGCTGCAGTTATGTGTGTTGTGTTTTGCAAGTGACAGTGATCGATCGATCGATACTGCACTTGGGTGGCCTGGGCTGGACGGAGGGGCAAAACACAGGTGCTAGCAGGTATCTGGGCTGATCCCACTAACAGTGCGTTTTTGGGAACCCTAAACTGCTGGGGACGCTAGTATAGATCTGATCAGGTCAGATATTGAGCTGATCAGATACTATACCACTAAGGGGGGTGTATGCTTCACGTGTGGGTGTTAGCGCTACTGGCACTAACCTGACGCTGCCTGGGGTGTGACGCAGACCCTCTCTGACGCTAAAACCTAACTGATATCACCCGCCGGGCGATCAGGGGGTTAAACCTTTATTGGGTTATATACGGCGGGTGCCCTCACACTATAAAAAGCAAACTAACTAACCAGCGTCACCCGTAACACTTATATGATGATCACTGGTGAAAGGGTTAACTAGAGGCAATTAGGGGGTTAAAACCTTTATTAGGTAATATATGGGGGTACCTGACGCTATATAAAAACCTGACGGCGAACCTAAAAAAAAATTACTGGCTACCTATCGGCATCACCGACACTAAGACAACGATCATAAAAACGATTGCTTAGCGACAGTGGTGATAGGGGGTGAAAGGGTTACCTGGGGGGCGATCAGGGGGTTAAACCTTTATTAGATAATATATGGGGGTACCTGACGCTATAAAAACCTGCGGCGAACCTAAAAAAAATTACTGGCTACCGATCAGCATCACCGACGCTAAGACATCGATCAGAAAAATGATCGCATAGTGACGGCGGTGCTAGGGGGTGAAAGGGTTACCTGGGGGGTGATCAAGGGGGTTACACCTTTATTAGGTAATATATTGGGGTACCCGACGCTATAAAAACCTGCGGCAAACCTAAAAAAAAATACTGGCTACCGATCAGCATCGCCGACGCTAAGACATCGATCAGAAAAATTATCGCTTAGTGACAGTGGTGATAGGGGGTGAAAGGGTTACCTGGGGGGGCGATCAAGGGGGTTAAACCTTTATTAGGTAATATATAGGCTTGTGCAATTCGTTTCGTAACGAATCAAAATTCGTCCGAATTTAGCAACTTTCGGACATTCGGAAGCATTCGAATTTCCGAACAGAGCAATTACGAATAAAACCGAATCCGAAATAAATTATACCGCAAAATAGCGAATGCCCGAAGGTCTTCGGCATAATTCGTTATGAAAAAAGTTACGAATGTACGAATCCATTCGAAGCACAATAACACTCACTCTGCTCTCTGCTTCTCCCTCACCATGCTGAACTCCCTCTCAAAATGGTGTACAGGGGCGGAGGCTATAGCCGCATGAAAAAACGAAAGTAAAATACGAGATTTCAAATCCATTCGAAGCACAATAACACTCACTCTGCTCTGCTTTCTGCTTCTCCCTCACCGTGCTGAACCCTCTCAAAATGGTGTACAGGGGCGGAGCCTATAGCCGCATGTAAAAAACGAAAGTAAAATACGAGATTTCGAATCGTTACAAATAACCGCTATGTATTTAGAAAAGTACAAATCCATTCGAAGCACATTAGGCATAATAGGCAGCGTCGTTGTGAGAGAGACACGGAAAATTACGAATCAACGAACCCAAAAAAAGTTACGAAAGTAGGAGTTGTGTCCAGAATCAACGAAAAACAACGTACTCTACCGAAAGTACGAATTATAAAGCAACAAAAAATTCAACGAAAAATGTCGCTTGCAAAAATACGAATGAGTCCGAACACGAAAAATCCCGTCTAGCAAAATTACGAATGATTACGAATCAACAGGACCGGAAAGAAACGAACCGAAACGGAACGAATTTTTCCGTTGTGCACAAGTCTAGTAATATATGGGGGTACCCGACGCTATAAAAACCTGCGGCGAACCTAAAAAAAATTACTGGCTACCGATCAGCATCACCGACGCTAAGACATCGATCAGAAAAATGATCGCATAGCGACGGCGGTGCTAGGGGGTGAAAGGGTTACCTGGGGGGTGATCAAGGGGGTTAAACCTTTATTAGGTAATATATGGGGGTACCCGACGCTATAAAAACCTGCGGCGAATCTAAAAAAAATTACTGGCTACCGATCAGCATCGCCGACGCTAAGACATCGATCAGAAAAATTATCGCTTAGTGACAGTGGTGATAGGGGGTGAAAGGGTTACCTGGGGGGCGATCAAGGGGGTTAAACCTTCATTAGGTAATATATGGGGGTACCCGACGCTATAAAAACCTGCGGCGAACCTAAAAAAAATTACTGGCTACCGATCAGCATCACCGACGCTAAGACATCGATCAGAAAAATGATTGCTTAGTGACGGCGGTGCTAGGGGGTGAAAGGGTTATCTGGGGGGTGATCAGGGGGTTAAACCTTTATTAGGGGGGGTTAGGGGGCTACACTGGACCTAAAACTAAATGTAGTGACACTTTTACAGTCACAAATGTCACTGATTGCAGTGATCACTAAATAAATGGTCACTGCAATCAGTGACACTGTGACTGGGGGCTGGGGGGTGATCTGGGGGTGTCTGGGGGGGCCTGGGGGGGCGATTTATGTGCCTATGTGTCCTGGTGTCAGTGTGCTGTTTTGTGTACTAACCTGCATTTTCTCCTGTACGGCGCTCGGTATATGTGAGCGCCGCAGGAGAGATGACATCACTTCCTCCTTCCTGGCAGGCAGGGGAAGCTCTCTCATTCGCCGGGAGCGATCGAGAGGGGGTGGCCGGAATCGAACGGCCGTCCCCTCATGCCGGATCGCTCCCGAAGGTAAAACGACCACCCACTGTAAAGAAGGGGGTCCGATCGGACCCCCCAACTATACAAAGGCAATCACGTATATGTACGTGATTCTGCCTGTCGGTGCCATTCTGCCGACGTATATTTACAGTGGGCGGTCGTTAAGTGGTTAAGCATAATATTGACATGGTGTATGAATTTGCATGATCTAAATGAACAAAAATCCAAATGTGTCATTTTGAAAAAGTAAGTACAGTAAGGTGACCAGATTTTTAAAATGAAATCCGGGGACATATTTTTTTTTACTAGTAATGACGGCAACCAGCGACTCAATGACCGTCGGCACCGCCGCCCGCCTCACAGCCTGTCAAGTCTTACTCTCTGGGCCCCGGCTACTACTGGGTGGGGAGCTGAGGAAGATCACTCCACCAGGGAAGGCAAGGAGATAGGCAGGTAGGCGGCTGGCCGGGACTTGAGCCAAGGCAGAAGAACATGCGAGCGGAGCTTAATGGGCATGCACCCAAAACTGAAGAAATATTTCCTCCACTCCAACCAGCACATGATCATCAGAAAGGGGCACAGATAATGGAAAATAATACACCCCCCTAAGCTAGTAGGAGCGGCGAATTGGGGGTGTGTAATTCAGATTTTATTTTTTAATTCTGCACTGACTGTCTTTGAAATTGCCCCAGCCCCTGTTCAAATCCAATCCGGGGATAAAACCGGGGACAGACTTGGTCCGGGGACAGTGTCCTCAATCCGGGGACTGTCCCCAGAAACTGGGGATGTCTGGTCACCCTAAAGTACAGCCCTAAATTTACCACCACTTAATTTTTCTGAAATCAGAATTTAGTGTTGAAGATCAGGTGGCAATGATTACAAAGTTTTTGGGGAGTATACAGGTGAAACCTGTATTCAGACATCTAGGGTCTGACAACAGAGGTGTTGGTGCTTACAATAGTTATACATAAAGTGAACAAGTGATGTAGCACGTGCCATACATAATACACATTGAGTATCAAAAATGGTTAAGAAATGCAAACCAAAGAGTCCAATGTGACAAAACCCAACACCAAATACATAACTTTTAAAACATGAAAAAAGTGAAAAAACACAGGTCTGCCCATTTATGTTATGCTTACTTGGTTCATTGTCTATATCATGGTGAGGTTTGCAGGACTTTAATTGTTTTTAGCATCATGTTTTTTATTAAATGCCACTTAATTTTATAGATTTTCATGTTTATAAACATGATTATATATATTGAACGATGTATTCAGTATGGGCGGTTAGATATGCTGATGGATGAGGTAGATCTCCAAAATTTGTCTTCTCCCTCCATTTTGGAAGAGCCCAACCAATCACATCCCTTCTCCTATTAGAAATGCAAATCAAAAAATTACAGGGCTTAATGTTCAACCAGAGGTGCTGATCTCTCTCCTGTCTATGATTCCAGGATCCATAAAAACTATAAAAAGGGGCATTCTAAGATATATGCTGACAGTAGCGCGTACAATCATAGCCAGAAACTGGAAGAAAACAGGGGCTCTCTCAATAGGAGAATGGATATATGAAATGAGCGAGATGTAGACCCTGGAAATGACAATAGAAACAGAAGCAGGCTTTAACCACTTAACGACCGCCCACCGCCGATTTACGTCGGCAGAATGGCACGGACAGGCAGAATCACGTAGATCTACGTGATCGCCTTTGTGCAGTTGGGGGGTCCATCCGGACCCCCCTTCACTGCAGTGAGTGGCCGTTAAGTGTTCGGGAGCGATCAGGCATGAGGGGGCGGCCGCTCGATTCCGCCCCCCCCCTCGCGATCGCTCCCGGCCAATGAAAATGCTTCCTCCGCCATGTGATGTAAACAAGGCTGGAGGAAGTGATGTCATCTCCCTCGCCGCGGTCTTTTCGTTCCCGGCGCCGAGCAGAGAAGAAGCAGGTTAGTGCACCAACAGTCCACTGACACGTAGGTACACATAGGCACACAAATCACCCCCCAGTCACCCCCAGATCACCCCCCAGGTCACCCCAAAGCCCCCAATCACAGTGTCACTGATTGCAGTGATCATTTATTTTACTGATCACTGCATTTAGTGTCATCTGTGATTGTAAAAAGTTGCAGGGCAGTTAGGATTAGGCCCCTTTAGGTCCAGGGTAGCCCCCTAACCCCCCCTAATAAAGGTTTAACCCCTTGATCACCCCCCAGGTAACCCTTTCACCCCCTAACTTCAGCGTCACTAAGCGATTGTTTTTCCGATCGCTGTATTCGTGTCGCTGGTGTTTTAGATAGGCAGTTATTTTTTTTTAGGTTCGCCGCAGGTTTTTATTAGTGTCAGGTACCCCCATATATTATTTTAACCCCCTGATTGCCCCTAGAGTTAACCCTTTCACCAGTGATCGCCGTATAAGCGTCACTGGTGTCACTGGTTAGCCAGTAAGTTATTTAGTTATTTAGGTTACCCGTCAGGTTTTTATATAGTGTCAGGTACCCCCATATTTAACCTAATAAAGGTTTTAACCCCCTGATTGCCCCTAGTTAACCCTTTCACCAGTGATCACCATATAAAGGTTACGGGTGACGCTGGTTGATTAGTTTGCTTTTTATAGCATCAGGGCACCCGCCGTATAGATGCAGTTAGAAATGCTAAGGGGCTGTTTTTCGAAGTGATTTCTCAACAAAAGAAAGCATGGAGACATGGGTGGATGGTTAAGTTTGCTTTCAATATTAAATTTTTTTATCAAATAGAGTTTTCCATTTGTGGTGCTCAGAAACAGTTGAGTTCTGCTTTAATATCTGAATTTGTCTTTATAATTCCATCTGTAGTCTCCTGCACAGCAGAGTTTGGACTAGAAGAGAGAACACCAACGGTATGACCAATTAGATTCTGTTGACTGCAGAGTGCTGCTAGCAAAGTGTTGGCATTCTTGGGGGACTAAATTTGATATTTAAGTTCCCCAAAGCTTCACCTTTCACTCATGTTTTATTTTACTATTAAAAAAAAAAAAGAATAAAAAAATTGGTGCCTAACTTTCTGCTGATTACAATTTGAGGGAGAACTTGAGATTGATAGAGGAACTATTAGCATGACATATGGGGAAAAGATAGATAGATAGGCTTATCCACCTCACAAACCACTCAGCGTCTGCTATACCCCTCTGCCAATCCCTTCATTGGCTGCCACTCAACCAACAAATTAAATTCAAGATACTAACAATAATTTACAAAGCCATCCACAACCTGGCCCCCAGCTACATCACTTAGCTAGTCTCAAAATACCAACCTAATCAATCTCTTTGCTCCTCCCAAGACCTCCTGTTCTCTAACTCCCTTGTTACCTCATCCCATGCTCGCCTTCTGGACTTCTCCAGAGCCTCTCCCATCCTCTGGAATGCTCTACCCCAATTTGTCCAACTTTCTCCTACTTTGTCCACTTTCAGACGATCCCTGAAAACTCATCTCTTCAGAGAAGCCTATCTGACCCCCACCTAACAGCTGTACATTTATTTTCTCAATCAGCACATCCCCCACAGTTATTACCTCTTGTATCTCTTGACCTTCCCTCTTAGATTGCAAGCTCTAAGGAGCAGGACTCTCTGATTCCTACTGTATTAAAGTATATTGTATTCGTACTGTCTACCCTCAAGTTGTAAAGCGCTGCGTAAGCTGCGTAAACTGTAAGGCTACATGTACACGGACGTTTAAAAAAATGGGCTGTAAAGCTAGTACAGACGCCACGAAAAAAGGGGCGTTTTTAACGCAATTTTTTTCCGCGTTTTGCATTGAATTCAATGCACGTCTCACTGCGCTAGCTTTCAGCCGCGTTTTTCTTTCTCTATTCAAAATCAATGGTTCCCTATGGGAGCCAATTGATTTGAATAGAGGTCGCACCAGAAGTCGGATCAAGATGATCTGACTTGTGGGGCGACTCGTGTGCGGAGAATCTTGAAAGGGAACCCCGCGAAAATGTAAAAACAAATTTGCGTGAGGTTCACCCTCAGGAGGATACCAGGCCCTTGGGTCTGGTATGGATCTTAAGGGGAACCCCCACACCAAAAAAAAAATGGCGTGGGGGTTCCCCCAGGATCCATACCAAACCCTTATCCGAGCATGCAGCCCGGCAGGTCAGGAAAGGGGGCGAACGAGCCCCCCCTCCTAGACCATACAAGCCACATGCCCTCAACATGGGGGGGTTGGTGCTTTGGGGCAGGGGGGGCACTGTGCCCCCCACCCCAAAGCACCTTGTCCCCATGTTGATGAGGACAAGGGCCTCTTCCCGACAACCCTGGCCGTTGGTTGTCGGGGTCTGCGGGTGGGGTCTTATCGGAATTTGGGAGCCCCCTTTAATAAGGGGGCCCCCAGATCCCTGCCCCCCACCCTATGCGAATGAGTATGGGGTACATTGTACCCCTACCCATTTACCTGGGGGGAAAAGTGTCAATAAAGAAATCACACTAGACAGGTTTTTTAAGTAATTTATTAGGCAGCTCCGGGGGTCTCTTCCGACTTCCTGGGTCTTCTTCCGACTTCTCCGCTCTCTTCTCCCGCCCTCCGGTTCTTCTGATGGGCTCCTCCGCTATCTTCTGCTCTGTTGCCGCTCTTTTGCTAGCGTTGGCCCGATCTTCTTCAGCGTCTTCTTTCCTCTTCTCTTCTTCCGATGTTGACACGACGCTCTATCCTGCTTTAATGCCGCGTGCGCGGTGCGCAACGACTTATATAGGCATGGGGCGTGGTCACCGGGTGATGTCACCAGGTGACTCCACCTGGTGACCCCGCCCATTATGACGTCACAGCTCTGGGGCATGATGGGACTGTGACATCATAAGGGGACGGGGTCCCCTGGTGACATCACACGGTGACCACGCCCCATGCCTATATAAGTCGTTGCACACCGCGCACCCGGCATTACAGCGGGAGAGAGTGTCGTGTCAACATTGGAAGAAGAGAAAAGGAAAGAAGACGATGGAGAAGACCAGACCAACGCTAGCAAAAAAGCAGCAAAAGAGCAGAAGATAGCGGAAGAGCTCGGCAGAAGAACCGGAGAGCGAGAGAAGAACCGGAGAGCTGAAGAAGAGAGCGGAGAAGTCGGAAGAAGACCCCCAAAGTCGGAAGAGACCCCCCCCCCGGAGATGCCTAATAAATTACTTTAAAAACCTGTCTAGTGTGTTTTTTTTATTGACACTTTTTTTTCCCCAGGTGAATGGGTAGGGGTACAATGTACCCCATACTCATTCACATAGGGTGGGGGGCCAGGATCTGGGGGGGGGGTCCCCTTATTAAAGGGGGCTCCCAGATTCCGATAAGCCCCCCGCCCGCAAACCCCGACAACCAACGGCCAGGGTTGTCGGGAAGAGGCCCTTGTCCTCATCAACATTGGGACAAGGTGCTTTGGGGTGGGGGGGGCACAGTGCCCCCCCTGCCCCACATCACCAACCCCCCCCATGTTGAGGGTATGTGGCTTGGTATGGTTTAGGAGGGGGCACTCGCTCGCCCCCCCTTTCCTGACCTTCCGGGCTGCATGCTCGGATAAGGGTCTGGTATGGATCCTGGGGGAAACCCCACGCCCTTTTTTTTGGTGTGGGGGATTCCCCTTAAGACCCATACCAGACCCAAAGGTGGAACCTCACGCAAATTTTTTTTTTACATTTTCGCAGGGGTTCCGCTTCAAGATTCTCCGCACACGGGTCGCCCCGCAAGTCGGATCATCTTGATCAAGCTTCAGAACGCACTGGTCCTGGTTTTTTTTTGCAGCTTAAAAACGGGTATGCCATTTACAGCTCAAAAACGTCATGGTGGGCATGAGGCCATAGGCTAACATGGAGAGGCGCTTTTAAGCTGCAAAAAACGCTCATAAAAGTGGATGTAAAAACGTCCGTGGGCATGAGGCCTAATTGCTATATAAATCCTGCATAATAATAATAATAATAATAATAAATAGATAGATAGATAAGGCTGGCCATACATTATACAATTTTCTTGTACAACTTTCCTTTAGATTTACCAAAACCATATAATATGAGGTCCAACCTAAACACTTTCAATTTGTATTCAATCAGGCAGGTCCTTACTACATAGTTGAAGGTAAATTGAAGTTGAAGGTAATTCTAAAGGAAATTGAATAAGAAAATTGTATAATGTATGGCCAGCCTAAGATAAGATAGACATATAGATAGATAGATAGATAGATAGATAGATAGATAGATAGATAGATAGATAGATAGATAGATAGATAGATAGATCGATAGATAGATCGGTAGATAGAACAGTCTGTTTAGGTTGATGTAAATATAAAATTACTGATATTGAAATGCTCTTTTGTTGCATCCTTTGGATGTGTCTGGTGCTTCCAAAGGGTGAAGAAGTTGAACAAGTTTACAGCTGCAACAGCAGCCATGAGCTTGTTTCTGTTTCAACCGGCATAGGGCTTTCCTCTAAAAGTGATTTTGGCGGCTGTGGAATCGCCCGATCATATTTACCAAAATTTCTGCTGCCGCATCTACTCCCTCCGATGCTCCCCCTCGTTGGTCCCTGGATTGTCCTGCCCTTTCCGAGAGCCTGGGAACACAACAGTGATGGTAAGGATGATGATCAGGAGGGCACTTCAGAGCTTTCCAAATTCTGGGTTTGCAGCTGATTGAGCACAGCCCTGCACTCCGCTGAAAGTAAGGGCAGGGGAGAGATTATGGGTCTAATAGACCCCTGATGTCTCCATAAACTGAACCTGTCCCCTTCCCCTTTGCTATTACATAGGGGGCTTGTTAGCTTCCTTGTGATAGCAACAGTTACATGTAAAATACAAAAATAAGTGTTAAAATAAAGACCATAATAAAATAAATAAAGGTAACAAGAAATATAAAGCCCTCTGCCACCCTGTGCACACATACATCCAAACACAAATGCACACACAAGGCTTGCACGTGTATGTATTCTGAGGGGGTTAACTCGGTAGCGGGGGTGTGTGATCCCCTGGATGGGCTCCCCACACAAAAACAGGCCCAGCAGACGGAGGTTGTGGTTTTCAAGATCAAAAAGGTGCGGTTTATTCCTCTATTTACAGTGACAAAAAAAAACACAGCAAAGCAAAAAGAAACAAACAAAATAAACCCTGGTCAGCTTGACCTCTGACTAAACATGCAGGTTTCCTAACTAACAACTGGGATCAGCCTAGTGCTGTCCTAGTCCCTAAGTCCCTGGTTTAGTCAATGTCCAAACAAATAGCCACACAGGCTTTTTCTCACCGCACAGGGGTTCACTCTCCCTAGACAGTCCACACAGGTCTGGTTCCAGGCATGAGCTAACATCTAATGAAGCTGGGAGTTCTTATAGAGGCCTAAATGAGCTGACAAGGTTCAGCTGGTCTCCTCATCTCTGTCTGCACGACGCCCCACACTCTCCCTAGAGGTATGAGTCATCCATGAGCCCACTAGCCTTATACAACTCTCCACCTAGTTGTATAAGTCGGCGTAAAGCCTGAATCTGGGCGAAATATATCTACCCCCCTGGATGCAACCAGGTGACTTTACCTTCCTGCTGTCACATACCCCCCCCTCTTGTTTTAACCTCGGGGTTGGAACACCAGCAATCAGGCATTCATGTACTCGAGACAAAGCATCCACATTCCCCATTTGAACGCCAGGGCGATGCTTTACTGTGAAGTTGAATTCCTGGAGGGCCAGGAACCACCTATTCACTCTTCTATTTGTTTCCTTGTTTTGAGCCATCCACTTTAACGGAGCGTGATCCGTAACTATGTCAAAGTGCCTACCTAGCAGGTAGTACCGAAGGGAATCTAGAGCCCACTTCACCGCTAAACACTCCTTTTCAACGGTGGCGTAATTTACCTCATGGGACTTCAACTTCCTGCTGAGGTAAATGACTGGGTGCTCTTCCCCATTCCAGACCTGGGACAATACTGCTCCTAACCCCACATCTGACGCATCACTTTGTACGACAAAGTCTTTAGAGAAGTCGGGTGAGTACAACACTGGCTGGCTACATAAGGCTTGTTTCAAGAATTGGAATGCTGCCTCAGCCTCGGGGGTCCATTTAATCATGACCGACCCTTTCCCCTTCGTTAGGTTGGTTAGGGGCACAGCCTTAGAAGCAAAGTGGGGAATGAATCGCCGATAATACCCAGCGATTCCCAGAAAGGCTCGTACCTGCTTCTTGCTGTTGGGACGTGGCCAACTCTGGATGGCCTCGACTTTGTTGAGTTGGGGTTTTATTACTCCCCTCCCAATGGTGTACCCAAGATATTTGGCCTCCTCCTGCCCAATGGTACACTTCTTGGGGTTAGCCGTAAACCCCGCTTCCCGAACAGAGTCCAGGACTGCTTGCACTTTTGGCAGATGTGAGGCCCAATCTGTGCTATGGACAATTACGTCATCCAGGTAAGCCGCAGCATACTTCCGATGGGGCCTCAGCATCTGGTCCATTTTCCGCTGGAATGTGGCCGGCGCATTCTGTAACCCGAACGGCATTCTTTTATATTGGAACGCCCCGTCTGGGGTTACAAATGCGGTTTTCTCTTTGGCCAATTTGGCCAGGGGGATTTGCCAATACCCTTTTGTGAGGTCAAGAGTCGTCATGTATCGGGCTGTTCCCAGCCGGTCGATCAACTCATCTATACGTGGCATGGGGTAGGTGTCAAATTTTGTAACTTTGTTCAACTGACGAAAATCGTTACAAAATCGCCAGCTCCCATCCGGTTTAGGCACCAACACAATGGGACTAGACCAATCACTTTGGGACTCCTCTATCACCCCTAAGTTCAGCATTTTCTGTACTTCCTCCCGTATTGCCTCCCGTCGGGCCTCTGGGATCCGATAGGGTTTTAACTTCACCCTTTCACCGGGCGGGGTAATGATGTCATGCTCTACCCCAAATGTTTGTCCCGGCAGCTCAGAGAATACCTCCTTGTTGCGAAGCACAAACTCCTTAACCTCCTGTTGTTGGGGTTGTGACAAGGTGGCTGCTATTCCAACCTCAGGAATCACGCAACCAGTTTGAGCTGGTGACCAAGTGTCTGCGACTAGGGACTCTCTATCCCTCCAGGCTTTCAACAGATTAACGTGATAGATCTGTTCGGGCTTTCGCCTTCCTGGTTGTCTGACCTTGTAATTCACTTCGCTCACTTTTTCCATTATCTCGTAGGGGCCTTGCCATTTGGCAAGGAATTTACTTTCAACCGTAGGGACAAGTACCAGTATCCTATCCCCCGGGGAAAAGGTACGGGTCTTGGCTCCACGGTTGTACACTCTCTGCTGTGCTAACTGCGCTTGGGCCAAATGTTCCTTCACGATGGGCATTACCTGTGCAATTCGGTCTTGCATCAGGGCGACATGCTCAATCACACTCCTGTGGGGAGAACTCTCACTTTCCCAAGTTTCCTTGGCAATATCCAACAGCCCTCTTGGGTGTCTCCCATACAGTAACTCAAAGGGGGAGAATCCCGTAGAGGATTGGGGCACCTCCCTAATAGCAAACATCAGATAAGGAAGTAGACAGTCCCAATCCTTTCCATCTCTATCCACCACTTTCTTCAACATTTGTTTTAGGGTTTTGTTGAATCTTTCAACCAGCCCATCGGTTTGGGGGTGATACACAGATGTACGTAATTGCGTCACTTTGAACAATTTACACAGCTCCTTCATAACCCGGGACATAAAGGGTGTACCTTGGTCCGTAAGCAGTTCTTTACAAATACCCACCCGGCTAAACACAAGAGATAGCTCTTTGGCTATGGTTTTGGCCGAGGTATTTCGGAGAGGGATCGCTTCTGGATAACGGGTGGCATAGTCCATTATAACTAATATGTACTGGTGCCCCCTAGCGGACTTGATTATAGGACCTACCAAATCCATGGCGATCCTCTCAAACGGGACCTCAATGATGGGTAGAGGGACCAGCGGGCTACGGAAATGTGGCATCGGGGCCGACCTCTGACACACAGGGCAGGAGGAACAATAATTTTCTATGTCCTTCATCACCCCCGGCCAATAGAATCTCTGTAATACCCTCTCTCGGGTTTTCTCTGTCCCCAGATGACCTCCAAGAATGTGCCCATGGGCCAACTCCAACACCAACTTCCTGTAAGGTTTGGGCACCACAAGCTGCTCAACGGTTTCTTCTGCCCTTTTTGCCACCCGATACAGTAGGTCCTTCTCTACGCTGAAGTATGGGTAAGTGCAGGTATTATCTGGGTTCACTAACTCGCCATCTATTTTCACTACGTTTTCCCGTGCCTTTATTAGGGCGGGGTCTTTCAACTGTTCTGTGGCAAAGTTTTCCCTGTGAACCTCAAGATCAGAAAACTCCACAGACGGTAGGTTTTCGTCTGAGGAGGTGGGCTCCTCTCCAGTTTCTTGAGTCTCCCCTGCCAATACTGATAAGGGAAATTCCGGAGAGTCCTCACCACTCTCAGGGGAGTTCTGGCTATCACATTCCTGGTACATAGGGGCACCAGTGGGGGGCTCAGGATCATCCCACAGTTCCCAGAACTTCGGAAAATCCCTTCCCACAATGGCGTCATACGGTAACTGAGATACTAAGCCCACTGGATGAGAGAGGGTACCTTTGGGGGTCTCGAAACACACTGTAGTCACTGGATACTCTCGGGTGTCCCCATGCACACAAATAACAGCTACCTTGCTATTCCCAGAGACCTCTGTTTTAACTAACTCAGCCTTTATCAGGGTCACAAGGCTACCTGAATCCAGCAATACCACAACATTTCTACCATTAACACACATTTTGCATAAATGTTTCTCAGTTCCTCGAATGGCAGTGCATGCGACTGTCGCACACAGCGACTGACGTCTGCCCGTCAGAAAGTCACACTGCATGGGTTCCTCCACAACCGGGCAATTGGCTGCAATATGTCCCGCTTGCCGGCAGCGGTAGCAAACGATCCTTCTTGCCGCCTCTTGAGCCGCTGATTTCCCAGGCTGTTCTCGCCAAACTTGGGGTAGAGCTCCCACCCTCTCACTCTCTCCACCCTTACCCCTTGGAATCCTCTTATCCGCCCCTGGGGATGGTCTGGTCTTAGGGTGGAAAGTCCGAGTGTCTCTGGAAGAGGCCGTCAGGTTCTCTGTAGCCAAGTATTTCTCCACACGATCCACAAGACCATCGGCCGTCTCTGGGTCTCCATGGCTTACCCACTTTTGGATGGCAGTAGGAAGAGCTCTCAAAAACCGATCCATTACAACACGTTCCACAATCTTTGGTGCGGACAAAGTCTCTGGCTGTAGCCACTTTCTGCTCAGGTGAATGAGATCATACATTTGAGACCTGGGGGGTTTTCCAAGCTGGAAAGTCCAGTTATGCACACGCTGAGCCCGGACAGCCTGGGTGACACCCAGCCTTGCCAATATCTCAGCTTTTAGCATCACATAGTCTTTTGCTTGGTCAGGCTCTAGGTCATAGTAAGCCTTCTGCGATTCACCAGTTAACAGAGGAGCCACCAGTCCAGCCCACTGCTCCTCAGGCCACTTTTCTCTTTCAGCAGTCCTTTCAAATGTGGTCAAAAATACCTCTGGATCATCCTCTCCAGTCATTTTTGTCAATAAACGACTCACCCCAAAGGACGCGGTATTAGTGGGACGGCTTTCCTCACTGGTCTGCGGACGTTGCTGCATTACTGCTTCCATTTGTTGTAGTCTCTGCTCTTGCTTCTGTAACAGGTCTATGAAGCGGGCCTCAGATTGCTGCTGGGCTTGTTGCTGAGCTTCCAGACTCTGTTGGTGAGCTTGCTGCTGGGCTGCAAGGCTCCTTTGCAAACCTGCATTTGTCTGCTGTTGATTGGCATTTGCTAGAGCCAGCTGTTTCAGTATCTCCTCCATGCTGGCTTAAAAAAACTGCCACTGGTTCTCCACCAACTGTGAGGGGGTTAACTCGGTAGCGGGGGTGTGTGATCCCCTGGATGGGCTCCCCACACAAAAACAGGCCCAGCAGACGGAGGTTGTGGTTTTCAAGATCAAAAAGGTGCGGTTTATTCCTCTATTTACAGTGACAAAAAAAAACACAGCAAAGCAAAAAGAAACAAACAAAATAAACCCTGGTCAGCTTGACCTCTGACTAAACATGCAGGTTTCCTAACTAACAACTGGGATCAGCCTAGTGCTGTCCTAGTCCCTAAGTCCCTGGTTTAGTCAATGTCCAAACAAATAGCCACACAGGCTTTTTCTCACCGCACAGGGGTTCACTCTCCCTAGACAGTCCACACAGGTCTGGTTCCAGGCATGAGCTAACATCTAATGAAGCTGGGAGTTCTTATAGAGGCCTAAATGAGCTGACAAGGTTCAGCTGGTCTCCTCATCTCTGTCTGCACGACGCCCCACACTCTCCCTAGAGGTATGAGTCATCCATGAGCCCACTAGCCTTATACAACTCTCCACCTAGTTGTATAAGTCGGCGTAAAGCCTGAATCTGGGCGAAATATATCTACCCCCCTGGATGCAACCAGGTGACTTTACCTTCCTGCTGTCACAGTATACAACAAACGCGCAACACATATTGGGTATTGCAACACACCAGACCTAGTGCAGTATTTCTAGGTCCCTTATGGTTATCTCTAAACTGGTAATCTGTAATTTTTTTGCCATTTTGCAGACACACACAATTTTGAGGCCTGATATATTTGGTATCTATTTACTCGACACAATCTCATCTTTTATTTTGTGCAAAAAAATAAATAAAAAAATCAGTGATTACGTGTGCTCTACAATTTATTTCAGTTTATTTTTTCCTGAAAACATAAATTTGATAAACAGTTTAAAAAACACGTGCAATATAAAAAAAAAAATGTTTTATTCAACAGGGCCTCTGCTTTTAGAAAACATAGTATATGCTGGGGTTTTAAATACTTTCTTAGCCAAAAATGAAGATTTTAAAATTGGTGTGATAAATGGAGGGGAAGTGGTTATTTAGTCCTAATGAGACATGAACTCCAGGCAGGTATAAATAACATCAATAAATGCCGTTATGTGGTCGTTAAAAATAATTAACTGTATTTTGAAGTGCAGCTAGTGTAAGTACCTGAATTTGTCTTGAGATTAGCCTGCTGTAATACCTTTTACAGCAGCACTGAGATCAGAGGTGGGAGGGACAACACCACTTATTCTTTGCTGCAGTATACCCTCACCGGCCACTTTATTAGGTACAACTTGCTAGTAGCGGGTTGGACCCCCTTTTTCCTTTAGAGATCCCTTAATTCTTTGTGGCATAGATTCAACAAGGTGTTGGAAACATTCCTCAGAGATTTTGGTCCATAGTGACATGATAGCATTACGCAGTTGCTGCAGATTTCTCATCTGCACATCCACGATGCGAATCTCCCATTCTACCCCATCCCAAATTAGCTCTATTGGATGAGATCTGGTGACTGTGGAGGCCATTTGAGTACAGTGCCCTCATTGTCCAGTGGTGAGATGATTTGAGCTTTGTGACATAGTGCATTATCCTGCTGGAAGGAGCCATCAGAAGATGGGTACATTGTAGTCATAAAGGGATGGACATGGCCTACAGTAGGCATTAGCGTTTAAACGATGCTCAATTGGTACTAAGGGGCCCAAAGTGTGCCAAGAAAATATCCCCCCCACCATTACACCACCAGCACCAGCCTGAACCATTGATACAAGGCAGGATGTTGTTTTCTTGTTGATTAGGCCAAATTCTCACCCTACCATCTGAATGTTGCAGCTAAAATCAAGACTCATCAGACCAGGCAACATTTTTCCAATCTTCTCTTGTCCAATTTTGGTAAACTGTGCGAATTGTAGCCTCAGTTTCCTGTTCTTAGCTGACAGGAGTGGCAACCGGTGTGGTCTTCTGCTGCTGTAGCCAATCTGCTTCAAGTTTCGAGGAATTGTGCATTCAGATGGTATTCTGCATACCTTTAATCAGTCTGTTCATTCTCCTCTGACCTCTGAATATCAGCAAGGCATTTTCATCCACACAACTACCACTCACTGGATATTTTCTCTTGTTTGGACCATTCTCTGTAAACCCTAGAAATGGTTGTGCGTGAAAATCCCAGTAGATCAGCGGTTTATGAAATAGACTAGACCATCGGGCACTAACAACCATGCCACGTTCAAAGTTCTTTAAATCCCCTTTCTTCCCCATTCTGATGCTCGGTTTGAACTTCAGCAAGTTGTCTTCACCACGTCTAGATTCCTAAATGCATTGAGTTGCTGCCACGTGATTAGCTGATTAGCAAGTTGTGTTACCAACAATTGAACAGGTGTTCCAAATAAAGTGGCCGGTGAGTGTACATGTGCTGACAGTAAGTAAACATGCTGACAGGAGGAGAGAGCAGAATAAGCAGAGTCAATTAAAACAACACAGGAAAGCAGCCGTTCTCTACTACAGTGCATATGTGCTAAGAGGAACAGAATAAGGGATGACTAAATGAATGTTCTTAAAGTGGAGGTGCAGCCAAAAATAAATAAATCAGCAGCTACTAACAGTGTAGCTTTTGACTTTTAATAAGGACACTTACCTGTCCTACTCGCCCGCGATGTCGGTCCTGCCGCGGCGATCGATCGCTGCTGGCAGATCCCGGCTCCTCCATCCTGAGTAAGGGAAACAGGCAGTGAAGCCGTAAGGCTTCACTGCCCATTTCCTACTGCGCATGCGCCACTCGCACGGCGCTTTGTGAATGGGCGGCTTGCCTCCTGGGATACACACACTTCCCAGAAGGCAGCGCGCCCCATTCACAAGAAGAGGAAGTGGAAGGAGACCCACCGCGGACGAGAAGAGGCACATTAGAGGCAGATTAGGGGACTTCCGCATAGCAACAGGCATTTAGGGTGAGTATAAATATATATATTTTTTCTATTAATTTTTTTTTTTTTTCTTTAAGATTTTTAATGTAAACATTTTTTCAGGGTGGACCTCCGCTTTAAATAGATTCTAAATAGTGCTCCACGGTGCAGAAATTGTGAACAAATAAATGATATCATAAACAAGAACTAATATTCCAAAACCAATATCATGGTGCAAAATGGAAATACATGAAAAAAAAAACAATTAGAAAAGTCCAGAGTGTCCGTGTAATCTTGCAACCATATATATTCATCATCATATTGTCTTTATTCAATGGCAATAATGCCCCTTATTTCCAATTGTGTTTAGATGCGCTCACCTTGAATTTTGACTCAATATTAGGTCTCATACGTTTGCCCCTTAAAGTGGGATCTCCTTTGTCATGGCTGATATGCCTTTCTCCACTTTGCTGATGTTCTCATTCTACCTCCATCCTCAGTAATGCCACAATGATTATGTTTGATTCACTCAAAAAATAATAGAATGTATAGTGCTCTCTGTATAATAAACTGTATTTTTTATTAAAAAAATATTATACTTAAAATATTAACTTATTTTGTGCACTAACACTAGTGCACATCAGTATCCAGGCATATAATAGTGAAAACCTCCAACAAAATGGCCGACCGCACACTTCCGGTTTTGCGGCGTGATGTCCCCGGCTCCTCCCAACATGTTGTGTCATTAGATTATGTGACTTAATCAGGGGATAAAGGTCCGGTACACGCAGAGCACCTTTTATGTTTCCCTAGCAAATTAATTCCCATGGAAACATAGTAAAACAAATTGCGGCCGCCATCTTAGTCGTGACCGGTAATGGCCAGCCATTATGGGGTGTGCCGAGTTCCAAATACACTGCATGTATCCTAAATTAAGTAAATAGATAGCAGGAGTAATGAATATAACTTGAAAAATATATGAATTGCTTAACCCCTTCTCACTTATTCTATATTGTAATATACACATGTGAGCATATATTGTACATGTCACATTATAGATCTAACAGGGGCATAATCGCCCACCACAATAAGACAAACAAATTTAAATTAAACAACCAGATTTCAAGAAGATATTTTCCATATTATATGCTGGGATACTGATTTGCACCCATGTTAGTGCACAAAATAAGTTGAGCGTAATATATTTTTAAAATATAAAATAGTTTATTATACAGAGGGCACTATATATTCTATAATTTTTTAAGTGAATCATACATATTCATCATGGGATTGCGCCCCTCTGACACACCTAGTTGAATGAAAGTTATTGCAAGCAATTATAAGAATACAGTACAGGTATAGATACCTTTAATTGAAATAGGAAAAAAACTGCGCTAGAATCCAAAATTTCAAAAAAAGAGCTGCCAGCACTCATACAAAGTATAACAAACGGTGGCATAAATAGTGCAGCGCAAAGATAATTGAAATCACCACTAAATCATGAATGGTAAATAAAACAAACAATGGTGACATGTGAAGAAACCAATGTGAAAACAAAAAACTTCAATGGTGAAATTGAAGTCCAAGTAATTATGAATGAATGTATGGAAAAACGACAGGAAGTAGTAGGAGTCCATGTAGTGTGAATCTCTATGTGAAAATCCTTCCCAAAAAGCAACGAATCACATGGATAACTGGTTGACTGATGAAATGTTAATTACTAGGAACGATAAATGGATGGGTACTCTTACCGCAACAGGTGGACTCATCTGTCGTATGACAGTGAGTCAAGCGAGCATGGGGTCTCAACGACCAAGGAAGATGGAACTGGAACACTGTGGGCACTTTGGAGGTCCGGATCGATCCAAGGAAAGGTAATCCAACGAACTGGGATGTTGAGTCCACACTCCTTCCGCATACAGGTTTCAGATAGAGAAGGCAAAAAAAGGAAATGCTCCCAATGGTGCAGGTAAATTCAAAACCAATCAAGGTTTATTGGAATAAAATGTCATACAGATGAATGACAATCGGCATAAAAATAAAAGTTATCACAAACGAGTCTAAAAGCAATGTGGGGTACGGAGATGCAAGCCCGACGTGTTTCGACTTAAATGACTGTTGATGACTGTTTAAGTCTAAACGCGTCGGGCTTGCATCTCTGTACCCCACATTGCTTTTAGACTCGTTTGTGATCACTTTTATTTTTAATGCCGATTGTCATTCATCTGTATGACATTTTAGTACAATAAACCTTGATTGGTTTTGAATTTACCTGCACCATTGGGAGGATTTCCTTTTTTTGCCTTTTCTATCTGAAACCTGTATGCGGGAGGAGTGTGGACTCAACTTCCCAGTTCGTTGGATTACCTTTCCTTGGATCGATCCGGACCTCCGAAGTGCCCACAGTGTTCCAGTTCCATCTTCCTTGGTCGCTGAGACCCCATGCTCGCTTGACTCACTGTCATACGACAGATGAGTCCACCTGTTGCGATAAGAGTACCCATCCATTTATCGTTCCTAGTAATTGACATTTCATCAGTCAACCAGTTATCCATGTGATTCGTTGCTTTTTGGGAAGGATTTTCACATAGTGGATTCACACTACATGGACTCCTACTACTTTCTGTAGTTTTTCCATGCATTCATTCATAATTACTTGGACTTCAATTTCACCATTGGAGTTTTTTGTTTTCACATTGGTTTCTTCACATGTCACCATTGTTTGTTTTATTTGCCATAGATACCTTTGATGCAGCTGTGAATTAGCACCAGGAAATAGACACCAGACCGTTTTGTGGTAAAGTAAATGGTGGTTTGGACATGAATGAACACACAGAAGGTAGGTTCAGACACAGTCCACTAGACATTATAAGCACTATGGCAAAGTAACTTAGAATAGAGTTCTGTACCACTAGACTGGGAATAACTCATGTCAGCAAAGTCAGCAATAAACAGTTCATATAAGCTTAACTGCAATGTGAATAATGATACTATAACTAGTCTAGGGTGCACTCTAGGAGAATGGCTAGGATATGGTGCAATGTCTCCAGAGAGGTACCTCTTAGCATAAGTTGAAGGTCTCCATGTAGCAGCTGTAAAAGGACAGTATTTTGTCCTAACTCTTCAGCCGGATAGCATTGGGACCCAATTGTACCATTGGTGTACATGAGAATAGTCCCATCCAAGCAGCAATAAGGCTACTAGTTGGCTGTATGGTCAATTCCTAAAGGTTTCAGTCTACCTAGCAGCAAATATTAAATCCCCACAGCTGCAGCTCACCATCCAGTCACACAAACAATGATTAGTCAACTCTCTGCTCTGCGCCCAGGTGACTCTGACTGTCAGCGCACTTGGACTCAGCACTCTGGATCCTGCTCAGGCCACCGTTATGCAATAGTTGCAGTGCACCCTGGACAGCAATGTGCACTCTTTGGGCTCCCTCATGGTAAGAGGCAGCTGTGTCCTCTACAGCCTGAGAAAATGCCCATTTTCCCCTTTCCACCTGACAATCTCTGTCTGGGAAATGCAGTTCAAAAGCTCACCATTACAGTACAGTCCTCTCGACTACAGCTCCCACAGTGCAGTGCTGCCTGACTCAGTTGATTGAACTTTTCCTGCTCGGCAGCTCCGTCCTCTTGCTGATATAGCTGTTAACCAGTTAGTCGCTAGCACCTGACTACAGTAAGTCCCATTGAGTGTGTCTACTGCCTGCTTCATAATATACAGTGCCTTGAAAAAGTATTCGTACCCTTTGAGATTTCCCACATTTTGTCATGTTACAACCATAAATATAAATGTATTTCATTGGGATTTTATGTGATAGACCAACACAATGTCGCACATAATTGTGAAGGGGAAGGAACATGATAAATGGTTTTCCAATTTAAAAAAAAATAAAATATCTGAAAAGTGTGGCGTGAATTTGTATTCAGCCCCCTTTACTCTGATACCCCTAACTAAAATCTAGTGTAACCAATTGCCTTCAGAAGTCACCTAATCAGTAAATAGAGTCCCCCTGTGTGTAATTTAATCTCAGTATAAATACAGCTGTTCCGTGAAGCCCTCAGAGGTTTGTTAGAGAACCTTAGTGAACAAACAGCATCATGAAGGCCAAGGAACACACCAAACATGACAGGGATAAAGTTGTGGCAAGGTTTAAAGCAGGGTTAGGTTATGAATAAATATACCAAGCTTTGAACATCTCACAGAGGACTGTTCTATCCTTTATCTGAAAATGGGAAGAGTATGGCACAGCTGCAAACCTACCAAGACATGGCCATCCACCTAAACTGACAGGCCTGGCAAGGACAGCATTAATCAGAGAAGCAGCCAAGAGGATCATGGTAACTCCAGAGGAGCTGCAGAGATCCACAGCTCAGGTGGGAGAATCTGTCCACAGGACAACTATTAGTCATGCACTCCACAAATCTGGCCTTTATGGAAGAGTGGCAAGAAGAAAGCCATAAAAATTCAAGTTTGAAGTTTGCAATAAGCCATGTGAGGGACACAGCAAACATGTGGAAGAAGGTGCTCTGGTCAGATGAGACCAAAATTTAACTTTTTGGCCTAAAAGCAAAACGCTATGTGTGGCAGAAAAATAACACTGCACATCACCCTAAAAACACTATCCCCACTGTGAAACATGGTGGTGGCAGCATAATGTTATGGGGATGCTTTTCTTCAACAGGGACATGGAAGTTGGTCAGAGTTGATGGGAAGATGGATGGAGCCAAATACAGGGCAATCTTAGAAGAAAACCTATTATGCCACGTAAACACGATCGGAAATTCAGACAAGAAAACCGTGGATTTTTTTCCGACGGAAAGTTGGCTCAAACTTGTGATGCATACACATGGTTACACAAATGTTGTCGGAAATTCTGACCGTCAAGAACGCAGTGACATACAACACGTACGACGAGCCGAGAAAAATGAAGTTCAATAGCCAGCGCGGCTCTTCTGCTTGATTCAGAACATGCGTGTTTTTTTGCCTGTCGGAAGCGCATACAGACGATCGGAATTTCCGACAAGAACTTTTCTGTCGGAAAATTTGAGAACCAGCTCTCAAATTTTTGTTGGCGTAAATTCCGCTAGAAAACAGTCTGATGGAGCCTACACACAGTCAGAATTTTCGACCAAAAGCTCACATCAAACTTTTCTTGTCGGAAATTCCGACTGTGTGTACGGGCATTAAAGTCTGCAAAAGACTTGAGAATGGTGTGGAGGTTCAAGGACAACAACCCTAAACATATAGCCAGAGCTACAATGGAATGGTTTAGATCAAAGCATATTCATTTTTTAGAATGGCACAATCAAAGTCCAGACCTAAATCCAATTGAGAATCTGTGGCAAGACTTGAAACTTGCTGTTCACAGACGCTCTCCATCCAATCTGACAGATCTTTAGCTATTTTGCAAAGAAGAATGGGTCAAAAGGCCACTCTCTATATGTGCAAACCTGGTAGAGACTAGGGATGAGCTGAACACCCCCCGGGACTCGAAAGTCAGAAATCAAAAGTGAGAATTTTAAAGGCTAATATGCAAGTTATTGTCATAAAAAGGGTTTGGGGACCCAGGTACTGCCCCAGGGGACATGTATCAATGCAAAAAAAAAGTTTTAAAAACTAAAGTTTTTTCGGGAGCAGTGATTTTAATGATGCTTAAAGTGAAAAAATAAAAGTAAAATATTCCTTTAAATATCGTACCTGGGGGGTGCCTATAGTATGCCTGTGAAGTGCCGCATATTTCCAATGTTTAGAACAGTCCCTGCACAAAATGACATTCTAAAGGAATAAAAGTCATTTAAAACTACTTGCGGCTGTAATGTAATGTCGGGTCCCGGCAATATGGATGAACATCATTGAGAAAAATGGCATGGGCACCCCCCCCCAGCCCACTACCAGGCACTTTGGGTCTTGTATGGATATTAAAGGGAACCCCACACCCAAATTGAAAAAAGAGTGTGGGGCCCACGCCTTTATACTGAACAGCAGTATACAGGCGGTCCAAACAAGACAGGGACTGAGGTTTGTTCTTAAGTTGCAATGTAATTTGGAACAGGTACATTTTGTAAGTGTAGCTTCAGCCAAGAAATCTATTTTCAAGCTTTTTGGATAACATAGGGAAGGGTTATCACCTCTGTAACATTTGTTTTGCTGTCTGTGCCCCTGTTCAGAAGATTTCACCTCACTTTATGTCCCAATGAAAATTGGATTTTGAAAATTTGGGGTTATTAGGGAAACAAGGATTGGTGATAAAGAATCAGTGGAGACACCTTTTTCCCATATTAACTCTTACAGGAGAGAATTTCCCTTCCTAGGGGTAGATTTCCTCTCACTTCCCATTGTCTACCTCCATTTGTAAGTAGGAGTCATTTGTAAGTCGGATGTTTGAAAGTAGGGGACCGCCTGTATATACTATACGGTCTCTCCTATATACTCTGCAGAAAATTGGGCCTTAGGTGTTGGTGGTACCAGAACACTGTGAGCCCTCAAAGTTACTCTTGGTGGGCGCTGGAACAGGCCCTGCTATGAACTAAGAATTGTAATTACATGCCCCTGTTGAACAGGGGCAGAAAAATTGGGCCTTTGGTGGTGGTGGTGGTGCTGGTGCGATAACACTGTAAGTCCTCACAGTTACTCTTGGTGGGCGCTGGAACGGGCCCTGCTGTGAACTATTATATCAAGAATTGTAATTATATGCCCCTGTAGAACAGGGGCAGAAAAATTGGACCTTTGGTGGTGGTGGTGCCACAACACTGTAAGTCCTCACAGTTACTCTTGTTGGGGAGCGCTGGAACGGGCCCTGCTGTGAAATATTATATCAAGAATTGTAATTACATGCCCCTGAGGATGCACCGTGTCCACGACCAGCACTGTTGGCTGTAGACACAGAGCCTGCTTGCCGCCTGTGAGCTTCTGCCTCTCCTTGTTGGCCTTCCAGACATACTGTATTTGATGTATTTGTAATGTATTTGAATAGGTACACTAGGAATGGCCTGCAGTGACATGTAGCTGCACAAAGCTGGGATGTATATATATACTGAATATACTGCAGCTAACTGAATCAACTGCCTGCCTGTAGTATATTAGGAAGAAAACAACAGGAATGGTCTGCAGTGAGATCTAGCTGCACACTGTGCACAGGATACAGTACTGAATATACTCCAGCTAACTGAATCAACTGCCTGCCTGTAGTATATTAGGAACAGTACACCAGAAACGCTCTGCAGTGAGATTTAGCTAAACTGTATACAGTGATATACATATATATATATATACAAAGCCTGGAATGTATATATATACTAAATATACTGGAGCTACCTGAATCAACTGCCTGCTCAATCTAGCTAAATTAAATTAAATGACTCTCTCTCTCTCTCTCCCAACGCCGCAACACACTACACAAAGCCGACGTTCAGGCTGGCTTATATAGTGTGGGGAGTGTACTTAATCCCCTGAGCGATGATTGGCCAAAGGCACCCTGCCTTTGCCCAATTATGTCTCTCTGTGCTGACAGCGCTGTGATTGGCCAAAGCATGCGGGTCATAGTGCATGCTTGGCCAATCATCAGCCAGCAATGCACTGCGATGACACAGTGCATTATGGGGCGTGACGCGCCGCTCGAATTTGGCGCGAATGGTCCATAATGTTCGATCTGCGTCGAATGATCGAACAGCCGATGTTCGAGTCGAACTCATGTTCGAGTCAAACTCGAAGCTCATCCCTAGTAGAGACATCCCCAAAAAGACTTGCAGCTGTAATTGCAGCGAAAGGTGGTTCTACAAAGTATTGACTCAGGGATTCTGAATACAAATGCACGCCACACTTTTCAGATATTGATTTGTAAAAAATTTTGAAAACCATTTATCATTTTCCTTCCGCTTCACAATTGTGTGCCACTTTGTGTTGGTCTATCACATAAAATCCCAATAAAATACATTTCCGTTTTAGGTTGTAAAATGACAAAATATGGACAATTTTAAGAGGTATGAATACTATTTCAAGGCACTGTATATATATATATACAAGTTTAATGAAGAGCAAGAATGGTTGAAACTGTACAGTCACTGCTACAATGTATGTAATTTCAATGGAAAGCTTATTTGGTAAGTAAAGAAATTGCAATTGGAGATTGTATCCTTCTTTGTTTGATATATTATCTACGGTGGATGATTGGGAGCCCATCATTGATACGCTCTCCTATTCTTCAACTTGGATACAAGAGGAGTGACTCACCCTACAAGTATATATATATATATATATATATATATATATATATATATATATATATATACTGTATATACTCGAGTATAAGCCAAGTTTTTCAGCAAATTTCTTGTGCTGAAAATGCCCCCTCAGCTTATACTCGAGTCACCTTTTTGCACCTGATCTCCCGGACTTTGGGGACCCGGTACCAGCCCAAACTGGGCACACATGTAGCCCCACTCTTCCTCTACACGTGTGCAAAGTTTGTTGTCCGGGGGACCTACGGCCGGGGAGCACTGATTTTTCAAAGCCGGGCACCCCTTCCATAGACTCCCATATTAAACGGTCATTTCTCTGGTGACTTTGGGGACCCGGTACCGGCCGGTCGTAGGTCCCCTGGACCCAAAACTTGGCACACATGTAGCCCCATTTCATAGACTCTCATGTTAAACGTCAATCTAGTCATGGACACAGTGAGGCATGGGCACAGTGAGGCATGGACACAGTGAGGCATGCACATGGACACAGTGAGGCACAGTGAGGCATGCAGGTGGACACCCTAGGCTTATACTCGAGTCAATACGTTTTCACAGTTTTTTGTGGTAAAATTAGGTGCCTCGGCCTATATTCGGGTCAGCTTATACTCGAGAATATACAGTATACATATACTGTATATATATATATATGTATATACTGTATAATGTAGGTATTTTTTTTATACAGTATAAAATGTATTTAGATTTGGGGCTTGTTGGAAGTAGTTTGACTACTGTGCAAGACATTGGGCAGAGAGGCTGGGATGATAGACACATCAGCATTCGTAAACTGTAGATTCTGTGAAGTTGAATTTATTTGAAATCTTTAGAGAAAATAGCTGTTCTGGTAAAATCGATGCTGAAGCATATTTAAGGATTCACCCACTGTTGATCTAAAATAGTATTTTTTTTCTGACTATAGTTCAATTGATTATTAGTACTCTTCCCTCTAATTGCATTCATTAATTATGCATCCCGTGTTTTAAGCCACCTTTTCAAAGCGTCTTCATCACTGAAGTACGTTATACATTAACTATTAATTATAACACAGTGACTGTGAATGTAAGATTTGGGGGTTGTCGGTGAAATATGCAGGTTCTAGTTAAGAAAATTAGGTAGAGCTTAATGAATTTCCACTGAAAAAAGGCACAAAACTGATTAAACACAAGCTGTTTTAGAAGTTTTCCGGGATATGTCAGATTGATGTGGCTTTTCTTGCCTGGCTGTCTACAATTATAAAACATAATCTTTTTGGTAGCCTTTATTTTGCCTGGTCGTATCAGTGTTATACAGCCACAGTTTGGCAGACAGCAGCCTGTTAAAAGCTTCAGGAAGAAAGTTTAAAATCAAAATGCAAAGGGGAACTCGCTACCATATTACTCTCTGGAGGATAGGATGCTCTTAGAATGCCTTTTGAAATCAGCATTATCATTTCAATACTTGTCAAATATGAGTCATTTCCTAGTTCAGGCAAAAAATTATTTATAAATCTTTAAATCCTACAGTTCTTTCAAGAAAAGGTTAAGGTACTTATGATTTAATGAAACGCCTTTACATCATAACTGTTTAACTGTCGTGTGAAAACTTGTCCTTTAAGACGGAGAGCCCCATCAGCAGAAGGCAGTGCTGTCTTGTGTATTATTAATGTTGTATTAAACAAAGTTACAAATGGCTTGGGCTTTAAGATAATGATGGAGTACTTGTTGGCTCAGCTCTTTACGTAATGATAAAGCCAGGTCATCTCATGGGAGTACCTCCGTTTTATCACATAGTACATGGAAGTTGTTTGGCTTTTCTAGCTAGTGCCATGTAGAGTTTAACATTGACCTGAACTCAAAAAGAGAAGATATGCTATGTTATAGGTAACATCTGGAAATTGTAATTGTGCTTAAGCATCACCCTGGAAAAAATCCACTTTTTGTGTAGAATTTTTCCCGAAAAATAGCAGTGCACCTTCTGTGCCTTGGCATTTCTGTCTATTGAGCCTTATAGCTGTATACCTGTAGTGTGTCTTTGACTGCTAGTCTAACGATTTTTGGAAAATTATGTGTTGTTGTTACTATTATGCTGCTTACATCTTTTCCTGCTGGTGAGAAAGCTGTACCTGAGGACAGTGCAGTGCAAGGATCTCCCTAATTCTCTTTCTTTCATTCTGTGGATCTGTGCTTCCTTCCCCTCTCCTACTGCTTCTTGATCATACCCTGCCAGTTATCAGCTCACCAGCCATCATGGTGGCAGTTCTGACATGGGGAAACAATTCCCCACCTCTCCTGCTGTTTCATGATCATACTCTGCCAATCATCAGCTCACCAGCCATTAGGGGGGCAGCTCTCGTGGTGGGGGGGGGCAGCTCTGACATTGGGAAGCAATTCCCCACCTCTCTTGCAGCTTCTTGATCATACCCTACTAGTCATCATCTCACCAGCCATCAGGAAGGGGGGGTGGGGGGGACATCTCTGACATGGGGATGCAATTCCCCACCTCTACCAAGATGACCACAACCACACAGAGACACTTCCTGTGCCTAGGCACTTCTGTGCCATGAGCCTCCTAGCTGTATACCTACAGTGTGAGATCATCTAAGACACCGCTGCCTCTGCCTGTTAGTTTATTGATATTTGAAATTAGATGTATGCTGGTAAAGAAGTTGTACCTGAGGACTATGACATGCAGGGATCTCCCTGATCATTACCCCACCAGTCATCAGATCACCAATCATTAGGGGGGTGGCTCTGACATGTGGAAACAAAACCCTGTCTCTGCCAATATGACCACCCTTACACAGAGATGAGGTGTAGAGCAAGGTATGGCAAGTCAGTAATTGGGAAGACATCAGATTAAGGGAGATCACAGGCAATACAGTTGACTGTTCATTGGTCCACTGACTCTTTTAGGGCACAGTTTTCACAGAGCAGAGCCTCTTTAAAGGAAAGCTATATTGTAGGCTGACATCGCTGACCTGTCATTGACCAGGAACAAGTATGCAGCCATTGAAATCAAAACTGCTGACTTGCATGCCTCTTATAGCTGTTTGAGCTGTAGAAAACGGTGTAGAAAAATCTGGTTATTATTAGTATATTTTTCTTCACTTTATGCTTTAACTGTGTCATGTTGTAAAGAAGTAGTAGATTTAATCTACGCAAGTAATTAATAGTAGAGTTCTATTGTTTGACTGCAGCCTAATGTGAGAGACTTTTTTTTACAAAATAACAGGATGGATCTAAGGCTGTAATATAAAAAGGTGTTGTGTGCTACACATGTAGATCTGTAGGATATAGAGTATTAATAAATACGAATTTAAGATATATCATAGCAGTCTTTATACTATATATTATCCACTATACATTATTCATCCAACAAATTTGCATTATTTGTTTTAAAATGTCTTTTATAATGCGTGCATAAGTATTTAATAGGTTTTGTTTTGTAAGCATATTGTTGCAAAGGACATACGGAGGTTCTACCAAAAAAGAATAGGAGATGCCATGACCCAAAGCATGAAGGAGACCTTTAAAAAATAGATTTCCTCCTCCACTTCCTTACCACCCCAACCACGTAAACACACCATATGGGCAAAAATGTGTTGATCTTTTAGACAATTGTGTACTCCCACCCTTGTGGCAACAGTATGTGGAAGGTTCTCTTCTGTTCAGCAAGATTTGACCCCAGTATACAAATCTAGCTACATAAAAACATGAGTTTGGTGTGGAGGAACCTAAATGGATTTCACAGAGCCCTAGCTTAAACCCTACTGAACCCTTCTTTGATGATTTAGCTAAAAGGACCACAGACACCCCCTTGTGGAAAGCTGTCTGTGACAGACTCAACCAGGACAGGGGGTTTTGGGGAGGACTAGGGGCAAGCCTCCTACCCGCTGATTATGGCCCATGGAAAGAGCAGATCATTCTCTAATGATGGACAAACAATGTCCCAGCAGTCTGATATTGTCACGTACCTGACGGTGACGAGCCCAGATCTGCAGAGGGAGGCCTCTCTTACGGCTTCCACCGGCGGCCCCTGGTAGTGAAGACAGGAGGCACGGAGGTAGAAGGGGTACGAGTGCCTGGCAGGATGGATCAAGGTAGAGTAGAGTCTGAAGACTGGGACGGATCCAGGCACCCAGGAAGTATGGCAGGCTGAACCGGAACCAGGAACACAGCAACTGGACTGGAACTGATGAGGCAGACTGGGCTGGAACCAGGAACACAGCAACTGGAGAGATTGGTCAGGCAAGCCGGGTCGGTAGAACTGGCTGGCGACAAGGTACTGGAGGATCAGGCAGAAGATTGGTCAAAACAAGCCGGAGGTCAGAGGCAGGCAGGAAACTGGAAGGGTCAAGGTAGCCGGGTCAGATGCAGGTAAATCCACGAATCAGGTCTCTTTGAGTACTACACGCTGTAGAGCAGACAGCAGGGACTGTCTGTCACAGGCATGTTTAAATAGCCCTTCTGGCGCGCTTTGTGGAGCGTGCGCGCGCCCCCGCTAAGCGCGTGCCCGCGTGTGCGGACGTGCCCGAGATTGGAAATCAGGAAGTCCAGGAATCCTGTAGCTGACATGATTTCTATGACATTGCCCCCCCCAAGGGGCAGCCTCCGGATGCCCAGCCGGGTGAACCTTCCAGGGTGAGTCCTCTTGAAAGCCTGTACCAAGCTCCTGGCATGGATATTCTCCTCGGGTTCCCATGAGTTTTCCTCGGGTCCGTAGCCCTTCCATTTAATTAGGAATTGGTTCTGGTTATTTCTTCTCCTGAAGTCCATGATAGCTTCTACTTCGAATTCCTGCTCACCGTCAATAATGATCGGACCAGGGTGATCCGGCTTCCGATCTGGGAACGGATTGGAGACTGTGGGTTTCAGGAGAGAGACATGAAAGACTGAATGGATTCTAAGAGAGTCAGGAAGTTCCAACTCATAAGCTACTTCATTAATCTTCCTCTTAACAGGGAATGGACCTAAAAATTTGGGGCCCAGTTTTTTAGAAGGGCATGCCATTCTTAGGTTTGTGGTAGATAGCCATACTTGGTCGCCGGGTACCAACACTAATTCACCCCGTCTCTTCTTGTCATAGATTGTCTTGTTGCGTTCTTGAGTCTTGGTCATGGTCTCTTGTAGAAGCTGGTTATTAACCGAGAAAAAATTTAACTTTTCCTGGACTGCAGGCACAGGACACTCAGGAAGGGAATTAGGCAGAAATGTAGGATGAAAACCATAGTTTGCAAAGAAAGGAGTCTGGCTGGTAGCGGAGTGAATGGAATTGTTATACGCAAACTCGGCCAACAGAAGTAGGGAAATCCAGTTGTCCTGAGCAAAAGAGGAGAAGCATCGCAGGTATTGCTCGAGCGTCTGATTCGTTCTCTCCGTCTGTCCGTTGGTCTGTGGGTGGTAAGCAGAGGAAAACGACAATTCGATCTTCAAGGTTTTGCAAAGGGATCTCCAGAATCGAGAGGTAAATTGAACCCCGCGATCAGAAACAATATTAGCTGGTACCCCGTGGAGTCTGACTATTTCTCTGATGAACACCTGTGCGGTTTCAGGAGCGGAGGGAGTCCCTTTCATAGGGATGAAGTGTGCCATCTTGGACAGACGGTCCACTATAACGAAGATGGTGGTATGGTTCTCAGCCGGGGGCAACTCGACAATGAAGTCGATGGACAACATTCTCCAGGGCCTATCTGGAACGGGTAAGGGTTTTAGTAGTCCCCAGGCCTTGGATCTGGAACCCTTGTTTCGGGTGCAAGTTGTACAAGAATCTACAAACCTCCTACAGTCTTCACGTACTCGAGGCCACCAGAAGGTGCGTTGTACCAGGTCAGTGGTCTTGGCAACGCCAAAATGTCCGGCCAGGGCGTGGTCGTGGCAGAGTTCTAATGCGGTTACTCTCAATTTCTCAGGTACGTAGATTCTGTCTTGGTACCACAATAGTCCATCCTTAACCTGCAATTCCGGCTCGGAGAACTGTCTCTGCCCAGTGGAAGCTTGTTTGATTTGAGTGAACAGGTTCTCCTGTAGAAGAAGGAAATTTCCGGGGGCAAGGATGGTATCAGGCGGAGAAGTCTCCTTGGACTTATGGAACATCCGAGACAGGGCGTCAGGCTTAATATTCTTGGCCCCAGGACGATAAGTAACATGAAAAGAGAACCGGGAGAAGAAGAGTGCCCACCTGGCTTGCCGTGGATTCAATCTTCTCGCGGCCTTCAGGTACTTCAGGTTCTTGTGGTCAGTGAATATCAGAATCGGATGAGCCGCGCCCTCCAGCAGGTACCGCCATTCCTCCAGTGCAGACTTGATCGCTAGTAGCTCCCGATCCCCCACGTCGTAGTTCCTCTCCGCTGCAGATAACTTGCGAGAGAAGAAGGCTACTGGATGGAGCAAGGCTTTGATTCCCTGTCTTTGGGACAGTATTGCTCCTACCGCTATTTCGGAGGCGTCTACCTCAAGTACGAATGGCAGTGAGGAGTCTGGGTGTTTCAAGATAGAGGCAGAGGTAAATAGGGCCTTCAGGCGTTCAAAAGCTTCTTGGGCTTCAGGAGACCAGTGAAAACGTGTTCCTTGCTTGGCGAGTTGAGTAATGGGTGCGATAATAGCTGAAAACCCCCTGATGAACTTGCGGTAGAAGTTGGCGAATCCAACGAAACGTTGGATTCCCTTCTTGTCCACCGGTTCTGGCCAGTCCAGGATTGCGGTAATCTTTTGAGGATCCCTCTTGATGCCCTCGCTAGAAATGATTAACCCCAGAAATGATATACTCTCTTGCTCGAACTCACATTTTTCGGCCTTCGCATACAGGCCATGCTGGCGGAGCCGACCCAACACATTTTTGACATGTCTGCGATGAGAATCAAGAGAGGAAGAAAAAATTAAGATATCATCAAGATAAACAATGACAAAGAGGTCTAGGAAGTCCCGTAGAACATCGTTGATAAAATACTGGAAAGTGGCAGGGGCGTTACACAACCCGAATGGCATTACCAAGTACTCAAAATGTCCATACCGGGTACGGAAGGCGGTCTTCCATTCGTCCCCTTCTTTGATACGGATCAAGTTGTAGGCTCCGCGGAGATCAAGTTTGGTAAAGATGGTGGCAGTTCCTAGTCTCTGAAATAGCTCTGGTACCAGGGGGAGAGTGTAGCGATTTTTTACTGTAATTTTATTCAGTTCACGGTAATCCACACAAGGTCGAAGGGTGTGGTCCTTTTTCTCTACAAAAAAGATGCCTGCGCCTGCTGGGGATGTGGAAGGGCGGATGAACCCCTTTTGCAAGTTCTCATCAACATAATTTTTTAAAGCCCCTTGTTCTACCTCCGTTAAAGGGAAGATTCTACCGAACGGAATCTTTGCTACAGGAAGTAGGTCGATGGGGCAATCATAGGCCCGATGGGGCGGTAGAGTCTCTGCCCTTTGTTTACTAAATACGTCAAGAAAGTCGTGGTAAACTTCTGGGATGGATTGACGGGTGCCATCTTCTGTATCAATGCATAGTAAAGAGGCCGGCCCAGGAGGTTTGTATGAGCCACAGGACTGCTGGCAATAGGAAGAAGGAAAGGTAACTACTCCCGTGGTCCAGTTGATAGTGGGATTGTGGGCTTGTAACCAAGGCATACCAAGGATCAAGGGAAACAACGGAGAAGAGATGATGTCCAGACATAAGTATTCTTGGTGGGTTCCAGAGGTGGTAGAGATGGTAACGGGTATAGGAGTGGTCTCCTGGATCACAGGTCCGGACTTAATAACGGAACCATCAGCCAGATGGACACGAAGTCCGTGGGTCTTGGTACGAAGGGGAATTTGGTGTTTAATGGCAAAGGTTGAGTCCATAAAGCAGCTGCATGCTCCAGAATCAATAATGGCAGGTACTTGCAAAGTCCTTCCTGGGAGCTGTAATGAAACAGAGAGGGCAAGGTGAGATGTGGTTTTGGTTTGTAGGCTAGTCATGTTAGAAGAAACTGAAAGAAACTTACGAAGCTTCAGGGGACAGGTTCTAACGAAATGTCCGGGTTCCCCGCAGTACAGGCACAAATTATTTATTCGGCGGCGCTGGCGTTCTTCAGGAGCGAGGGATGGACGAAGGAGCCCGAGCTGCATTGGTTCAGGCGTGTCAGATGTGGGGGTTGGAGGTGTAGCAGGAGCCGGGTACAGGTGACTAGGAGCCCGAGGAAGCATCCAGGTTGGGCGGGAGAAGCCAGTGGTCCTCTCAGCCCTCCGTTCCCTCAGACGTCGGTCAATCTGGATGGTCAGGTCAATCAACAGGTTGAGTGTCTGTGGTACACCGACTCTAGCAAGCTCGTCCTTCAAGGAATCGGAAAGTCCTAAGCGAAACTGATGGCGGAGGGCGGCATCATTCCAATTGGTATCCGCACTCCACCGCCTGAATTCTGCCACATAGTCCTCCGCTGGTCTGGGTCCTTGTTGAAGGGAACGCAAGGCGGCTTCTGCGGTTACTGAGAGCTGGGGATCTTCATATAGCTGGGCCATGGCATCGAAAAAAGCAGCGAGGTTGTTTAGTGATACATCCTTCTGTTCAAAGAGACGGTGGGCCCAGCTCTGAGGGTCTCCAGCAAGCAAAGAGACCACAAAGCCCACCTTGGTGGCCTCTAGAGAAAAGGTACGGGGCTGTAGGGCAAAGTAAAGTTCACACGAATTCCGGAAGGCCCTAAACTTGCTCCGATCCCTGGAAAATCTTTCGGGTGTAGGAACCTTAGGTTCAGGAGGAAGCATGACCACTGTGGGTGAGGAATAGGGATGAGCTTCGTGTTCGAGTCGAACATACGTTCGACTCGAACATCGGCTGTTCGATCGTTCGACGAAGATCGAACGATTTGGGCCGTTCGCGCCAAATTCGAGTGACGCGAACGGCCCACAATGCACTACGCCATCGCAGTGTCATCCAGGCGCTGTGATTGGCCAAGCATGCACTGTGACCCCGCATGCTTGGCCAATCACAGCGCCGGCAGCGAGGAGAGCAATGATTGGCCACAGGCAGGATGCCTGTGGCCAATTATTGCTGAGGGGGTTTAGTACACGCCCCACACTATAAAAGGCCGCCAGCACGGCGGCCTAGTGTAGTGTGTTCCGGAGCAGGGATAGAGCAGCATAGGCAGGGACAGTGACTTTTATTTCTTTCTTGCTTAACCTGGATTCCTTTAGTTTAGGGAAAGAGAAGGATAGGTAGGGAGAGTGTCAGTGTGTTTTGTGCTTGTGCTATATTGTGCTTAAAAAAAACATTTTTTCTAGGGACAGAAAACTGTAGGTAGGGAGAGTGTGTCAGTTTCTTTCACTGTCAAAGTCCTTGTTTCCAGGGACCTGGAAGGACAGTGAGTGAATTCTCCTTGTGCTATATTGTGCTTAAAAAAAACATTTTTTCTAGGGACAGAAAACTGTAGGTAGGGAGAGTGTGTCAGTTTCTTTCACTGTCAAAGTCCTTGTTTCCAGGGACCTGGAAGGACAGTGAGGTAATTCTCCTTGTGCTAAATTGTGCTTAAAAAAAACATTTTTTCTAGGGACAGAAAACTGTAGGTAGGGAGAGTGTGTCAGTTTCTTTCACTGTCAAAGTCCTTGTTTCCAGGGACCTGGAAGGACAGTGAGGTAATTCTCCTTGTGCTAAATTCTGCTTAAAAAAAACATTTTTTCTAGGGACAGAAAACTGTAGGTAGGGAGAGTGTGTCAGTTTCTTTCACTGTCAAAGTCCTTGTTTCCAGGGACCTGGAAGGACAGTGAGGTAATTCTCCTTGTGCTAAATTGTGCTTAAAAAAAAACATTTTTTCTAGGGACAGAAAACTGTAGGTAGGGAGAGTGTGTCAGTTTCTTTCACTGTCAAAGTCCTTGTTTCCAGGGACCTGGAAGGACAGTGAGGTAATTCTCCTTGTGCTAAATTGTGCTTAAAAAAAACATTTTTTCTAGGGACAGAAAACTGTAGGTAGGGAGAGTGTGTCAGTTTCTTTCACTGTCAAAGTCCTTGTTTCCAGGGACCTGGAAGGACAGTGAGGTAATTCTCCTTGTGCTAAATTGTGCTTAAAAAAAACATTTTTTCTAGGGACAGAAAACTGTAGGTAGGGAGAGTGTGTCAGTTTCTTTCACTGTCAAAGTCCTTGTTTCCAGGGACCTGGAAGGACAGTGAGGTAATTCTCCTTGTGCTAAATTGTGCTTAAAAAAAACATTTTTTCTAGGGACAGAAAACTGTAGGTAGGGAGAGTGTGTCAGTTTCTTTCACTGTCAAAGTCCTTGTTTCCAGGGACCTGGAAGGACAGTGAGGTAATTCTCCTTGTGCTAAATTGTGCTTAAAAAAAACATTTTTTCTAGGGACAGAAAACTGTAGGTAGGGAGAGTGTGTCAGTTTCTTTCACTGTCAAAGTCCTTGTTTCCAGGGACCTGGAAGGACAGTGAGGTAATTCTCCTTGTGCTAAATTGTGCTTAAAAAAAACATTTTTTCTAGGGACAGAAAACTGTAGGTAGGGAGAGTGTGTCAGTTTCTTTCACTGTCAAAGTCCTTGTTTCCAGGGACCTGGAAGGACAGTGAGTGAATTCTCCTTGTGCTATATTGTGCTTAAAAAAAACATTTTTTCTAGGGACAGAAAACTGTAGGTAGGGAGAGTGTGTCAGTTTCTTTCACTGTCAAAGTCCTTGTTTCCAGGGACCTGGAAGGACAGTGAGGTAATTCTCCTTGTGCTAAATCGTGCTTAAAAAAAACATTTTTTCTAGGGACAGAAAACTGTAGGTAGGGAGAGTGTGTCAGTTTCTTTCACTGTCAAAGTCCTTGTTTCCAGGGACCTGGAAGGACAGTGAGGTAATTCTCCTTGTGCTAAATTGTGCTTAAAAAAAACATTTTTTCTAGGGACAGAAAACTGTAGGTAGGGAGAGTGTGTCAGTTTCTTTCACTGTCAAAGTCCTTGTTTCCAGGGACCTGGAAGGACAGTGAGGTAATTCTCCTTGTGCTAAATTGTGCTTAAAAAAAAACATTTTTTCTAGGGACAGAAAACTGTAGGTAGGGAGAGTGTGTCAGTTTCTTTCACTGTCAAAGTCCTTGTTTCCAGGGACCTGGAAGGACAGTGAGTGAATTCTCCTTGTGCTATATTGTGCTTAAAAAAAACATTTTTTCTAGGGACAGAAAACTGTAGGTAGGGAGAGTGTGTCAGTTTCTTTCACTGTCAAAGTCCTTGTTTCCAGGGACCTGGAAGGACAGTGAGGTAATTCTCCTTGTGCTAAATTGTGCTTAAAAAAAACATTTTTTCTAGGGACAGAAAACTGTAGGTAGGGAGAGTGTGTCAGTTTCTTTCACTGTCAAAGTCCTTGTTTCCAGGGACCTGGAAGGACAGTGAGGTAATTCTCCTTGTGCTAAATTGTGCTTAAAAAAAACATTTTTTCTAGGGACAGAAAACTGTAGGTAGGGAGAGTGTGTCAGTTTCTTTCACTGTCACAGTCCTTGTTTCCAGGGACCTGGAAGGACAGTGAGTGAATTCTCCTTGTGCTAAATTGTGCTTTAAAAATTTTTTTTTTCTAGGGACAGAAAACTGTAGGTAGGGAGAGTGTGTCAGTTTCTTTCACTGTCAAAGTCCTTGTTTCAAGGGACAGAGAAGGACACCTGAAGGTAGCCCTTATTGCTTTTTTCCCATCTCCCTGCAGGCCATCTATTAGTATGTCTGGAAGGCAAACAAGGAGAGGCAGACAGTCAGGAGGCAATAAAAGAGGGCAAGCAGGCTCTGTGTCTGGGGGCAACAGTGCTGGTCGTGGACGCGGTGCATTGTCATCAGCACATGGCCATGGGACACGCTTGTCCTTCTTTTCGGCAGCTGGACATGTTGAGCCACATCATGCCGAAGACTTGGTAGAGTGGATGACCAAGCCCTCCTCCTCCTCCTCATCCTCTCTCACCCAGGCTCAGGGTACTGGAAAAGCAGCTGCCAAAGCGTCCTCTTCCCTGGTATCAATGTCAGACTCATCATCAGTCACTCCTTCCCTAGACCCACCATGTCCTCCTTCTGAGGAGTCCCCCGAACTGTTTCAGCACAGTGTTGGGTACATGCTCCAGGAGGATGCCCAGCGTTTCGAAGGGTCTGATGATGAAACCCAGCTAGAGGAAGGCAGTAGCGTGAGAGCAGACAGAGGGGATGCTCAAGAAGGACACCAATCTGGCAGTCATGTTCCAGCAGCTGCAGCATACTGCCAGATTGCCTCCAGTGATGAGGAGGGAGGTGATGATGAGGTCACTGACTCCACGTGGGTGCCTAATAGGAGAGAGGAGGAGGAGGAGGATGAGGAGGAGGCACATCTCCAACGAGGCAGGATGCCCTTTGGTGGCCAGCGTAAGGGCAGTACACCGACGGAATCACACCGCAGAGCTCCGCCTGTGCAGGGCGCTGCCTCTGCCCGTCATTCAAAAAGTTCTTTGGTGTGGGCCTTTTTTGAGGCTAGTGCATCAGATCGCACAGCTGCTGTTTGCAACATATGTCTCAAGCGTATATCGCGTGGCCAAAACATCAGCCGCTTGGGTCAGTCAGGAGGCAATAAAAGAGGGCAAGCAGGCTCTGTGTCTGGGGGCAACAGTGCTGGTCGTGGACGCGGTGCATTGTCATCAGCACATGGCCATGGGACACGCTTGTCCTTCTTTTCGGCAGCTGGACATGTTGAGCCACATCATGCCGAAGACTTGGTAGAGTGGATGACCAAGCCCTCCTCCTCCTCCTCATCCTCTCTCACCCAGGCTCAGGGTACTGGAAAAGCAGCTGCCAAAGCGTCCTCTTCCCTGGTATCAATGTCAGACTCATCATCAGTCACTCCTTCCCTAGACCCACCATGTCCTCCTTCTGAGGAGTCCCCCGAACTGTTTCAGCACAGTGTTGGGTACATGCTCCAGGAGGACCAGACATATGTTGACCTGCCATGCAGCTCGTTGGCAAGCCTACCTCAAAGACCCACACCAAAGAACAAAGCGGACCTCTCCTTGCACCGCATCAGCTGGGATCTCCAACCCCACTATAACTTCAGTCCTCTCTGAAACATGCACTGAGAGGAATGAAGGTGTAGAATTAGGTGTGTCACAGCCAAGTACTTGCGGCCACTCTGCTAGCAGTACACCGACGTCCGATTCTAGCAGGCAAATTTCCCTGCCCCAGCTGCTGGACCGTCGAAAGAAGTTCACTCCCAGCCATCCACATGCCCAGCGGTTGAATGCTAGCTTGGCTAAATTGCTAGCGCTTCAACTGCTGCCTTTTCAGTTGGTAGACTCGGCCCCCTTCCGTGAGTTTGTGCAATGTGCGGTTCCTCAGTGGCAGGTTCCCAAACGCCACTTTTTCTCACGGAAGGCTATTCCGGCTCTCTACCGGCATGTGGAAGGCAATGTCTTGGCCTCGCTGGACAGGGCGGTCAGCGGTAAGGTGCATATTACCGCTGACTCATGGTCCAGCAGGCATGGACAGGGACGTTACCTTTCTTTCACGGCCCATTGGGTCACTCTTTTGGCAGCTGGGAAGGATGCAGGACAAGGTGCAGTAGTGTTGGAGGTTGTCCCACCGCCACGCCTCCAAAATGCTACTACTGGTTGTGACACACCTCTCTCCTCCACCCCCTCCTCTTCTTCTTCCTCCATGGCCTCTTCCTGTGGTTTGTCCTATGAACCAGCGGTGCTCCGTAGCCGTTCACGGGGCTACGCAAGTACGCAGGCAAAAAGATGCCATGCCGTGCTTGCGCTGGTGTGTTTGGGGGACAGAAGCCACACTGGGGCAGAGGTCCTGTCTGCTCTGCAGGGCCAGGCCGAGAGGTGGTTGACGCCACGCCAGCTTAAGCCAGGAATGGTGGTTTGCGACAATGGCACCAACCTCCTCTCCGCCCTCCGACAGGGACAACTGACCCATGTGCCCTGTGTGGCTCACGTCCTTAACCTGGTGGTGCAGCGGTTCTTGGGCAGGTACCCGGGCTTACAGGATGTCCTGAGGCAGGCCAGGAAAGTCTGTGTGCATTTCCGCAGATCTTATAATGCCAGTGCTCGCCTGGCTGAGCTGCAAAAGGAGTTGAACCTGCCCAAGAACCGCCTTATATGTGACATGCCCACCAGGTGGAACTCAACGTTGGCCATGCTGCAGCGGCTGCACACGCAGCAGAGGGCCATCAATGAGTACCTGTGCGACTACGGCACCAGGACAGGGTCAGGGGAGCTTGGTTTTTTTTCTCCACGCCAGTGGGGCATGATCAGGGATGCATGCACTGTCCTGGCACCATTTGAGGAGGCCACGAGGATGGTGAGCAGTGACAGTGCATGCATCAGTGACACTGTACCTCTTGTCCACCTGTTGGAGCACACGCTGCGTGGAATAATGGACAGGGCACTTGAGGCAGAACAGAGGCAGGAAGAGGAGGACTTCCTTGCCTCTCAAGGCCCCCTTTACCCAGACAGTGTTCCTTCTGTCCCACCCATCGCACAGGAAGAGGAGGAGGAGGAGGAGGAGGAGGAGGATTGTGTCAGCATGGAGGTGGAGGCTGGCACTCAGCATCATCAGCAGCAGTCTTTTAGGGATGATTTACAGTCCCAAGAAACCAGTGGACTTGTACGTGGCTGGGAGGAGGTGGCTGCGGATCATGTCGTCCTTAGTGACCCAGAGGACTCCGGAGCGAATGCCTCAGCAAACCTACGCTGCATGGCCTCCCTGATCCTGCAAAGTCTGCGGAAGGATCCTCGTATTCTTCGGATCAAGGAGAGGGACCATTACTGGCTGGCCACTCTCCTTGATCCACGGTACAAGGGTAAGGTTGCGGACCTTATGTTACCGTCGCAGAGGGAGCAGAGGATGAGACAACTCCGGGAGGCCTTGCAGAAAGGTCTGTGCAACGCGTTCCCAGAGACTGGGAGGTTACAAACTCCTGGTCCTGGACAACGAGTTGCTGAGGCTTCGGCCAGTCAAAGAAGGAGCGGTGGGGAAGGTGGCCGTCTGACCGATGCGTTCAGACAATTCTTTAGTCCGCAGCCCCAAAGTATGATCGGTTCCAGCAACCATCGCCAGCGTCTGATAAACATGGTGCAGGAATATCTAGGGGCAAGGTCAGACTTGGACACCTTCCCCACCGAAAATCCTCTGGCTTACTGGGTCTTGAGGATGGATCACTGGCCAGAGCTTGCACAGTATGCAATTGAGCTACTGGCCTGTCCTGCATCCAGCGTTCTTTCGGAACGCACATTCAGTGCTGCTGGAGGATTTGTCACGGATCACAGGGTGCGCCTGTCCACCGACTCGGTTGATCGACTGACTTTCATCAAGATGAACCAGTCTTGGATCACCACCAGCTACCACACACCTGATGCTGATATAACAGACTAATTGATTTTAACATGTCACATCCCTTCAAGACTGATGCTGATGCTGAGTGCCTGTGCTGTTATGTTGACTGGCTATCCTCCTCCTCCGAGTCCTCAATGATACGATTGATGATGATAGCTTGGAAGATCATTTTTGTTTATGGGTGCCGCCACCAGTGGCTAAGGCCCAATTTTTCAGCCCCTGTTTTACAGGGGCGTGTAATTACAATTTTTTTAGCAATAATTTGCCATAGGGCTCATTGCTGTGCTCCAAGTACAGTATCTGTGAGGGGTTGGAGTGTTGTGGCACCAGTGCCTAAGGCCCAATTTTTCAGCCCCTGTTTAACAGGGGCGTGTCATTACAATTTTTGAAGCAATACTTTGCAACAGGGCTCATTGCTGTGCTCCAAGTACAGTATCTGTGAGGGGTTGTAGTGTTGTGCCACCAGTGCCTAAGGCCCAATTTTTCAGCCCCTGTTCAACAGGGGCATGCAATTACAATTCTTGATCTAATAATTCACAGCAGGGTCCATTGCTGCACCCACCAAGAGTAACTCTGAGGGCTTACAGTCTTGTGGCAACGCCACCACCACCACCACCACGAAAGGCCCAATTTTTCAGCCCCTGTTCAAAAGGGGCATGTAATTACAATTCTTGATCTAATAATTCACAGCAGGGCCCATTGCTGCACCCACCAAGAGTAACTGTCAGGGCTTACAGTGTTGTGGCACCAGCACCACCATCAAAGCCCCAATTTTTACTACCACTGTTCAACAATTATATGTAATTAAAATTCCTGATATAATAGTTGACAGCAGGGCGTTCCAGCACCAACCAAGAGTAACTGAGTGCTTACAGTGTTGTGCCAACACCAACAACTAAGGGGCCTATTTCTGCAGAGTATATACGGCAGGTCCCTACTTTCAAACATCCAACTTACAAACGACTCCTACTTGCAAACGAAAGAAGACAACAGGAAGTGAGAGGAAATCTACCCCTAGAAAGGAAAATTCTCTCCTGTAAGAATAAATATGGGAGAAAGGGGTCTCATCTGTACTGATGCTTTATCAGCAATCCTTGTTTCAAGAAAAACACCACATTTCAAAAACAGTTGTCATTGGGACGGAAAGTGAGGTGAAATGTTCTGAACAGGGGCACAGACAGCAAAACAAATGTTACAGGGGTGATAACCCTTACCTATGTTTCCCAAAAAGTTTAAAAATAGATTTTTGGGCTGGAGCTACACTTCAACAATGTACCTGTTCAAAATTACAAACAGATTCTACATAAGAACAAACCTACAGTCCCTGTCTTGTATGCACCGCCTGTATACGGCTGTTCAGAGTATATAGGGCCTTTTTTATTTTATGTGCGGGGTTCCCCTTAATATCCATACAAGACCCAAAGGGGCTGGTAATGGGCTGGGGTAGGGGGGGGGGTCATGGGGTAGCTATGCCATTTTTCTTAAAGAATTTCATCCATATTACCGGGACCAGACATTACATTAAAGCCGCAAGCAGTTTTAAATGGCTTTTTTTTCCTTTAGAAGTGTCATTTTGTGCAGGGACAGTTCTAAACACGGGAAACACGTGGCACTTCACAGGCATACTTTAGACACCCCCCAGGTACGATATTTAAAGGAATATTTGACTTTTTTTTTTTCACTTTATGCATCATTAAAATGACTGCTCCCAAAAAACGACCGTTTTTAAAACTTCTTTTTGCATTGATACATGTCCCCTGGTGCACAACCCGGGTTCCCAAACCCTATTTATGACAATAACATGCATAATAGTTGTTATAATTAGCACTTTAGAATTCGAACGTTCGCATCCATTGTATTTAATAGGGTTCTAATGTTCGTTCGAACTTTCGGTCCGTTCGCGGGTTCTGGTGCGAACCGAACCCGGGGGTGTTCGGCTCATCACTAGTGAGGAACTTGTTCCGGCTGTAGAAGCAGAGGCGTGGGGCCCCTCTTGGATGGCAGAAGGATTGGAGAGGGCCCGCACTTGTTTTTCCAGGTGGGTGCAGCCTTGTTGAAGACTCTTGACTGCTTCAGACAAACCTGCCAGGTGCCGACAGAGTTCCTCCATAGGTGAGGCTCCCTGCCCGGGCTCAGACATGGCTGTCTGCTACTGTCACGTACCTGACGTGACGAGCCCGGATCTGCAGAGGGAGGCCTCTCTTACGGCTTCCACCGGCGGCCCCTGGTAGTGAAGACAGGAGGCACGGAGGTAGAAGGGGTACGAGTGCCTGGCAGGATGGATCAAGGTAGAGTAGAGTCTGAAGACTGGGACGGATCCAGGCACCCAGGAAGTATGGCAGGCTGAACCGGAACCAGGAACACAGCAACTGGACTGGAACTGATGAGGCAGACTGGGCTGGAACCAGGAACACAGCAACTGGAGAGATTGGTCAGGCAAGCCGGGTCGGTAGAACTGGCTGGCGACAAGGTACTGGAGGATCAGGCAGAAGATTGGTCAAAACAAGCCGGAGGTCAGAGGCAGGCAGGAAACTGGAAGGGTCAAGGTAGCCGGGTCAGATGCAGGTAAATCCACGAATCAGGTCTCTTTGAGTACTACACGCTGTAGAGCAGACAGCAGGGACTGTCTGTCACAGGCATGTTTAAATAGCCCTTCTGGCGCGCTTTGTGGAGGGTGCGTGCGCCCCCGCTAAGCGCGTGCGCGCCGGCGCGCGTGTGCCCGCCGGCGCGTGCCCGCGCGCGCGGACGTGCCCGAGATTGGAAATCAGGAAGTCCAGGAATCCTGTAGCTGACAGGATTTCTATGACAGATATGGTGGAATTAATTTATCTTCATAGATCTTTTGAGGATTAAGGTTGATAAATATTTCTGTCCCAAGTGAATGAGCCTCTCCAAATCAGTCTGCAGGAGGGTCACCATATTCTCTCTGACCATTAGCCTGTACAAGATTAATATTACACCTTTGCCTCCACTCCAGAAGGGAAGCTTTACTGTCCTTATTTGGAGAAATAATCCAAGCCTTGCTCTCAGCGTCCATTACATTGTTGTCCATCATTGGAGAATTATCTGCTCTCTCCAAGGGCCATAATCAGTAGGTAGGAGGCTTGCCCCTAGTCCTCTACAAAACCCCCTGTCCTGGTTGGGTCTGTCACATTTTCCCAGAAGAGTGGAGGCTTTTATAACCACAAAGGTGGGCCAACTATGTATGAATACCTATGGTTTTGTGATGAGAAGTCCAACATGCTGATATTGGTAGTATGGTCAGGTCCATAAACTTCCAAAGAGTGTATTTAATTTATAATTCAGAAAAAAGTTATCTGGTACCTGTCCTGGGTTCTCATGGCAGTTAATCACACTTAGGCATGTAGTAACATTACCTCAGCAGATGGGGAGGTTCAGATTTCACACAAAATCTCTGAATGGCCAACCCTGCCAAAGTATCACATGGCCAAATGCCTAGGCACTGGAATACACTGCCAAAACCATGGAGGGCCAAAACATAATTTTTTGCAGGACATATAATTTGTTTTTTATTACATAGATTATATAAAGGGGAAGTATGAACCAAAAGGGGAATGAAGGAAGGGTGGTATTTGGCTCTTGATCTCTAATAAGTGCCAATATTGCATTTCTGGCACAAAGTAATTTTATTGACGTATACATCCATAACACCCCGTTTTTTGACCCCCAAAAATTCCCTGCCCTGAAGCCATGAGTGTCACTTTCCATCAAGAAGCACCAAGCTAATACTTTCACAAAGCCATAAAGGGTGAGATCTTAGTGAGACAAAGGCACCAATTGGCTGCTTCTGCAAAACCATGAGCTTTAAAATATGCCTTGTCAATAGCAAACATTCACTACTAGCAGTGAGCTTTAAGAGCACTAGAAATTGCTTATTTGTGAATTACCTTTAGAACCCAGTATTATTTTGTCAAAAAATATACCTATACGTACTGTACAGTATATAAGCTCACAGTGTTACCTTCATTTGCTGCTGGTTTTTACAAACATAGACCGTATCTAATCTTTACAGTTGTCAATGATATCAAAACTGGTGATGATTACAAATGATAACTTCATGTGTTCACTGGACAGCCATTGTGAATAGCTATTGCAGGCAATCTCTTACATTCCATTGTTCATCTCTCAAGAAAAATTATGGAGCAGTCTAACCTTTCTTGGTTACAATCATTAATATAAATGTTTCCACCAACACCACTGTACGTTTTCCAATTGATCTTGTGCTGAAGCTTTTCATAGCAACATAAAGAACATTTTATAATTTTTTTTGTAAAAGAATACCAACAACCAGCCAAGCTTTCTTCTGTCCATGTTATAAGATAGCTTATTGCCAAACTGTAAGCTGTTAGGTCATAATTGGGGGGGGGGGGGGTGGTGTCATGAATTCTTAAGATTGAAATAAAAAATAAACCCCAGAAATAAAATATATCACAAAAACAAATATAGAATCGACATATAATGTTATTGAAGATGGATGAGGTATCCCCAAAATAAGCCGACTATTCTTAATAGTTAAATGTAAGACAGACAAAATTAAACAGTTATTTAAAGAAAAACAGAAATAAAAGATAAAAAAATATTAAACCAAAATAAAATATAACACAAATAAAGACAAATATAAAACAACGAGAGAATTACACTGCTATAAAAAAACAGCAAATATATATATATATATATTTAAAAAAGATATAAAATATATACATAAACCCATACAAAAAAAAGGTAAAAAATATTCAAAAGTAGCAAAAAGAGAAGTAGAAATAGCAAAAAGGTAAAAATATTTGAAAACAAGAAAATGTGACAAAAAAGGAAGAATCAATTTTGAAATAAGATTTCTAAATAAATATGATTGCAAATAAAAAAAAGGCAAACAGAAAAGTAAATAAAAAAAAAAAAGATATAGAATGGTGAAAAGAAACACAAAATAAAACAGCAAAAAAATATAAAAAATAAATTGAATTTTCACTTAGAAATAAAGGTATAGTTAAACTTATAAAAGAACATTTTTATTTTGAATGATATGACAGGACTATCGCAAGAGTGTTTCCCGCTATAAAGAAAGCTTCTTAAGAATTATTACCTTTATTAGATTGGTGACACCGAGCTTTAGCTATACATTGCTAACTTCTGTCCCTCTGCAGAGACAATTTTCTTTTCTTAAATAAACTGTCAGTGTAGTCTTAATATATTGTTTGCTCCCTCATACTCTGAGAATACAGCTGATATAAAACATGTATATGCTGCATTGGTAATGGTATCTTTAGTGTAGTTGACTTGAACAAATGTGTTTCCCTCATGGCTGTGTTAATGTGATAAAAGAAATTGGCTGTTCGTCAGGATTTGGCTGGGTAAAGACAGTAGAGATGGAACCACATTCCCCTTTTATACATTAACGCCAACAAGAAGTTTCTCTCTGAGTTATATTTCATACTGCACGTCTCTTCGTTGCGCCGAGATGTTGTAAAACATGAGATAATGTTACAAATAACGCACTGGGATGGCTGTATCTTTTATAATGATAACAGTCGGGAACTGAATGACAGTAACAGGCTGTAAAAAATATATATATTTAATAATATTACTGAAAACACAATTCCATCCGCACTTGTTATTTTTAAAAGCTTTTGTAATTAAATTCATGCATGGAGATAGTGAAATATGAAAAACAGGGAAAAACATGGAGAGGGGGGGTGACCTACTAAACAAATGTTTGTGAGCAATGCATAATAACTCGAGCATTTAATTTTTCATCCCTTAAAGTGGTGAGTTTCTGTCTTCTAATGGTTTGGGGAAATGTGCAATTTGCAGAAATTGTAAACTGCAGAACCATGAAAGTTGTTTAGAAGCTAATCTGCGAGCGACATAATGATACTCAATGGCAAATTTGCACCCCCTTTAGGTAATCCATCCGGGATGTTTATCCTTCATCAGAGCTCCAGATCTGCTGATGACAATCACTTAGAATGTGAATGGGAGACAATTCATGTTTTCTTTTCTTAAGGAAACATAGGTGCAGTCATTATACCTGCGGTGCTGAATGACTGCACTGTGATTTTCAAAGTATGACGATCCTCTAATTGTCTTTTGTTACTGGAGAAAATTTATTTTACTGCAACAAAAGTGTTCTAGCCATTGATTGCTAATTCTGTTGTTTTACCTGGCGTGTTTATTAAGCAGACTTTGAGCCCAGGATAAGTGATTATGCTCAGTTCGAAATAACTGGATGCAGCAAACTATTGAGATTAGCATAGAAAGCGCAGTTTGTTTCATTAAAGTGGACCCATAAATCAAATGTTAAAGCTTAACTCCAGGCAAGTAACTGAGTACAAGGTTGTACTCTCTCTCTCTCTCTCTCTCTCTCTCTCTCCCTCTCTCTCTATATACATATATAGTACAGAACTTCAGGGATGGCAGGGCTGGGTCCTGGAAGGCAGGTATGTGTCCCTATTACTTGGGTTGTGGTACCTTTAAGAGGGATACAAGGAAGATCAGGTGGAGTTCTCAGGAATTCTCAGCCATGCAGGATGAAGGGTTTTGCGTTGATAGAAAGGGAAAGCTGACTTGCAACATTCCTAGGATTGTCAAGTACTTATACAGGACCTGAAATTCTGAGGCTCCAAGAGATTTTTGGGTGGGAAAGAGCCTCCGACCTGGTTTACGGCTACTTCGGTCCTGTAAGGGTTTACCAGCCTGCAAGGGAGGGCCAAAAAGCACAGGAAGTTGTTAGCAGAAGTCCATAAGGTGTGGTGTGAAAGAGGACACAGTCGTTAAGGACTGTGAAATATATGACCACTGAGACACTGCCTGTGGCCTTTTCCTGGACCCTGAAGCAGACAGTAACCTTGAACCCTGGTAAGGGACTAGTATACTAGTATACTGGCGGTAAGCCATTGTGTTATTTGCTGTAAACCCAAGTTACAGACTGTTTTGTTTAATTTGCTGAAGTAAGCTGGCGTTGTTTGCCTAATTTTTTCAAGCAAAATAAAGACTGTTTACTTGTGCAAGAAGCTGACTAGTATTCCGAACACCACAGATTACTATATATACAATATATATTAATGTATGTGTCAGTGGTGGTGCGTCCATAAAGGGCGCAGGAGCGCCGCCCCCTCTCCTGCACCACTCTATCACCACAGATAGATTCATGCATTGCATTAATCTATCTATGGTCGCTGCTGACACCCCCTATTCAGGTGCCCAGCCCATTTTCGGGGGCCGGGCACCTGAATTACAGTGGCAGGGGTGTTTTTTGGAAGCACCTGATTAGAGCCATAGGCTCTATTAGAATCCCAAAACAGTGAACAGCGGGCGACATGCTGGGCGTTCGCTGTTCACTCAGCTGTGTGTTAGCAAAGTGAAGGAATTCGCTTTGCTAACACTAAACCGCCTCTCAGCCAATCAGGTTGCCAGGTCTGTTACCGGTCACCTGATTGGCTGAAACATCAGGCGCTGTGATTGGAGACATGGAAGAAGACATGGAGGACGTGCAGGAGACCGCCACTAACCCACTACGAGACAGGTATGTGCCGGGCAGCATCTGATGGGGCACAGTAGCGGCAATTGATGGGCACACTGGCAGCATCTGGTGGGACACAGTAGCGACAATTGATGGGCACACTGGCAGCATTTGATGGGGCACAGTAGCGGCAATTGATGGGCGCACTGGCAGCATCTGATGGGGCACAGTAGCGAAAATTGATGGGCACACTGGCAGCATCTGATGGGGCACAGTGGTGGCAATTGATGGGCTCACTGGCAGCATTTGATGGGGCACACTGGCGGCAATTGATGGGCACAGTGTCAGTAATTGATGGGTACAGTGGCTGCGTTTGATGGCACAGTGGCGGCAATTTATGGGTACAGTGGCTGCGTTTGATGGCACAGTGGCGGCAATTTATGGGTACAGTGGCTGCGTTTGATGGCACAGTAGCGGCAATTTATGGGTACAGTGGCTGCGTTTGATGGTACAGTAGCTGCGTTTGATGGGCACAATGGCTGCAATTGATGTGTTTTTTTTTCAGTTTGATTGCGCCCCCAAAATTTTTGAGCACCAGCCGCCACTGGTATGTGTATATATATATATTGTGCGGGGGTTAGCTCGGCAGCAGGTGTGTGTGACCCCCGGGATGGGCTCCCCACACAAAAACAGGCCCAGCAAACGGAGGTTGTGGTTTTCAAAATCAAAAAGGTGCGGTTTATTTTCTATTTACAGTGACAAAACACAGCAAAGCAAAAGAAACATAAACAAAATAAATCCTGGTCAACTTGACCTCTGACTAAACATACAGGTTTCCTAACTAACAACTGGGATCAGCCTAGTGCTGTCCTAGTCCCTAAGTCCCTGGTTTTAAATGTCCAAGCAAATAGCCACACAGGCTTTGTCTCACCGCACAGGGGTTCACTCTCCCTAGACAGTCCACACAGGTCTGGGTCCAGGCATGAGCAAACACCTAATGAAGCTGGGAGTTCTTATAGAGGCCTAAATGAGCTGACAAGCTTCAGCTGGTCTCATCAACTCCCTGTCTGCACGACGCCCCACACTCTCCCTAGAGGTATGAGTCATCCATGAGCCCACTAGCTTCAGCTGGGCTTATACAACTCTCCACCTAGTGGTATAAGTCGGCGTAAAGCCTGAATCTGGGCGAAATATATCTACCCCCCTGGATGCAACCAGGTGACTTTACCTTCCTGCTGTCACATACCCCCCCCTCTTGTTTTAACCTCGGGGTTGGAACACCAGCAATCAGGCATTCATGTACTCGAGACAAAGCATCCACATTCCCCATTTGAACGCCAGGGCGATGCTTTACTGTGAAGTTGAATTCCTGGAGGGCCAGGAACCACCTATTCACTCTTCTATTTGTTTCCTTGTTTTGAGCCATCCACTTTAACGGAGCGTGATCCGTAACCATGTCAAAGTGCCTACCTAGCAGGTAGTACCGAAGGGAATCTAGAGCCCACTTCACCGCTAAACACTCCTTTTCAACGGTGGCGTAATTTACCTCATGGGACTTCAACTTCCTGCTGAGGTAAATGACTGGGTGCTCTTCCCCGTTCCAGACCTGGGACAATACTGCTCCTAACCCCACATCTGACGCATCACTTTGTACGACAAAGTCTTTAGAGAAGTCGGGTGAGTACAACACTGGCTGGCTACATAAGGCTTGTTTCAAGAATTGGAATGCTGCCTCAGCCTCGGGGGTCCATTTAATCATGACCGACCCTTTCCCCTTCATCAGGTTGGTTAGGGGCACAGCCTTAGAAGCAAAGTGGGGAATGAATCGCCGATAATACCCAGCGATTCCCAGAAAGGCTCGTACCTGCTTCTTGCTGTTGGGACGTGGCCAACTCTGGATGGCCTCGACTTTGTTGAGTTGGGGTTTTATTACTCCCCTCCCAATGGTGTACCCAAGATATTTGGCCTCCTCCTGCCCAATGGTACACTTCTTGGGGTTAGCCGTAAACCCCGCTTCCCGAACAGAGTCCAGGACTGCTTGCACTTTTGGCAGATGTGAGGCCCAATCTGTGCTATGGACAATTACGTCATCCAGGTAAGCCGCAGCATACTTCCGATGGGGCCTCAGCATCTGGTCCATTTTCCGCTGGAATGTGGCCGGCGCATTCTGTAACCCGAACGGCATTCTTTTATATTGGAACGCCCCGTCTGGGGTTACAAATGCGGTTTTCTCTTTGGCCGACTTGGCCAGGGGGATTTGCCAATACCCTTTTGTGAGGTCAAGAGTCGTCATGTATCGGGCTGTTCCCAGCCGGTCTATCAACTCATCTATACGTGGCATGGGGTAGGTGTCAAATTTTGTAACTTTGTTCAACTGACGAAAATCGTTACAAAATCGCCAGCTCCCATCCGGTTTAGGCACCAACACGATGGGACTAGACCAATCACTTTGGGACTCCTCTATCACCCCTAAGTTCAGCATTTTCTGTACTTCCTCCCGTATTGCCTCCCGTCGGGCCTCTGGGATCCGATAGGGTTTTAACTTCACCCTTTCACCGGGCGGGGTAATGATGTCATGCTCTACCCCAGATGTTTGTCCCGGCAGCTCAGAGAATACCTCCTTGTTGCGAAGCACAAACTCCTTAACCTCCTGTTGTTGGGGTTGTGACAAGGTGGCTGCTATTCCAACCTCAGGAATCACGCAACCAGTTTGAGCTGGTGACCAAGTGTCTGCGACTAGGGACTCTCTATCCCTCCAGGCTTTCAACAGATTAACGTGATAGATCTGTTCGGGCTTTCGCCTTCCTGGTTGTCTGACCTTGTAATTCACTTCGCTCACTTTTTCCATTATCTCGTAGGGGCCTTGCCATTTGGCAAGGAATTTACTTTCAACCGTAGGGACAAGTACCAGTATCCTATCCCCCGGGGAAAAGGTACGGGTCTTGGCTCCACGGTTGTACACTCTCTGCTGTGCTAACTGCGCTTGGGCCAAATGTTCCTTCACGATGGGCATTACCTGTGCAATTCGGTCTTGCATCAGGGCGACATGCTCAATCACACTCCTGTGGGGAGAACTCTCACTTTCCCAAGTTTCCTTGGCAATATCCAACAGCCCTCTTGGGTGTCTCCCATACAGTAACTCAAAGGGGGAGAATCCCGTAGAGGATTGGGGCACCTCCCTAATAGCAAACATCAGATAAGGAAGTAGACAGTCCCAATCCTTTCCATCTCTATCCACCACTTTCTTCAACATTTGTTTTAGGGTTTTGTTGAATCTTTCAACCAGCCCATCGGTTTGGGGGTGATACACAGATGTACGTAATTGCGTCACTTTGAACAATTTACACAGCTCCTTCATAACCCGGGACATAAAGGGTGTACCTTGGTCCGTAAGCAGTTCTTTACAAATACCCACCCGGCTAAACACAAGAGATAGCTCTTTGGCTATGGTTTTGGCCGAGGTATTTCGGAGAGGGATCGCTTCTGGATAACGGGTGGCATAGTCCATTATAACTAATATGTACTGGTGCCCCCTAGCGGACTTGATTATAGGACCTACCAAATCCATGGCGATCCTCTCAAACGGGACCTCAATGATGGGTAGAGGGACCAGCGGGCTACGGAAATGTGGCATCGGGGCCGACCTCTGACACACAGGGCAGGAGGAACAATAATTTTCTATGTCCTTCATCACCCCCGGCCAATAGAATCTCTGTAATACCCTCTCTCGGGTTTTCTCTGTCCCCAGATGACCTCCAAGAATGTGCCCATGGGCCAACTCCAACACCAACTTCCTGTAAGGTTTGGGCACCACAAGCTGCTCAACGGTTTCTTCTGCCCTTTTTGCCACCCGATACAGTAGGTCCTTCTCTACGCTGAAGTATGGGTAAGTGCAGGTATTATCTGGGTTCACTAACTCGCCATCTATTTTCACTACGTTTTCCCGTGCCTTTATTAGGGCGGGGTCTTTCAACTGTTCTGTGGCAAAGTTTTCCCTGTGAACCTCAAGATCAGAAAACTCCACAGACGGTAGGTTTTCGTCTGATGAGGTGGGCTCCTCTCCAGTTTCTTGAGTCTCCCCTGCCAATACTGATAAGGGAAATTCCGGAGAGTCCTCACCACTCTCAGGGGAGTTCTGGCTATCACATTCCTGGTACATAGGGGCACCAGTGGGGGGCTCAGGATCATCCCACAGTTCCCAGAACTTCGGAAAATCCCTTCCCACAATGGCATCATGCGGTAATTGAGATACTAACCCCACTGGATGAGAGAGGGTACCTTTGGGGGTCTCGAAACACACTGTAGTCACTGGATACTCTCGGGTGTCCCCATGCACACAAATAACAGCTACCTTGCTATTCCCAGAGACCTCTGTTTTAACTAATTCAGCCTTTATCAGGGTCACAAGGCTACCTGAATCCAGTAATACCACAACATTTCTACCATTAATACACATTTTGCATAAATGTTTCTCAGTTCCCCGAATGGCAGTGCATGCGACTGTCGCACACAGCGACTGACGTCTGTCCGTCAGAAAGTCACATTGCATGGGTTCCTCCACAACCGGGCAATTTGCTGCAATATGTCCTGCTTGCCGGCAGCGGTAGCAAACAATCCATTTGGCTGCCTCTTGAGCCCCTGACTTCCCAGGCTGTTCTCGCCAAACTTTGGGTAGAGCTCCCACCCTCTCACTCTCTCCACCCTCACCCCTTGGAATCCTCTTATCCGCCCCTGGGGATGGTCTGGTCTTAGGGTGGAAAGTCCGAGTGTCTCTGGAAGAGGCCGTCAGGTTCTCTGTAGCCAAGTATTTCTCCACACGATCCACAAGACCATCGGCCGTCTCTGGGTCTCCATGGCTTACCCACTTTTGGATGGCAGTAGGAAGAGCTCTCAAAAACCGATCCATTACAACACGTTCCACAATCTTTGGTGCGGACAAAGTCTCTGGCTGTAGCCACTTTCTGCTCAGGTGAATGAGATCATACATTTGAGACCTGGGGGGTTTTCCAAGCTGGAAAGTCCAGTTATGCACACGCTGAGCCCGGACAGCCAGGGTGACACCCAGCCTTGCCAATATTTCAGCTTTCAGCATCACATAGTCTTTTGCTTGGTTAGGCTCTAGGTCATAGTATGCTTTCTGCGATTCACCAGTTAACAGAGGAGCCACCAGTCCAGCCCACTGCTCCTCAGGCCACTTTTCTCTTTCAGCGGTCCTTTCAAATGTGGTCAAAAATACCTCTGGATCATCCTCTCCAGTCATTTTTGTCAATAAACGACTCACCCCAAAGGACGCGGTATTAGTGGGATGGCTTTCCTCACTGGTCTGCGGACGTTGCTGCATTACTGCTTCCATCTGTTGTTGTAGTCTCTGCTCTTGCTTCTGCAACAGGTCTATGAAGCGGGCCTCAGATTGCTGCTGGGCTTGTTGCTGAGCCTCCAGACTCTGTTGCAAAGTTGCATTTGTCTGCTGCTGGGCTGCAAGGCTCTGTTGATGAGCTTGCTGCTGGGCTGCAAGGCTCTGTTGATGAGCTTGCTGCTGGGCTGCGAAGTTCTGTTGTTGAGCTGCAAGGCTCTGTTGATGAGCTGCAAGGCTCTTTTGCAAACCTGCATTTGTCTGCTGTTGATTGGCATTTGCTAGAGCCAGCTGTTTCAGTATCTCCTCCATGCTGGCTTAAAAAAAAACTGCCACTGGTTCTCCACCAACTGTGAGGGGGTTAGCTCGGCAGCGGGTGTGTGTGACCCCCGGGATGGGCTCCCCACACAAAAACAGGCCCAGCAAACGGAGGTTGTGGTTTTCAAAATCAAAAAGGTGCGGTTTATTTTCTATTTACAGTGACAAAACACAGCAAAGCAAAAGAAACATAAACAAAATAAATCCTGGTCAACTTGACCTCTGACTAAACATACAGGTTTCCTAACTAACAACTGGGATCAGCCTAGTGCTGTCCTAGTCCCTAAGTCCCTGGTTTTAAATGTCCAAGCAAATAGCCACACAGGCTTTGTCTCACCGCACAGGGGTTCACTCTCCCTAGACAGTCCACACAGGTCTGGGTCCAGGCATGAGCAAACACCTAATGAAGCTGGGAGTTCTTATAGAGGCCTAAATGAGCTGACAAGCTTCAGCTGGTCTCATCAACTCCCTGTCTGCACGACGCCCCACACTCTCCCTAGAGGTATGAGTCATCCATGAGCCCACTAGCTTCAGCTGGGCTTATACAACTCTCCACCTAGTGGTATAAGTCGGCGTAAAGCCTGAATCTGGGCGAAATATATCTACCCCCCTGGATGCAACCAGGTGACTTTACCTTCCTGCTGTCACAATATATATATATATATATATATATAAATACACAGTGCCTTGAAAACGTATTCATACCTCGTATAATTTTTCACATTTTGTCAGGTTACAACCAAAAACGTAACTGTATTTTATTGGGATTTTATGTGATAGACCAACACAAAGTGGCACAAAATTGTGAAGTGGAAGAAAAATTATAAATGTTTTAAAAAATGTTTTACAAATAAATATCTGTAAAGTGTGGCGTGCATTTGTATTTAGCCCTCCTGAGTCAAAACTTTGAAGAACCACCTTTCACTGCAATTACAGCTGCAAGTCATTTTGGGGATGTCTCTACCAGCTTTGCACATCTAGAGAATGAAAACTTTTCAAAATAGCTCAAGCTCTATCAAATTGGATGGAGAGTGTCTGTGAACAGCAATTTTTAAGTCTTGCCACAGATTCTCAATTGGATTTAGGTCTGGACTTTGACTGAGCCGTTTTAACACATGAATATACTTTGATCTAAACCATTCCATTGTAGCTCTGGCTGTATGTTTAGAGTTGTTGTCCTGCTGGAAGGTGAACCTCCGCCCCAGTCTCAAGTCTTTTGCAGACTCTAACAGGTTTTCTTCTAAGATTGCCCTGTATTTGGCTCCCTCCATCTTCCCATCAACTCTGACCAGCTTCCCTGTCCCAGCTGAAGAAAAACATCTACACACCATGATGCTGCCACCACCATGTTTCACATTGGGGACGGTGTGTTCAGGGTGATGTGCAGTGTTAGTTTTCCACCACACATAGCGTTTTGCTTTTAGGCCAAAAAGTTAAATTTTGGTCTCATCTGACCAGAGCACCTTCTTCCACATGTTTGCTGTGTCCCTCACATGGCTTATTGCAAACTGCAAACGGGACTTCTTATGGCTTTCTTCTTGCCACCCTTCCTTAACCACTTGTCCACCGCCCACTGTCAGTTGACGGCGGGCGGAGGACACTCTTGTTCTGGGAGGACGTCATATGACGTCCTCCCTTTAAAACGAGCTAGAAGGCGCGTGCTCGCTGCCAGCGGCACGCGCGCGCGCCCGCCGCGTTCACAAGGCCCCGGTGCGCGTGCCCGGCGGCAGCGATTGCCCGGGAAACGAGCAGGAAAGTGGATCTCTGTGTGTTAACACAGAGATCCACGTCCTGTGAGGGAGAGGAGGCTGATGGTGTGTCCCTTGTACATAGGGACAACCATCAGTCACCTCCCCCAGTCAGTCCCCTCCCCCCACAGTAAGAAAACATTGAGGGAACATATTTAACCCCTTCCCGCCCCCTAGTGGTTAACCCCTTCCCTGCCAATCACATTTATACAGTAATCAATGCATTTTTATAGCAGGGATCGCTGTATAAACGTGAATGGTCCCAAAAATGTGTCAAAAGTGTCCGATGTGTCCGCCGCAATATCGCAGTCACAATAAAAAATCGCAGATCGCCGCCATTACTAATAAAAAATAAAAATAAAAATGCTATAAATCTATCCCCTATTTTGTACACGCTATAACTTTTGCGCAAACCAATCAATACGCGCTTATTGCGATTTTTTTTTTTTACCAAAAATATGTAGAAGAATACGTATCGGCCTAAAATGTTATTTAAAAAAAAAAATGGGTATTTATTATAGCAAAAAGTAAAAAATGGTGTTTTTTTTCCAAACTGCACGCTCTTCTTTTGTTTATAGCGCAAAAAATAAAAACCGCAGAGGTGATCAAATACCACCAAAAGAAAGCTCTATTTGTGGGAAAAAAAGGACACAAATTTTGTTTGGGAGCCACGTCGCACGACTGCGCAATTGTCATTCAAAGTGTGACAGCGCTGAAAGCTGAAAAATGGCTTGGGCAGGAAGGGGGTTTTCGTGCACAGTAGGGAGGTGGTTAAAGGCCAGATTTGTGGACAGATTCTCCCACCTGAGCTGTGGATATCTGCAGCTCCTCCAGAGTTATCATGGGCCTCTTGGCTGCTTCTCTGATTAATGCTCTCCTTACCCGGCCTGTCAGTTTAGGTGGACGGCCATGTCTTAGTAGGTTTGCAGTTGTGCCATCCATTTTCCATTTTCGGATTATGGATTGAACAGTGCTCCATAAGATGTTAAAAGCTTGGGATATCTTTTTATAACCTAACCCTGCTTTAAACTTCTGCACAACTTTATCCCTGACCTGTCTGGTGTGTTCCTTGGCCTTCATGATGCTGTTTGTTCACTAAGGTTCTTTACCAAACCTCTGAGTGCTTCACAGAACAGCTGTATTTATACTAAGATTAAAATACACACAGGTGAGTAAAGGGGGCTGGATACAAAAGCACACACACTTTTCAGATATGTATTTGTAAAAAAAATCATTTTTCATCATTTTCCTTCCACTTCACAATTATGTGCCACTTTGTGTTGGTCTATCACATAAAATCCCAATAAAATACATTAACGTTTTTGGTTGTAGCGTGAAAAAATTAGATTTTTTTTAAAGGGGTATGAATACTTTTTCAAGGCACTGTATATATACAAAAAAAAATAATTATTATTTGTGCAAGCTCCTGATTGGATGATTTAAATAAAAAATAACTTACCGTATATACTCGAGTATAAGCCGACCCGAATATAAGCCGGGGCACCTAATTTTACCACAAAAAATGGGAAAACGCATTGACTCGAGTATAAGCCTAGGGTGTCCATCTGCATGCCTCACTGTGCCTCACTTTGCCTCACTGTGTCCATGTGCATGCCTCACTGTGTCCATGCCTCACTGTACCCATGCCTCACTGTGCCTCACTTTGCCTCACTGTGTCCATGCCTCACTGTACCCATGCCTCACTGTGCCCATGCCTCACTGTGTCCATGACTAGATTGACGTTTAACATGGGAGTCTATGGAAGGGGTGCCCGGCTTTGAAAAATCGTTGCTGCCCGGCCGTAGGTCCCCCGGATAACAAACTTTGCACACTTGTAGAGGAAGAGTGGGGCTACATGTGTGCCAAGTTTGGTGTCCAGAGGACCTACGGCCGGCCAGTACCGGGTCCCTAAAGTCCGGGAAATCAGATGCAAAAAGGTGACTCGAGTATAAGCCGAGGGGGGTATTTTCAGCAAAAAAAAGTGCTGAAAAACTCGGCTTATACTCGAGTATATATGGTAACCTCATTTAGTAAGTTACGTGAACATTTTGTTTACCAAGTGACAATCCTAAACTCTGGTAATAAATCAACCTGGTTGTGTCTTTTATATCTGCTTGGCATTCCTAAACAACAACTTTTTAAAAGTATAAAGAGAACAGTCTAAACAATATTCTTAATCTGCATGCCTAAATCTCTCTTTTGTTGTAATATGTACACATTATTTTGGTAGGTGCATTACACCAGAATAAGTTTCTTCATTGATGGACCGGAAGAAGATTTAACAGCATTTGATTCAAGAATACTGACTGATCCAGTTCATGAGAGTGCTGAGGACAGCTATATACAGCTTGGGCAAAATGTGAAGGGTATGATTTGCCTTCTTTTTATTCCATCCTACTTCCCCAGTAGAAATACTATTTGTTTGAATAAAAGTCAGTAGCATTTGTCTTTATTAAATGGAATTAATTAAAAATGAGTTTAAATTATAAAGGTTTTTTTTTGTAGCTTTTCCATTTTTTCCATTGTTATAGAGAACCTAAAATGTGTTTTTCCATCTTTGCTGGCATTAAAATGGGGTTTCATCCCATTCCTGCTTGCTGTATGCACCTTCATTGGACAATATTCTTTTACTGCCAGTCATAGACTGAGCACAGCTTTTCAGCTAAGCCTAGTGCCTCCAACCTTACTGAGTGTGTCTCTATATGCAGTAGAGACTCCAGTATAGTGTGTCAGACACAGCATTTCTGTAATCTGCACATATAGTGTTTTCCCATATCAATATACAGGCGGTCCCCTAGTTACAAACATCCGACTTACAAACGACTCCTACTTACGAACGGAGGGAGAAAACAGGAAGTGAGAGGAAATCTACCCCTAGGAAGGGAAATATAGTCCTGTAAGAGTTATCATAGGAAAAAGGTGTCTCCACTGTTGCTTTATCACGAATCCTTGTTTCCTTAACCACTTCTCTACTGTGCACGAAAACCCCCTTCCTGCCCAAGCCATTTTTCAGCTTTCAGCGCTCTCACACTTTGAATGACAATTGCGCGGTCATGCGACGTGGCTCCCAAACGAAATTTGTGTCCTTTTTTTCCCACAAATAGAGCTTTCTTTTGGTGGTATTTGATCACCTCTGCGGTTTTTATTTTTTGCGCTATAAACAAAAGAAGAGCGTCCAGTTTGGAAAAAAACACTATTTTTAACTTTTTGCTATAATAAATACCCATTTTTTTTTTAAATAAAATTTTCCTCAGTTTAGGCCGATACGTATTCTTCTACATATTTTTGGTAAAAAAAAAAATCGCAATAAGCGCGTATTGATTGGTTTGCGCAAAAGTTATAGCGTCTACAAAATAGGGGATAGATTTATAGCATTTTTATTTTTTTATTTTTTTATTAGTAATGGCGGCGATCTGCGATTTTTTATTGTGACTGCGATATTGCGGCGGACACATCGGACACTTTTGACACATTTTTGGGACCATTCACATTTATACAGCGATCCCTGCTATAAAAATGCATTGATTACTGTATAAATGTGATTGGCAGGGAAGGGGTTAACCACTAGGGGGTGGGAAGGGGTTAAATATGTTCCCTCAAAGTGTTCTTACTGTGGGGGGAGGGGACTGACTGGGGGAGGTGACCGATGGTTGTCCCTATGTACAAGGGACACACCATCGGTCTCCTCTCCCTCACAGGACGTGGATCTCTGTGTTTACACACAGAGATCCACTTTCCTGCTCGTTTCCCGGGCAATCGCGGGTGCCCGGCGGCAATCGCGGCCGCCGGGCACGCGCACCGGGGCCTTGTGAACGCGGCGGCGCGCGTGCGCCTCCTAGCTCGTTTTAAAGGGAGGACGTCATATGACGTCCTCCCAGAACGAGAGTATCCTCCGCCCGCCGTCAATTGACAGTGGGCGGGGGACAAGTGGTTAATAACCCAACATTTTCAAAATCCAATTGTCATTGGGACAGAAAGTGAGGTGAAATCTTCTGAACAGGTGCACAGACGGCAAAACAAACGTTACAGGGAAGATAACGCTTTCCCTATGTTCTCCAAAAAGATTAAAAATAGATTTTTTGGCTGGAGCGACACTTAAAAAATTTACCTGTTCCGACTTACAAATAAATTCAACTTAAGAACAAACCTACAGACCCTATCTTGTTTGTAACCCGGGGACTGCCTGTACTTAAAACTAAGGCCATGCACAACATATGTGGCTTGACTGAAAAGCTAAGATGAACTACGGGTAGTGGATACCTCCATCTTTGGGTCAGAAAGAGAAGTAAGGGTCTGAAACCTGGCCCTTCATCATCCAATTTTTTTTAAGTTTGAGTCCCTCTTAACATTGTAGTTGGTCAAATATTGTTCCCAGTATGTTCACCTAGGACATGTAAGAGTGCAATTGTGTTATGGCGCAATACTCTTTCATTCAAAAATGTTACTCTTAGGGAGCATGTAACAGGAAGTGAAACAAAATGGTGTTGCCGAGATCTTTATGGCTGTGGTAGGAGCAAAGTTAGGAATCTCAAAGTGGATTTAGCAAAGCATTTACTTTATACTAATGTAGCAGGATGTCCATATGTAAGAAGGAATCCAGCTCCCTCCGGTGGTATAAGTGTTACAATGCAACTAATGCACTTTGGGACAGATATCAGCTAGGAGAAAAGACTTTGTTGCTTTTAGTAAAAGACAGACTACATTACCCAGGGTGCATTGCAACACCGCAAAGCATTCTGGGCAGACTACTTAAACCAGGGGAGGGGCCAGCGTCTCTCTCTCTGGATCCAGCTCTCAATCAAGCAGGAAGTTGGCACGGAGGCCTGCTTCCTAAGGATTAGGCCAGAAGCCTGGGCCTAAATTACGGGAGTGCCTGAGTGATTTCCAGCAGAGGATCGTCCACAGCGTCCTGTAATTGCCCAGCAGAGACCGGAGTCGTCCATCACCATATGCTGTTAGTGACGGAGTCCGGAGTCTGCAGCTGAAGCAGAAGCGTGGAGATCGAGTGACCGGGACAAGCCAGAGGAGACTATCTGAAAGTCGGGCCTGTTTGGTGAGAAGGGCACCTGCCCAGAATTGACTACTACCTTAGAGGAAAGTGATTTAGTTAGTGCCAGCCACACTTCACCTATCACGCCACAGCTTGCGGCCTAGTGTATCTCACTGGAGACTATGTGATCAGAGATTGGTGCATCCGTCATTAGTGGGTGGCAGGCACACGAGTACTCAGGTATATTGCGGATAATTACAGCATCTTGTTGAAACCCTGTGGATTACAATTTAACTTGTGCACCGACGGTGGCTAGCGAAGATTTCATTGGAGAAAGGAACTTTGAGTGGGACGCAGATAGGCCTTGCTTACCTATTATAGGGAATGAACACGTGCAAGGTATTGCAACAAAGGGGGAGCTCGCGAGCAACCAGTTAGCCGTGCAGAGACACATATAGATACATGTACATATATATAGCTGATGTTATTTCCTGTTATTACCTAATCTCAGTGATACCTATCCTTATTGGTTTATTGACTCTGCAATGCGCATGCAGAGTCAACTGTGTGTATTAATGTGATTCTTTACCCTTCCCTTTTATACTGAGTAAAGGTACCTTTGATTAAGCATATAACGTGTGTGTAGTATCTCTGTCACTTAGAAGGACTAGTGACCAGCAAAGGTAATAACATTTACAGGTTATTGTGTGATGTATGCAGGATTGTGTCTCCTAATACTCAATAGGTCTCACACTCCTTATTCATATCAGTTGTGCTAAGGGAAGGCTTGAGCCACTTCCAGGGGTTGATAGGCAGGACGTAGACCCAAATCAAACAAACAGCAGCTCCTACGGGGGTAGTGCTACACGTGGGGGCTCGTCCGGGATATTCTACGGTTCTGCAATCAACTTTCCCCCTAGACAGAACCCTTACAGCACAGAAATGGACCCTGCTGCCGTAGCCCGGTGGTGCAGGGATGAAGGCATCCTACCCGGAAATGGCCTGGTGGTTGAAATCCAGAGAGAGGCCTGGGTAGAGGAGCTGCTAACTCCAGTCTTGAGAGCATTGTCCACGGACAGGAAGCCATGGGTGATTGACATAAAGACAGATACTGTAAATCCCCACACCTATGCATTATGTGAGTGGAGGAACGGAATCTCTGACTACTTCAAGGGTGCCAGCATAAAAACTACAAACCAAGTAGAACTCCTCCTGATACACCCAGAAGAGAATAAAGATGGCCCCACATCCACTACTTCAGGAGGCCCCAGCACAGGAGGGAGCGCCCAACAAAAGGGTCCCGGTTCACCACCATTGACCACCCTTAGCTCAGAATTGTGCGCTGTCCTGGGGGAGATTGTGACCAAGTGTAAAAAGGACCCTCCAGACTACCTGATGTCAGGATACAGGAAACTCAGGACCTTTTCTGGGAAGAAACCTGTACCTTCAGTGGAAGATGGATTTGAAGAGTGGCTAGATGGCGCCACTCAGGCCCTAGAAGAATGGGAGGTGCCAGAACAACAAAAAAAACAACGGATTGTGGAAAGCTTAAAGGGGCCTGCTCTGGAGGCCATACGTAACCTCAAGTTAAGCAAGAAGGACTGCAATGCACAGGATTATCTGGATATTCTGCAGAATGTGTTCGGCGGGACGGAAAACGTCACTGAACTCACTTACCAGCTGGGGCATTGCTACCAAAAAGAGGGAGAGAAGCTGTCAGAATTCATAGGACGCCTGGATAAGATCCTGCATCGGATCCTACTGAAGAAAGGGATCGATCCAAGAAAAGTGGATGAGGCCCGTGCCCAGCAGGTGTTGAGGGGAGCTCAACCCTTGGACCCCATTGCATTATTGCTACGCACCCGGCGGGACGGGAGCAGCCTGGAATACCCCGACTTGATCCGGATAGTCAGGGAGGAGGAGGCCATGTTGGAAGACAAAAGGAGGAGTCAACACACCGAACCAACTGCCCGAGTCAGAATGTTAAGTGCAGAAGAAGGTGATTCAGAAGTTGAACTCCTAAAGACCCAGGTGTCACAACTAGTAGAAATGGTGTCCATGCTGACTAGCCAGGCCTCTGTGCCACACAACAAGAACACGTCAGAGGAACCAAAAAAACCTCCTAGCTCCAATATGGAACTAGTACAGAAGCCTAAGAGATTGATAACATGCTTCAATTGTGGGGGAATCTGGCATGTTAGAGCAGTGTGTCCCAGCCCAGATGAAGTTGCATCCAGACATCGCAAGCCGGCAGAAAACTTCAGAGGGCCCCGGTGAAGGAGTCAGCCGGGCGCCCACCAGTTTCCACGAACTCCTTCAAGAAGTCCAATGATCCAAAACATCAGAGTCAGGGACCTAAACCTCTGCCAATTAGGCCCCGTCCCACAACTCAGGCTGCTGTTGAACAGAAGGCCAGTGCACACCAGACCCAGAAGGGACTGAGACCCACCGGAAACTCAAGAAAAAAAGAAGTGAGGGTACAGGTAACTGAACCCAGCAAGAAGTCTGTGTTGAAGGAGTTCCCTGCCAAGTTAGTGGGGCCTTCTCCAGTAGTCTCCATACAAGTAGAAGGGATCTACACCAAGGCTCTTCTTGACACTGGGGCTCAAGTGACTCTTCTGTATAGGGATTTCTATGATAAACATCTTAAACATCTGCCCCTACAGAAATTAGAGGAACTGGAAATATGGGGTATTGGAACTCAGAGCTTTCCCTATGACGGTTACCTGCCAATCAAGTTGACTTTTGATCCCTCAGTGGCTGGGGAGACAGAGACCTTCGATACTCTGGCAGTAGTGTGCCCTCGCCCACCAGGGGCCAGCAAGAGCTCACTCATCATAGGGACCAACACTGATCTAGTCAGGCGACTGCTGACACCGTTGGCCCAACAGGAAGAAGCCCCGACCAGAAGAGTCCACCCCATGTTAAGGCAAGCCTACCAGCGCCTGGTACTGGAGCAGAAGGCCCCGGCTGAGGGAGTTCGCAAGATTTGGAAGCTAGACAAGACGGAGAAGGTATTACAACCGGGAGAGGTGACTTGCCTGAGGGCTTCTGTCAAGCTCACATGGAAACAGCCAGGCCCCTTCATTGTCTTCGAACCAGGCCCACAGGAAAGACAGAAAGGGATTGAAGTAATCCCCGAAGTGATCCCATTGAAGGCCCTACAGAAAAGCCATGGGAGGGTTTCAGTGAGTATAAGGAACACTGCTAATACACCAGTGAAGGTGCCGGCCAGAATGCTGTTGGGCCAGGTGAATCCAGCCACCCCCATTGCCCAGTGTGAATTGAAGAAAGAAGAAAGGGGTGAAGTCACCATAGAGAAGCTCTGTTCTGAAGACACGGCCCTCCCACCAGAATGGAGAAAAAGGGCCAAAGCTCAACTTGCAAGGTGGGAAAAGATCTTCTCTAAAGATGAGTTCGATGTGGGGTGCGCAAGGAGTGCCACTCACAAGATACGCTTACAAGAAGATAAGCCCTTTAGAGAGAGAGTTCGACGGGTCCCACTGGGTGACTTAGAAGACTTGCGGGAACAGTTGGCTGAGCTGAAGAGGACGGGGATTATTCGAGAATCCAGGAGCCCTTACGCTTCTCCAATAGTGGTAGTCCGAAAGAAGAACGGGTCGCTGAGACTGTGTATCGACTACAGAACACTAAACAGAAGGACCATCCCAGATCAATACACCACTCCCTGAATTGAAGATGCCCTGCAGAGTCTGTCAGGGGCCAAGTGGTTCAGTGTAATGGATCTAAAAAGTGGATATTACCAAATCCCCATGCACCCTGAGGATCGGGAGAAGACAGCCTTCATCACCCCTGTGGGGTTCTTTGAGTTCAACCGTATGCCTCAAGGGTTATCAGGAGCCCCCGCCACTTTCCAAAGGCTAATGGAGAGAACCGTCGGGGACATGAATCTAATAGAGGTACTGGTATATTTGGACGACGTCATCGTGTTCGGGAGAACCCTAGAAGAGCATGAAGAGAGACTGGAGAAGGTCCTGAAGAGGCTCAGTGAAGAGGGCCTGAAACTCTCCCCAGAGAAGTGTCAATTCTACCAGTCCTCAGTCCATTACCTGGGCCATATCGTTTCTGCAGAAGGGGTGGCCACGGACCCAGAGAAGCTGGATGCCGTCACCTCTTGGCCGAGACCTACCAACGTGACTGAGCTTCGGTCATTCCTGGGGTTCTGTTCTTACTACAGAAGATTTGTAGAAGGATTCGCCAAGATTGCCAGACCCCTGAACGAGTTACTCAGAAACGAAGGGGAAGATGATGTTCCAGAGCTGGTCAAACCAGTGAAACTCACCATGGGACCCCGAAGGCCCAAAGAGTCGATTCAAGACCAGTGGACAGGGGAGTGCGAGGAAGCCTTCCAGATGTTAAAGAAGAGTCTTACCACTGCACCAGTCCTGGCCTATGCTGATCCAAAGAAGCCTTATGAACTGCATGTAGATGCCAGCCGAGATGGGCTGGGTGGCAGAGGCGTATCTAGCGAAAATGGCGCCTATGGCAACCACTGAAAATGCGCCCCTTTTAAAACATTTGAAACCCTACTTTCAGATAATGCTGTCAGTATATACAGTTATATAGGGAGAACAGTAGGTTAGTGGTAGGCACTTGCCTCACTTGGTTTGAATCTGGGCCAGGAAGCTATCTGCATGGAGTTTTCATGTTCTCTTTGTGTGGGCATCCTCCAGGTACTCCAGTTTCCTGGCACATTCCAAAGCCATGTTGGTAGGTGATGGTCACCTGTCTGTATGAAGTGGCAATGTATATGGCCAATCACATTCTGCATGCCACCCCCATGTCCGAAAAATTATTTAAGATGATCTCTGGCCCAAAATCTGCCAAGAGCTGGACAGGACTGAATGGAAGTATACATAGATATGTGTAGGGTCCTCTAGGATTGTAGGGTCAGTGTAGAATGTGATCAGCCATGTACACTGCCAGTCTGTACACAGGGTACAATTCACCTACCTGCATGTGTTTGGAGTGGGAGAGGAACCCCACAGGGAGAACATGCAAACTCCATGCAGCTAGTGTGCTGGGCAGGAGTGAAGCCATATATATATATATATATATATATATATATATATATATATATAGAGCATGTAGAGTCCAGAGGCATGCCCAGGATGCAGGCCAACCATAAAATGTCAAGGACAACATAAAGCAGACAGGCAGTGTCAGCAGGCATGGCCGGCCACCTATCCCCCATGTTAGTGTAGAAATGGAAGGAGAGGCACTTACCTAGGAGGAGCAGTCTATGGGTCTGCTTGTACTCCCTCTTCTGCTCCTTCAGTACCCGATCTATGCTCTTGCTGACTTTCTTGGCCTCCTTCTCCTCCAGTCAGAGTTTGTCCCATCCCTTCTGCAGAGAATGTTGCTGTTGATGGTGCACCTGCTGGCCCTTGCTGGGCTTGTGCTGCTGCTTATTGCTGTCCCAAGTGCCGCTGGTGCTATCTCCCAAGTTCTGCAGTAGTAGAAGCAGCCCGTCTGGAACTTTCCCCTCTCTAGTCGGTTTACAGAGCTCCCCCCCCCCTGAGCTGCTGCTGTGATCCTCAGGTCCCTGGCTCTCATAGGCACTAACAGCTCCAGGGGGCTGCTCGGTGTCCGAGTTGGTGGGGGCGTTGGAGATGGAGCCGCTAGAATCACCGAACAGCCATGGTCGGAGGCTGTAGCAGAGGCCCATGGCTCAGGAGATGTACACGTGCTGGAGCTCGGCAATCAATCAAGGGATCCTCCTCAGCGACGGCGACCTCACCTCACGTGACGTCACCGACGCGCTCGGGGAGAAGATGGAAGCAGGCTCCAGGGGAGGGCTGGCAGCCTTAGGCCTGGGGGGCAAGTCCAGTCAAGTGGCCCATTGAACCATCAATGCAGCCTGATCAGTGCCCATTAACGTAGCCTCACCAGTGCAGACAGTGCCCATCAGTGCAGCCTGATCAGTGCAGACAGTGCCCATCAGTGCAGCCTCACCAGTGCAGACAGTGCCCATCAGTGCAGCCTCACCAGTGCAGACAGTGCCCATCAGTGCAGCCTGATCAGTGCCCATCAGTGCAGCCTGATCAGTGCAGCCTTATCAGAGCCCATCAATGCAGCCTGATCAGTGCAGCCTTATCAGAGCCCATCAATGCAGCCTCACCAGTGCAGACAGTGCCCATCGGTGCAGACTGATCAGTGCCCATCAACACAGGCTGATCAGTGCCCATCAACGCAGGCTGATCAGTGCCCATCAATGCAGCTTCACCAGTGCCCATCAATGCAGCCTCATGAGTGCCCATCAATGCAGCCTCACCAGTGCCCATCAATGCAGCCTCACCAATGCCCATCAATGCAGCCTCACCAATGCCCATCAATGCAGCCTCATTGGTACCCATCAATGCAGCCTCACCAGTGCCCATTAGTGCAGTCTCGCCAGTACCCATCAGCACAGCCTCACCAGTGCCCGACAATGCAGCCTCACCAGTGCAGCTTATCAGTGGCCAACAGTGCGGCCTCATCAGTGCCCATCAGTGTAGCATATCAGTGCAGCTTAAGGCTACTTTCACACTGAGGCGCTTTGCAGGTGCTATAGTGCTAAAAATAGCGCCTGCAAAGTGCCCTGAAAGAGCCTCTCCTTTCACTCCAGTGTGAAAGCCCGAAGGCTTTCACACTGGAGCGGTGCACTGGCAGGACGGTAAAAAAAGTCCTGCAAGCCGCATCTTTGAGGCGCTGTAGGAGCGGTGTATACACCGCTCCTACAGCGCCCCTGCCCATTGGAATCAATGGGCAGCGCTGCCGAGCCGCCAACAAAGAGCTGCTGCATCGGCGCTTTACGGGCGGTTTTAACCCTTTTTTGGCCGCTAGCGGGGGTTAAACCCTGCTAGCAGCCAAATAGTGCCACAAAAACGACAGTAAAGCGCCGCTAAATATAGCAGTGCTTTACCACTGATGCCTCAGTGTGAAAGTAGCCTTAGAGTGCCGCCTAATCAGTGGCAATGAGTGCAGCCTCAACCTCCTTAATGAGTTTGCATTGATTTCAGCATACATGGAACACTTTGCACATGCTGAACTCAATGCAAACTCGTTAAACAGACCACATTCATTGAAAGTTCATTAATATACAGATCATGATTTTGCAATAAAGTGATTCATGCTGCAAACTCATTAAACAGTGCACCTTCAGTGAAAGTTCATGTACTGCAAAGTTTGCAAAACATGAACTTTCACTGAAGGGAGACTGTTGAGTTTGCAGCATGGATCACTTTATTGCAAAATCATGATCTGACTGTGTATCATCATAAGAGTAATTTATTACATTTTACCTTATGTCCTTGCCAGGGGGTTCTCCTCGTGCTTCTCTCTCCTCCTCCTCCTGTCATCAGACAGACCCCTCCCCAAGAGAGGATGCAGTGGACCACAGCCGCACGGAGGGGGAGGGGCGGAGCTATAGGCTCCGCCTCCGCCAGTCGAATATGTCGGCTGCTAATGGAGGAGGCCGCTCCGTACTACCCCCGCCCCCGCCCTCGGCCCCGCCCCCCGCATACACATTCACAATACTTGCAACTAGTACCGCCGCACTGCACAGCCACAGACAGAAAAAAAAAAAAAAGTAAACACAGGCTAAGGCAGCGCGGCCGTTTTATCAATAAGGTAGGCTTCCTGGGGGGAAATCTCCACCCATCCCCCCGCCCAGTCCACCAGCACAGAGGAGGAAAGCTCCGCCTCCCCGCCAGTTAGCCGAATGACGGTCTGGAGATGCAGTGGACGGTCCCACTCATCTGTAAGCATGGGGGCGCCCGCGCCTGTCACTCTCCATAACACTGCCATCCAGATCCAGCCAAGTAAGAGTGCAGTGCAGTGCCGTGTCGCCGCCGGGGGCTATAGTGCGGGAGGCGGCCTGCAGGAGGACAGGTGCGGGTGGGAATTTTTTTTTTCGTTTCGTTTATTTGGGCGCCCCCCCAGGGCGCCCATGGCACTTGCCATGGAGTGCCATACCCTGGATACGCCACTGCTGGGTGGGGTGCTGTACCAGGAACATGATGGTTACCTAAGACCCGTCGCATATGTGAGCAGGAGTCTGATACCTGCTGAGAAGAATTACCCCACCCACAAGCTTGAATTCCTGGCCTTGAAATGGGCAGTGGTAGACAAACTGAGAGACTACCTATATGGGGCGGAGTTTGTGGTGAAGACAGATAATAACCCGCGCACCTACCTTCTGACCACTGCCAAGTTGGATGCAACGGGACACCGGTGGTTGGCTGCCCTTTCAAGCTTCACCTTCAGCTTGAAGTACCGACCCGGAGTGGGAAATAGGGATGCAGATGCCCTGTCCAGGAGGTCTCATGCCCCCACCGACCCTACCGAAGAATGGGCCCAACTAGACCCAGAGGGAGTGCGAGCCCTATATCAGGGGACAGAACTTCAAGCCAGAGGTGGGTCAAGAGCCGAAGAAATTGGGGTCTCAGCTGTTGGAGTACCGAAGTGCTATTGCAGTGTGACCCAAGTCGAAGGGGAGGGCTTGCCCAAGCTGACAAAAAGGGATTTGAGAAAGGAGCAAGAAGAAGACTCTTTAGGGAAACTCCTGAAAAAGGCCCTGGAAAGCCAGCGTCCCGAGATGCTTGAAACAGACTCCCCAAGAGAAGCCCGATTGTTGCGCAGGGAGTGGGATCGGCTACACATACGTCAAGGGGTGGTCTACCGAAGGGGCCCCTCTGACGACTCAGAAGAGAAGTGGCAGCTGTTTCTACCAGCCAAATATCGAGAAGCGGTCCTAGCTACCCTCCATGACAACCATGGTCACCTAGGGTCCGAACGGACTTTTCACCTTGTACGGGATAGGTTCTATTGGCCCTGCATGCGGGCTGAAGTGGAAGGATATTGCCATTCCTGTGTCCGATGCATTCAAAGGAAGACCTTGCCACGTCAAGCAGCCCCAATGGGCCATCTGCAAAGTCAGGGACCTATGGAACTGGTGTGCATTGACTTCCTTTGCCTGGAGCCTGATCTGAGTGGTCAAGGGAATGTCTTGGTGATAACAGATCACTTTACCAGATATGCTCAAGCATTCCCAACAAAAGACCAGAAGGCCTCAACAGTAGCCAAAATACTGGTAGAAAAATTCTTTGTGCACTATGGTCTACCCCAACGCCTTCATTCAGATCAGGGCAGAGACTTTGAAAGCAAATTAATAAAGAAGTTATTAGACCTGTTAGGCATCCAGAAGACCAGGACAACCCCTTATCACCCACAAGGAGATGCTCAGCCTGAACGGTTTAACCGGACTCTCTTGGATATGTTGGGGACTCTGAGTTCAGAGAAAAAGCAGCATTGGAGCAAGCATGTAGCTGCCATAGTGCATGCCTACAATAGCACTGCCAGTGATGTCACCGGGTATTCCCCATACCGTTTGATGTTCGGGCGGGAGGCTCGGTTGCCAGTGGACTTGGCCTTTGGCATATCGCTGGATCATACCTCAGCAGCATCCCACAAGGGGTATGTAGACCGATTGAGAAAGAGTCTGAAGACAGCTTTTGAAAAGGCCCAAGCAGCATCTGACCAACGGGGGCTGAGAAATAAAAGAAACTTTGACCTAAGAGTCAGAATTCAAGATTTACAGCCAGGAGATAGAGTGCTGTTGAGGAACTTGGGAATTCCGGGAAAACATAAGTTGGCTGACCGTTGGAAATCCCAACCTTATGTTATCTGCAAGAAGCTGGAAAACCTTCCTGTGTACCAAATTAGGCCAGAAGGAAGCATGGGACCGTTAAAGACCTGGCACAGGAATCACTTGTTGCCCCTCTCCGAGGCAGTTCGCATGCCTCCTGCATCTGACTCACAAGAAACCCCTTCAACTTCTCAAGGTTCCAGACCCATCACCCGATCTCAAACAGTGCTTCCAGATGTGAGAGATGGAGACTCTGACAATGAAGGTCAAGAGGATGAAGAAGCAGAATCTGACTGGTTGTGGTCATCCCAATTGCCAGAACCCATGACCACCTCCCAAACCTCACCCAAAACAGTTGACAATGGAACTCTTCGGGCAGAAGCTCCTGAATTCGTGCCTTCAAACATTCTCATTGAGGAGGTAGCTGATGACTCAGACTCTTTGTCAATGGAAGACCCAGAAGAAGGGTCGTTGTCTCTATCTGAAGGAGAGCGGGACGCTCCTGAAGTTCTGGAGCCCAACATGCCTGAACTAGATGAGGAAGCCCCTGAAGAGCTTCTAGAAACAGCCAGCCCCAATGTCCTTGAGAATATGATACCTAAAGAGCAGAGGGAAAGAAGAGTAATTCACCCCCCAAAAAGACTGACGTACGACCAATTGGGTGAATGCTCTGAGGAGGCCATCATCACTTCTAAGAGAACCATTGATCAGTCTAGCTCTTCCACTCCAGATTCAGATTCAGTGGAAGACAACCCCAGCTCACTCCCTAGCACATCTGAAACAGACACCCAAGTGTCGGTGGTCCGTATACAGGACAACCTCCCTCCTTGTGATAATTGGTGGGAGGTTCCTCTGTCGGCTCTGTGTTATGATATGAGCTGTGTAACGGCACCCCAATCTCAAGGAGTAAAACGCCGTTTACGATGCTCCCTCTCCTAGACACACATCCACTCGCTACCAATATCCACAGCCAAACGACCCTTTCCCATAGGACCCGACCCCTCTGGAAGAAGACGAGACGCACTCTGTCTCTTCTGTAGTAGGAATGAATTTATTATTGAGAAACATTGTAACTTTATACACAATTCAGGGCACATGATTTAACATGAACAAGGGCCCAGCTCCACCCACACATCCCAAAACTCAACACCTCATCCTGACGTCTGCTAGGCTTCAAAAGATCCCAACACAATAGAATATACGATCTCCAATACACATCTTCCCACAAAGGGTTGGCAGCCAGTCTGTCTGGCGACAACAGGTTCTAAACCCTTTATATCTTAAATCCCTTTGTATTGTAAATCCCAGTCTGCCTTTACAATACACACAAGTATAGGGTTAATTACTTCTATTCACACCAGACCTTCCCAAGTCATACTGAACAATAGAATGCAAATTACCTTAATTCCTCACAGCCATTACACAAAGTCAGGGCTGTCGGTGATGATATTAGCATCTAAGAGTATGTGTCTAAACATCATGAAGGCGTCACTTTCCAATTAACCTGTTGAGGTCATAATCAAACAGTAGAGAGTTCTTTGCAGGTATCCAGGGGAATATGGTGGATGAATATTACAGACCCAATCTAGATAAAATGTATGTACAGCATTGAATATGGCCATCATAGACCATATTGGGGTTTTCATTCACCCTGTGCCCCTAATAGAGACACAGGGTGATTGACACATAAGAGCCATTGGGGAAGCTGGCGCAAGGGTATTTAATACTTCCTAAGCGATTCTGAGTTCCCCGGGCCTTCCCGTTACAAGCTGTTTAAGTTTAAATCCTGCTTATGAAAAGGCAAGTTGTTTATTGTCATGCATAAACTAACAAATTTTCCTGCAGGTATTGCCAAAGTATGTGTTAGGTTACATACTGTTGTCCTCTTTGGGGACCAAAGACTTTAAGTGGGGGGAGTGTGTAGCAGGATGTCCATATGTAAGAAGGAATCCGGCTCCCTCCGGTGGTATAAGTGTTACAATGCAACTAATGCACTTTGGGACAGATATCAGCTAGGAGAAAAGACTTTGTTGCTTTTAGTAAAAGACAATGGGAGAATATTGTTTAAACTAAAGATGGACTTTAAACGGCACACAGATAGATATTGTAAAAATTCTAAGGGTTTTATTGTTGGTAGAAAAATATAATTGAATTTAGGTAAAAAGTACATTAATACAAGACAATGACATTATGTAACAGTCATCAATAGTTAGTATAGGGTCCCATTTACAAGACTCAACACATCTCCCAGAAATTACATTGACATGTAAAATACACAAAGTAGAATAGGATAATGTATAGCCAACAAACACAAATGAGGAGTTGGACGGTATGCACGAGAGATGGCTGGTCTTATTGATAGGTCCGGTAAATTCAAAGATAAAGATCTTGCTTTCGCTCGACTAGTTTCGCGTTCCAAAATGCTTCGTCGGGAGCATAGTATTCTGTCAAGATTATACATAAACAGTTCAAAAAAGATACTTCAGTTAATATAATTTTAATACTTGTATCTAAAATAATAAAAAACATTTTAAAGAAAAAAGCTAATATACATTGATTAAAAGTTTTCGATTGACCACAGAAGGATGAAACACCCACCACCTATACACTGCCAGCACCGGTGGGTGTTTCATCCTTCTGTGGTCAATCGAAAACTTTTAATCAATGTATATTAGCTTTTTTCTTTAAAATGTTTTTTATTATTTTAGATACAAGTATTAAAATTATATTAACTGAAGTATCTTTTTTGAACTGTTTATGTATAATCTTGACAGAATACTATGCTCCCAACGAAGCGTTTTGGAACGCGAAACTAGTCGAGCGAAAGCAAGATCTTTATCTTTGAATTTACCGGACCTATCAATAAGACCAGCCATCTCTCGTGCATACCGTCCAACTCCTCATTTGTGTTTGTTGGCTATACATTATCCTATTCTACTTTGTGTATTTTACATGTCAATGTAATTTCTGGGAGATGTGTTGAGTCTTGTAAATGGGACCCTATACTAACTATTGATGACTGTTACATAATGTCATTGTCTTGTATTAATGTACTTTTTACCTAAATTCAATTATATTTTTCTACCAACAATAAAACCCTTAGAATTTTTACAATATCTATCTGTGTGCCGTTTAAAGTCCATCTTTAGTTTAAACAATACTCTCCCATTGATTATCGGGACGTTGGCGCATTTATACTAGGTGCATCCACAGTGTCACCCTGTGGTGATGCACAATTTAGCAATTTCCTTCTAAAAAATTTAGTAAAAGACAGACTACATTACCCAGGGTGCATTGCAACACCGCAAAGCATTCTGGGCAGACTACTTAAACCAGGGGAGGGGCCAACGTCTCTCTCTCTGGATCCAGCTCTCAATCAAGCAGGAAGTTGGCACGGAGGCCTGCTACCTAAGGATTAGGCCAGAAGCCTGGGCCTAAATTACGGGAGTGCCTGAGTGATTTCCAGCAGAGGATTGTCCACAGCGTCCTGTGATTGCCCAGCAGAGACCGGAGTCGTCCATCACCATATGCTGTTAGTGACGGAGTCCAGAGACTGCAGCTGAAGCAGAAGCGTGGAGATCGAGTGACCGGGACAAGCCAGAGGAGACTATCTGAAAGTCGGGCCTGTTTGGTGAGAAGGGCACCTGCCCAGAATTGACTACTACCTTAGAGGAAAGTGATTTAGTTAGTGCCAGCCACACTTCACCTATCACGCCACAGCTTGCGGCCTAGTGTATCTCACTGGAGACTATGTGATCAGAGATTGGTGCATCTGTCATTAGTGGGTGGCAGGCACACGAGTACTCAGGTATATTGCGGATAATTACAGCATCTTGTTGAAACCCTGTGGATTACAATTTAACTTGTGCACCGACGGTGGCTAGCGAAGATTTCATTGGAGAAAGGAACTTTGAGTGGGACGCAGATAGGCCTTGCTTACCTATTATAGGGAATGAACACGTGCAAGGTATTGCAACAAAGGGGGAGCTCGCGAGCAACCAGTTAGCCGTGCATGGACACATATAGATACATGTACATATATATAGCTGATGTTATTTCCTGTTATTACCTAATCTCAGTGATACCTATCCTTATTGGTTTATTGACTCTGCAATGCGCATGCAGAGTCAACTGTGTGTATTAATGTGATTCTTTACCCTTCCCTTTTATACTGAGTAAAGGTACCTTTGATTAAGCATATAACGTGTGTGAAGTATCTCTGTCACTTAGAAGGACTAGTGACCAGCAAAGGTAATAACATTTACAGGTTATTGTGTGATGTATGCAGGATTGTGTCTCCTAATACTCAATAGGTCTCACACTCCTTATTCATATCAGTTGTGCTAAGGGAAGGCTTGAGCCACTTCCAGGGGTTGATAGGCAGGACGTAGACCCAAATCAAACAAACAGCAGCTCCTACGGGGGTAGTGCTACACTAAAATGACTATGAATAATCCCAATCCCCACTGAATTCTACTCTTCAACCAATTAGTACATCTTCAAGCTGCAGCCAAGGCACTGGACGTGCATTTCTTCTTGCACCTTTGTGTACATAGCTTTATAACACATAATTGTTAAACAATACAAGGAAATTAAGGGAAAAAAAAGAAAAAGTACCTGGCATTGCATGACTAGTCTATAATACCCTAAGGCCCCTTTCACACTGGGGCGGGCAGGTGCGCTGGCGGTATAGCGCCGCTATACAGTTGTTTTTACCACGATATTCGGCCGCTAACGGTGCGGTTTTAACCCCCGCTAGCGGACGAAAAAGGGTTAATACCGCCAACAAACCGCTGCTACAGCAGCGGTTTGCAGGCGGTATAGCAGCTGTGTCCCATTGATTTCAATGGGAAGGGGCGGTAAAGGAACGGTATACACACCGCTCCAAAGATGCGGTTTGCAGGAGATTTTTTTTCCTCCCGCCAGCGCATCGCCTCAGTGTGAAAGCCCTCGGGCTTTCACATTGAGAATGCTGGGGCAGGATTATTTCAGGCGTTTATTTATGCGCTATTTTTAGTGCTAAACCGCCTGAAATATGCCTCAGTGTGAAAGGGGCTAGGGATGAGCTTCGTGTTCGAGTCGAACATACGTTCGACTCGAACATTGGCTGTTCGATCGTTCGACGAAGATCGAACGATTTGGGCCGTTCGCGCCAAATTCGAGTGACGCGAACGGCCCACAATGCACTACGCCATCGCAGTGTCATCCAGGCGCTGTGATTGGCCAAGCATGCACTGTGACCCCGCATGCTTGGCCAATCACAGCGCCGGCAGCGAGGAGAGCAATGATTGGCCACAGGCAGGATGCCTGTGGCCAATTATTGCTGAGGGTGTTTAGTACACGCCCCACACTATAAAAGGCCGCCAGCACGGCGGCCTAGTGTAGTGTGTTCCGGAGCAGGGATAGAGTAGCATAGGCAGGGACAGTGACTGTTATTTCTTTCTTGCTTAACCTGGATTCCTTTAGTTTAGGGAAAGAGAAGGATAGGTAGGGAGAGTGTCAGTGTGTTTTGTGCTTCTGCTATAGTGTGCTTAAAAAAAAACATTTATTCTAGGGACAGAAAACTCTAGGTAGGGACAGTGTCAGTTTCTTTCACTCTGCAAGTCCTTGTTTCCAGGGACCTGGAAGGACAGTGAGTGAATTGTCCTTTTGCTATATTGTGATTAAAAAAAACATTTATTCTAGGGACAGAAAACTCTAGGTAGGGACAGTGTCAGTTTCTTTCACTCTGCAAGTCCTTGTTTCCAGGGACCTGGAAGGACAGTGAGTGAATTGTCCTTTTGCTATATTGTGATTAAAAAAAACATTTATTCTAGGGACAGAAAACTCTAGGTAGGGACAGTGTCAGTTTCTTTCACTCTGCAAGTCCTTGTTTCCAGGGACCTGGAAGGACAGTGAGTGAATTGTCCTTTTGCTATATTGTGATTAAAAAAAACATTTATTCTAGGGACAGAAAACTCTAGGTAGGGACAGTGTCAGTTTCTTTCACTCTGCAAGTCCTTGTTTCCAGGGACCTGGAAGGACAGTGAGTGAATTGTCCTTTTGCTATATTGTGATTAAAAAAAACATTTTTTTCTAGGGACAGAAAACTGTAGGTAGGGAGAGTATTTTTTTTCTTTCACTCTGCAAGTCCTTGTTTCCAGGGACCTGTAAGGACAGTGAGTTAATTGTCCTTGTGCTATATTGTGCTGAAAAAAACATTTATTCCAGGGACAGAAAACTCTAGGTAGGGACAGTGTCAGTTTCTTTCACTCTGCAAGTCCTTGTTTCCAGGGACCTGGAAGGACAGTGAGTGAATTGTCCTTTTGCTATATTGTGATTAAAAAAAACATTTTTTTCTAGGGACAGAAAACTGTAGGTAGGGAGAGTATTTTTTTTCTTTCACTCTGCAAGTCCTTGTTTCCAGGGACCTGTAAGGACAGTGAGTTAATTGTCCTTGTGCTATATTGTGCTGAAAAAAACATTTATTCCAGGGACAGAAAACTCTAGGTAGGGACAGTGTCAGTTTCTTTCACTCTGCAAGTCCTTGTTTCCAGGGACCTGGAAGGACAGTGAGTGAATTGTCCTTTTGCTATATTGTGATTAAAAAAAACATTTTTTTCTAGGGACAGAAAACTGTAGGTAGGGAGAGTATTTTTTTTCTTTCACTCTGCAAGTCCTTGTTTCCAGGGACCTGTAAGGACAGTGAGTTAATTGTCCTTGTGCTATATTGTGCTGAAAAAAACATTTATTCCAGGGACAGAAAACTCTAGGTAGGGACAGTGTCAGTTTCTTTCACTCTGCAAGTCCTTGTTTCCAGGGACCTGGAAGGACAGTGAGTGAATTGTCCTTTTGCTATATTGTGATTAAAAAAAACATTTTTTTCTAGGGACAGAAAACTGTAGGTAGGGAGAGTGTTTTTTTTCTTTCACTCTGCAAGTCCTTGTTTCCAGGGACCTGTAAGGACAGTGAGTTAATTTTCCTTGTGCTATATTGTGATTAAAAAAAACATTTATTCTAGGGACAGAAAACTCTAGGTAGGGACAGTGTCAGTTTCTTTCACTCTGCAAGTCCTTGTTTCCAGGGACCTGGAAGGACAGTGAGTGAATTGTCCTTTTGCTATATTGTGATTAAAAAAAACATTTATTCTAGGGACAGAAAACTCTAGGTAGGGACAGTGTCAGTTTCTTTCACTCTGCAAGTCCTTGTTTCCAGGGACCTGTAAGGACAGTGAGTTAATTTTCCTTGTGCTATATTGTGATTAAAAAAAACATTTATTCTAGGGACAGAAAACTCTAGGTAGGGACAGTGTCAGTTTCTTTCACTCTGCAAGTCCTTGTTTCCAGGGACCTGGAAGGACAGTGAGTGAATTGTCCTTTTGCTATATTGTGATTAAAAAAAACATTTATTCTAGGGACAGAAAACTCTAGGTAGGGACAGTGTCAGTTTCTTTCACTCTGCAAGTCCTTGTTTCCAGGGACCTGGAAGGACAGTGAGTGAATTGTCCTTTTGCTATATTGTGATTAAAAAAAACATTTATTCTAGGGACAGAAAACTCTAGGTAGGGACAGTGTCAGTTTCTTTCACTCTGCAAGTCCTTGTTTCCAGGGACCTGGAAGGACAGTGAGTGAATTGTCCTTTTGCTATATTGTGATTAAAAAAAACATTTATTCTAGGGACAGAAAACTCTAGGTAGGGACAGTGTCAGTTTCTTTCACTCTGCAAGTCCTTGTTTCCAGGGACCTGGAAGGACAGTGAGTGAATTGTCCTTTTGCTATATTGTGATTAAAAAAAACATTTATTCTAGGGACAGAAAACTCTAGGTAGGGACAGTGTCAGTTTCTTTCACTCTGCAAGTCCTTGTTTCCAGGGACCTGTAAGGACAGTGAGTTAATTTTCCTTGTGCTATATTGTGATTAAAAAAAACATTTATTCTAGGGACAGAAAACTCTAGGTAGGGACAGTGTCAGTTTCTTTCACTCTGCAAGTCCTTGTTTCCAGGGACCTGGAAGGACAGTGAGTGAATTGTCCTTTTGCTATATTGTGATTAAAAAAAACATTTATTCTAGGGACAGAAAACTCTAGGTAGGGACAGTGTCAGTTTCTTTCACTCTGCAAGTCCTTGTTTCCAGGGACCTGGAAGGACAGTGAGTGAATTGTCCTTTTGCTATATTGTGATTAAAAAAAACATTTATTCTAGGGACAGAAAACTCTAGGTAGGGACAGTGTCAGTTTCTTTCACTCTGCAAGTCCTTGTTTCCAGGGACCTGGAAGGACAGTGAGTGAATTGTCCTTTTGCTATATTGTGATTAAAAAAAACATTTATTCTAGGGACAGAAAACTCTAGGTAGGGACAGTGTCAGTTTCTTTCACTCTGCAAGTCCTTGTTTCCAGGGACCTGGAAGGACAGTGAGTGAATTGTCCTTTTGCTATATTGTGATTAAAAAAAACATTTATTCTAGGGACAGAAAACTCTAGGTAGGGACAGTGTCAGTTTCTTTCACTCTGCAAGTCCTTGTTTCCAGGGACCTGGAAGGACAGTGAGTGAATTGTCCTTTTGCTATATTGTGATTAAAAAAAAACATTTTTTTCTAGGGACAGAAAACTGTAGGTAGGGAGAGTATTTTTTTTCTTTCACTCTGCAAGTCCTTGTTTCCAGGGACCTGTAAGGACAGTGAGTTAATTGTCCTTGTGCTATATTGTGCTGAAAAAAACATTTATTCCAGGGACAGAAAACTCTAGGTAGGGACAGTGTCAGTTTCTTTCACTCTGCAAGTCCTTGTTTCCAGGGACCTGGAAGGACAGTGAGTGAATTGTCCTTTTGCTATATTGTGATTAAAAAAAACATTTTTTTCTAGGGACAGAAAACTGTAGGTAGGGAGAGTATTTTTTTTCTTTCACTCTGCAAGTCCTTGTTTCCAGGGACCTGTAAGGACAGTGAGTTAATTGTCCTTGTGCTATATTGTGCTGAAAAAAACATTTATTCCAGGGACAGAAAACTCTAGGTAGGGACAGTGTCAGTTTCTTTCACTCTGCAAGTCCTTGTTTCCAGGGACCTGGAAGGACAGTGAGTGAATTGTCCTTTTGCTATATTGTGATTAAAAAAAACATTTTTTTCTAGGGACAGAAAACTGTAGGTAGGGAGAGTGTTTTTTTTCTTTCACTCTGCAAGTCCTTGTTTCCAGGGACCTGTAAGGACAGTGAGTTAATTTTCCTTGTGCTATATTGTGATTAAAAAAAACATTTATTCTAGGGACAGAAAACTCTAGGTAGGGACAGTGTCAGTTTCTTTCACTCTGCAAGTCCTTGTTTCCAGGGACCTGGAAGGACAGTGAGTGAATTGTCCTTTTGCTATATTGTGATTAAAAAAAACATTTTTTTCTAGGGACAGAAAACTGTAGGTAGGGAGAGTGTTTTTTTTCTTTCACTCTGCAAGTCCTTGTTTCCAGGGACCTGTAAGGACAGTGAGTTAATTTTCCTTGTGCTATATTGTGATTAAAAAAAACATTTATTCTAGGGACAGAAAACTCTAGGTAGGGACAGTGTCAGTTTCTTTCACTCTGCAAGTCCTTGTTTCCAGGGACCTGGAAGGACAGTGAGTGAATTGTCCTTTTGCTATATTGTGATTAAAAAAAACATTTTTTTCTAGGGACAGAAAACTGTAGGTAGGGAGAGTATTTTTTTTCTTTCACTCTGCAAGTCCTTGTTTCCAGGGACCTGTAAGGACAGTGAGTTAATTTTCCTTGTGCTATATTGTGATTAAAAAAAACATTTTTTCTAGGGACAGAAAACTGTAGGTAGGGAGAGTGTTTTTTTTCTTTCACTCTGCAAGTCCTTGTTTCCAGGGACAGAGAAGGACACCTGAAGGTAGCCCTTATTGCTTTTTTCCCATCTCCCTGCAGGCCATCTATTAGAATGTCTGGAAGGCAAACAAGGAGAGGCAGACAGTCAGGAGGCAATAAAAGAGGGCAAGCAGGCTCTGTGTCTGGGGGCAACAGTGCTGGTCGTGGACGCGGTGCATTGTCATCAGCACATGGCCATGGGACACGCTTGTCCTTCTTTTCGGCAGCTGGACATGTTGAGCCACATCATGCCGAAGACTTGGTAGAGTGGATGACCAAGCCCTCCTCCTCCTCCTCATCCTCTCTCACCCAGGCTCAGGGTACTGGAAAAGCAGCTGCCAAAGCGTCGTCTTCCCTGGTATCAATGTCAGACAAATCATCAGTCACTCCTTCCCTAGACCCACCATGTCCTCCTCCTGAGGAGTCCCCCGAACTGTTTCAGCACAGTGTTGGGTACATGCTCCAGGAGGATGCCCAGCGTTTCGAAGGGTCTGATGATGAAACCCAGCTAGAGGAAGGCAGTAGCGTGAGAGCAGACAGAGGGGATGCTCAAGAAGGACACCAATCTGGCAGTCATGTTCCAGCAGCTGCAGCATACTGCCAGATTGGCTCCAGTGATGAGGAGGGAGGGGATGATGAGGTCAATGACTCCACGTGGGTGCCTAATAGGAGAGAGGAGGAGGAGGAGGATGAGGAGGAGGCACATCTCCAACGAGGCAGGATGCCCTTTGGTGGCCAGCGTAAGGGCAGTACACCGACGGAATCACACCGCAGAGCTCCGCCTGTGCAGGGCGCTGCCTCTGCCCGTCATTCAAAAAGTTCTTTGGTGTGGGCCTTTTTTGAGGCTAGTGCATCAGATCGCACAGCTGCTGTTTGCAACATATGTCTCAAGCGTATATCGCGTGGCCAAAACATCAGCCGCTTGGGTACCACATGCCTGACCAGACATATGTTGACCTGCCATGCAGCTCGTTGGCAAGCCTACCTCAAAGACCCACACCAAAGAACAAAGCGGACCTCTCCTTGCACCGCATCAGCTGGGATCTCCAACCCCACTATAACTTCAGTCCTCTCTGAAACATGCACTGAGAGGAATGAAGGTGTAGAATTAGGTGTGTCACAGCCAAGTACTTGCGCCCACTCTGCTAGCAGTACACCGACGTCCGATTCTAGCAGGCAAATTTCCCTGCCCCAGCTGCTGGACCGTCGAAAGAAGTTCACTCCCAGCCATCCACATGCCCAGCGGTTGAATGCTAGCTTGGCTAAATTGCTAGCGCTTCAACTGCTGCCTTTTCAGTTGGTAGACTCGGCCCCCTTCCGTGAGTTTGTGCAATGTGCGGTTCCTCAGTGGCAGGTTCCCAAACGCCACTTTTTCTCACGGAAGGCTATTCCGGCTCTCTACCGGCATGTGGAAGGCAATGTCTTGGCCTCGCTGGACAGGGCGGTCAGCGGTAAGGTGCATATTACCGCTGACTCATGGTCCAGCAGGCATGGACAGGGACGTTACCTTTCTTTCACGGCCCATTGGGTCACTCTTTTGGCAGCTGGGAAGGATTCAGGACAAGGTGCAGTAGTGTTGGAGGTTGTCCCACCGCCACGCCTCCAAAATGCTACTACTGGTTGTGACACACCTCTCTCCTCCACCCCCTCCTCTTCTTCTTCCTCCATGGCCTCTTCCTGTGGTTTGTCCTATGAACCAGCGGTGCTCCGTAGCCGTTCACGGGGCTACGCAAGTACGCAGGCAAAAAGATGCCATGCCGTGCTTGCGCTGGTGTGTTTGGGGGACAGAAGCCACACTGGGGCAGAGGTCCTGTCTGCTCTGCAGGGCCAGGCCGAGAGGTGGTTGACGCCACGCCAGCTTAAGCCAGGAATGGTGGTTTGCGACAATGGCACCAACCTCCTCTCCGCCCTCCGACAGGGACAACTGACCCATGTGCCCTGTGTGGCTCACGTCCTTAACCTGGTGGTGCAGCGGTTCTTGGGCAGGTACCCGGGCTTACAGGATGTCCTGAGGCAGGCCAGGAAAGTCTGTGTGCATTTCCGCAGATCTTATAATGCCAGTGCTCGCCTGGCTGAGCTGCAAAAGGAGTTGAACCTGCCCAAGAACCGCCTTATATGTGACATGCCCACCAGGTGGAACTCAACGTTGGCCATGCTGCAGCGGCTGCACACGCAGCAGAGGGCCATCAATGAGTACCTGTGCGACTACGGCACCAGGACAGGGTCAGGGGAGCTTGGTTTTTTTTCTCCACGCCAGTGGGGCATGATCAGGGATGCATGCACTGTCCTGGCACCATTTGAGGAGGCCACGAGGATGGTGAGCAGTGACAGTGCATGCATCAGTGACACTGTACCTCTTGTCCACCTGTTGGAGCACACGCTGCGTGGAATAATGGACAGGGCACTTGAGGCAGAACAGAGGCAGGAAGAGGAGGACTTCCTTGCCTCTCAAGGCCCCCTTTACCCAGACAGTGTTCCTTCTGTCCCACCCATCGCACAGGAAGAGGAGGAGGAGGAGGAGGAGGAGGAGGATTGTGTCAGCATGGAGGTGGAGGCTGGCACTCAGCATCATCAGCAGCAGTCTTTTAGGGATGATTTACAGTCCCAAGAAACCAGTGGACTTGTACGTGGCTGGGAGGAGGTGGCTGCGGATCATGTCGTCCTTAGTGACCCAGAGGACTCCGGAGCGAATGCCTCAGCAAACCTACGCTGCATGGCCTCCCTGATCCTGCAAAGTCTGCGGAAGGATCCTCGTATTCTTCGGATCAAGGAGAGGGACCATTACTGGCTGGCCACTCTCCTTGATCCACGGTACAAGGGTAAGGTTGCGGACCTTATGTTACCGTCGCAGAGGGAGCAGAGGATGAGACAACTCCGGGAGGCCTTGCAGAAAGGTCTGTGCAACGCGTTCCCAGAGACTGGGAGGTTGCAAACTCCTGGTCCTGGACAACGAGTTGCTGAGGCTTCGGCCAGTCAAAGAAGGAGCGGTGGGGAAGGTGGCCGTCTGACCGATGCGTTCAGACAATTCTTTAGTCCGCAGCCCCAAAGTATGATTGGTTCCAGCAACCATCGCCAGCGTCTGATAAACATGGTGCAGGAATATCTAGGGGCAAGGTCAGACTTGGACACCTTCCCCACCGAAAATCCTCTGGCTTACTGGGTCTTGAGGATGGATCACTGGCCAGAGCTTGCACAGTATGCAATTGAGCTACTGGCCTGTCCTGCATCCAGCGTTCTTTCGGAACGCACATTCAGTGCTGCTGGAGGATTTGTCACGGATCACAGGGTGCGCCTGTCCACCGACTCGGTTGATCGACTGACTTTCATCAAGATGAACCAGTCTTGGATCACCACCAGCTACCACACACCTGATGCTGATATAACAGACTAATTGATTTTAAAATGTCACATCCCTTCAAGACTGATGCTGATGCTGAGTGCCTGTGCTGTTATGTTGACTGGCTATCCTCCTCCTCCGAGTCCTCAATGATACGATTGATGATGATAGCTTGGAAGATCATTTTTGTTTATGGGTGCCGCCACCAGTGCCTAACGCCCAATTTTTCAGCCCCTGTTTAACAGGGGCGTGTAATTACAATTTTTGAAGCAATACTTTGCAACAGGGCTCATTGCTGTGCTCCAAGTACAGTATCTGTGAGGAGTTGCAGTGTTGTGCCACCAGTGCCTAAGGCCCAATTTTTCAGCCCCTGTTTAACAGGGGCGTGTCATTACAATTTTTGAAGCAATACTTTGCAACAGGGCTCATTGCTGTGCTCCAAGTACAGTATCTGTGAGGGGTTGCAGTGTTGTGCCACCAGTGCCTAAGGCCCAATTTTTCAGCCCCTGTTCAACAGGGGCATGTAATTACAATTCTTGATCTAATAATTCACAGCAGGGCCCATTGCTGCACCCACCAAGAGTAACTGTCAGGGCTTACAGTGTTGTGGCACCAGCACCACCATCAAAGGCCCAATTTTTACTACCACTGTTCAACAATTATATGTAATTAAAATTCCTGATATAATAGTTGACAGCAGGGCGTTCCAGCACCAACCAAGAGTAACTGTGAGTGCTTACAGTGTTGTGCCAACACCAACAACTAAGGGGCCTATTTCTGCAGAGTATATACGGCAGGTCCCTACTTTCAAACATCCAACTTACAAACGACTCCTACTTGCAAACGCAAGAAGACAACAGGAAGTGAGAGGAAATCTACCACTAGGAAGGAAAATTCTCTCCTGTAAGAATAAATATGGGAGAAAGGTGTCTCCTCTGTACTGATGCTTTATCAGCAATCCTTGTTTCAAGAAAAACACCACATTTCAAAAACAGTTGTCATTGGGACGGAAAGTGAGGTGAAATGTTCTGAACAGGGGCACAGACAGCAAAACAAATGTTACAGGGGTGATAACCCTTACCTATGTTTTCCAAAAAGTTTAAAAATAGATTTTTGGGCTGGAGCTACACTTCAACAATGTACCTGTTCAAAATTACAAACAGATTCTACATAAGAACAAACCTACAGTCCCTGTCTTGTATGCACCGCCTGTATACGGCTGTTCAGAGTATATAGGGCCTTTTTTATTTTATGTGCGGGGTTCCCCTTAATATCCATACAAGACCCAAAGGGGCTGGTAATGGGCTGGGGTAGGGGGGGGGGGGGGTCATGGGGTAGCTATGCCATTTTTCTTAAAGAATTTCATCCATATTACCGGGACCAGACATTACATTAAAGCCGCAAGCAGTTTTAAATGGCTTTTTTTTCCTTTAGAAGTGTCATTTTGTGCAGGGACAGTTCTAAACACGGGAAACACGTGGCACTTCACAGGCATACTTTAGACACCCCCCAGGTACGATATTTAAAGGAATATTTGACTTTTTTTTTTTCACTTTATGCATCATTAAAATGACTGCTCCCGAAAAACGACCGTTTTTAAAACTTCTTTTTGCATTGATACATGTCCCCTGGTGCAGAACCCGGGTTCCCAAACCCTTTTTAGGACAATAACATGCATAATAGTTGTTATAATTAGCACTTTAGAATTCGAACGTTCGCATCCATTGTATTTAATAGGGTTCTAATGTTCGTTCGAACTTCCGGTCCGTTCGCGGGTTCTGGTGCGAACCGAACCCGGGGGTGTTCGGCTCATCACTAAAAGGGGCCTAAGATGTTCTTCATTTATCCCTTTTTTAGTTAGGTGACATTTCCAGTGTCATTTGGTTACCCACCTCAGTCTACTTCTCATCTTCCCCAGGGTGTGTGGCTATAATGTCATATATCTGGATCTGCCCATTGGCACCAGATCTCACTGGTTGGCAGCAGCTGACCTAGGAATTTCCCAGATGCTGTTGACTAGTGTCACTCCAAGATACTTTCCAAAAAACTCATTCAGGAATAGTGATGCGTAAAATGGAGAGTATTCATTTCCTTGCCATTTTACAAAAATTGTGTGAGATGCATTTTGCCATTTTTAATAAATGCATTGGAGCCATGGTTTTTGGTGTTTTTTTTTAAGGGTGTATTGGGCTTAAAATGTCCGTTGAGGTTAATGGAAGTTTCTTTTATCTATCCTGAGCTTGTTCTTGTGCCTAAAAACAGTCCTTCATTAGCCTCTTATTTTAGTTTTTTTTTACTAAAAAAAGAAAAGTAAAATAAAACATTTAAAGTGACAGTACATAAATAACAATTAACTACAGCAAAACTCCCTCTAAACAGACCACAAAAGTGGAAAAGTTTCTCGCAAATTTCACCTAAACAGCTGAACAACCGACAATAAGAATTTTCTGCTTTAGTTAAATGTTGCCGTCAACAAATCTGCAATTATTTGTCAAAGGCAAAAATCGCTCCTGATCAGGAATCGATTTGTAGTTTTAATTGCATGCTAATTCACATGGCCATGGCTTAGCACATCTGCAAAATGTCTTCTTCTATTTAAGATAATTTTACTTCTAAGGTCAGTATTTTGGGGGGGCGGCAAACAAACCTCCCACCCCCGCGGCGGCAGTGCTCACTACCCCCCCGCGCGGGAGACGGACAGCGGCGATCAGCCCCCACTGTGGGAGATGGACAGCGTTGATTAGTGCCCCCCCACGTGGGAGACAGATGGTGGCGATCAGTGGCCTTACCTTAGGAGGCCGATGCTGATCCTTGCTCCGGGGAAGAGCTGGGACCGTTGCTTCTCCTCCCGGCCGATTAGGAAGTGGGTCCTCCTGAGACCCGATTGGCCGGGCGTCCTGAGACTCCCTGGCCAATTGGGTTTTAGGACCAGCTTCCTGATTGGTCCAGAGGAGAATCAGGAAGACAATAACTAATATTATTTCGCTATTGTCACACAACTGAGTGGGCTCAGGGTGCAGTGCTCTTCGCCTCAAGCCCACACTTTTTTGAAGTCAATTAGAGCCTAAGGCTCAAATCATGTGTTTAAAAAAACCCTATTGAAATCCATGTGTCCGGTGCCCTGCATGTAGAGAAGGGGCCAGGTGCATGAATTAGGGGGGCGGCGTCCCTGCACCCCTAATGGACGCGCTGCCACTGTACTTATCTGAGTCTTGTATCGATCCAGCACTGTGCCCATCTCCACTCTCTCCCTTCTCTCACAAGCTTGGCTGAAAGGAGCAGGAGCCCCTGGCTCCTGCTGCTGTCAGTCAAACCCTGTGAGGAGGGAGTGGGGGGTGGGGCTGAGCTACTCTGTGTGTGTCTATGGACGCACACAGCGCGACTCAGGATTGCTTGCGTATATGCACCCCCATAGAAAGCAGCTTTTTATGGTGGTGCATGGAGAAGAGGAGGAGCGGGAAGCCCCAGAAGAGAAGGTTTGGGGCCACTCTGTGCAATACCCTTGCACAGAATAAGTAAGTATAACATGCTTATTATTGTAGTTAAAAAAAATGACCTTACAATTGCTTTAATGCAGCTACCACATCTAAGGACTGATAAGCAGCAATATTTTGCATTTTTATTCTTCGGTTCAGATATACTTTAAGGATTTGCATGAACAAAAGGGACCAGGGGAGAAGAAAAAACCCCAAATTAGTATTTGTTGTATTTCTTTAAATCGTTCATTTTGACATTTTGATTCAGCATTCATTTCTCTTCCAGTACTGCACTATATGAGCATTTTTTGTTTTTTCTAGTCCTTATTCTATGCATTTCTGATGACAAGGCAAAGATGAATAGATATGAATAGAGATGAATAGATACCCCAGTACTCCTGAATTAGTCTTCTTGGCACTATTAGAAGATCCTTGGAAATTTACTGAATAGTGGACATGTTTGTTGGCCAAAAGGAGCTCCTCTAAGGTCCAATTGCTTGTTGGCAAGAAATCGGATTTCCTTATACATGTACCTTTACAGATTGACTTTTTATCTTTACAGTGTGTCTTAAGGAGCCAATGTAACTATCATTTCACTAATTAAAGGTGGCACTTGGCCTGGCTCATTGCCTCAGCCTAATGAGGCAGCTTCACACCACCTAGCTAATCAGAATGATGATAGAAGGATGATACTTAATGTTTTTCACGGGATATATGAATCTTACTATACTTTTAAAGACCAAGGCTGCACTTCTCATTTCTTACTTTTGCTCAAGGGCCAGTACTGTATACCTAAAAAAAGAATATGTGTTCTATTCTCTGAAAGAACTACTTGATGCTTGTTAATTATTTTCACACAAGTGTTTCCTTAATTAAAGATGAACTCTAGGAAAATAAACAAACAGATACATTACATATAAACGAGGAGCTATTTCTGCCCATCCAGTTCTGGGATTTACACAGCTCTTCCACACAGCATAGCCCTGTTTGGAAGGGTCGTAGACCTGATTTTTTTTTTTGCTGCAGTTAGGGCAAAACTTAAAGAGGGATTCCACCCGCGATGTTTTTTTTTAAAAAGTCAGCAGCTACAAACACTGTAGCTGCTGACTTTTAATAAGGACACTTACCTGTCCTACTCGCCCGCGATGTCAGCCCCTCCAAGGCCGATCCCTCGATCCTGGTAGCTACCGGCGCCGCCATCCTCAGTAAGGGAAACAGGCAGTGAAGCCGTGTGGCTTCACTGCCCGTTTCCTACTGCGCATGCGCGTGCCGCGCGGCTCTTTGTGAATGGGCCGGCTGCTCTCTGGGATACACACAGTTCCCAGAAGGCAGCATGCCCCATTCACCAGAAGACACTGCGAGTAGGACGGAGGAAGGAGATCTGCCGCGGACGATGAAGAGGAAGATTAGGGACTTCCGCATAGCAACCGCTTCTTCTGGTGAGTAAAATTTTTTATTTTTTTTTTAATTTATTTTTTTCTATAATTTTTTTTAATTTTTGAAAAAAAAACAAATTTCAGGGTGGAACTCTACTTTAACACAGTGAAAAGAGCAATGTAATTTCTCTGTGGCTCTGCTTTCTCCTTCTAGCACATAAGCACTACAACACAACTAATTGGCTCCTTGTGCTTCTGCTTCCTCCCTAGTATGAGCTCTGCTGTACTCTGCTGTGATTGCAAGATGCTTACTACAGGTCAAATTCATGTACCGTATATACTCGAGTATAAGCCGACCCGAATATAAGCCGAGGCACCTAATTTTACCACAAAAAAATGGGAAAAGTTATTGAGTGTCCATGCCTCACTGTGTCCATGCCTCACTGTGCCCATGCCTCAACAAACTTTGCACACTTGTAGAGAAAAAATAGGGCTATATGTGTGGCAAGTTTCGGGTCCAGGGAACCTACGACTGTCCGGTACTGGGTCCCCAAAGTCACCGGAGAGATGACTGTTTAACATGGGAGTCTATGGAAGGAGTGCCCGGGTTTGAAAAATCGGTGCTCCCCGGCCGTAGGTCCCCCGGACAAAAAACTTTTCACACTTGTAGAGGAGAAATGGGGCTATATGTGTGCCAAGTTTGGGGTCCCGGGGATCTACGACCGGCTGGTCCCGGGTCCCCAAAATCTGGGAGATCAGGCACAAAAAGGTGACTTGAGTATAAGCCGGGGGGGGGGGGCATTTTCAGCACACAAAAAATGTGCTGAAAAACTTGACTTATACTCGAGTATGTACGGTACTTACACTACTTGCATAAAAAATACTTTACTGAAATATTAATAAATTCAGAACTGGATAAGTTTGTGTGTTTATATATCTGACTGGAGTTCAACTTTAAAGTAATTGTAAATAAATAACTTGTAAAACAACCCATTCAGTTTAACTACTTCCCTACCGCCCACCGTCAAATGACGTCAACAGATGGGATCTCCCATCCTGAGTGGACGTCATATGACGTCCTCGGCTTTGAGGGGGGGATATCTGAATGATGCCTGCAGCTAGAGGCAGCATTCAGATATCCTTTTGTTCAGCCAGCGATTCTGCGCACCATAAGAATGATCATAGCGGCGGTTCCACCGCTTGATCGTTCTTATAGGCGGCGGGAGGGGACATCCCCCCCTCCCACCGCCATCCGGTGCTTCTCCGGGCTCTCCCGTGCGATCGGGGACCCGGAGCAAATCTTCTGGCGCCGTTGGTGGGTCACGTGATGAGCATAGAGGTGACTGGTGACCAGATGGTCACCAGTCATCTCTATGATCGTCGGAGGCCCGGGCGCGATGTGATGACGTCACGCCCGGGTCCTCAAATGTAAACAAAGCCGCCATTGCGGCTGTAAGTATGAGATCAGTGAAAAAATGTTCACTGATCTCATGCTTTCCAGCCTGGAGGAGAGATGTGGGGACTTATTGACCCCGCATCTCTCAATAAAGAGGACCTGTCACACACATTCCTATTACAAGGGATGTTTACATTCCTTGTAATAGGAATAAAAGTGATAAAAAAAAAAAAAGTAAAATAAGTGTAAAAAATAAATAAATAAGTAAAATAAAAAAAAAAATAATAATAAAAAAAAATTAAAACGCCCCTGTCCCCAGTAGCTCGCGATCAGAACCGAACGGACATGTAAGTCCCGCCCACATATGTAAACGCCGTTCAAACCACATATGTGAGGTATCACCGTGTGCGTTAGAGTGAGAGCAATAATTCTAGCACTAGACCTCCTCTGTAACTCTAACCTGGTAACCTGTAAAAAAAATTAAAGCGTCGCCTATGGAGATTTTTAAATACCGAAGTTTGGCGCCATTCTATGAGTGTGCGCAATTTTAAAGTGTGACATGTTGGGTATCTATTTACTCGGCGTAACATCATCTTTCATATTTTACAAAAAAATTGGGCTAACTTTACTGTTTTGTTATTTTTTAAATAATAAAACCTTTTTTCTTCCAAAAAAAAAGGCATTTGAAAAATTATTGCGCAAATACCATGCAAGAAAAAAAGCTGCAATGACCGTCATTTTATTCCCTAGGGTGTCTGCTAGAAAAACATATATAATGTTTGGGGGTTCTGAGTAATTTTTTAGCAAAAGAATGATGATTTGTACATGTAGGAAAGAAGTGCCAGAATAGGCCCAGTATTGAGGGGGTAAGAAAAGCCCTGTATTGAAGTAGTTAAAATAGAAATGAAAGGCAAAACATTTGTGTATAGATTAAGAAAAAACACATTACAAATACCTCATGAAACAAGAAAAGCTGCTCCAGGTGAGGGAGTCTCTGGTTAATCCCCACACACACTAGTCAGGTGCTAGCCCAGCTCGCATGCTGTGTAACGTGAAGAAATAATTCCGGACGGCTGCACTTCCAAAAATCCTTTTATTGAAGCTTCATGTGACAAGTGGTTGACAGATGGAGCAGGGGACAAAAAGGTAGACGCGTTTCGTGCAAATATCAGCGCTTAGTCATTACCTATTGGAGCTAGTCACCACAATCACCTATATACTGCTCTAATATGTTATCATTAGGTTACAGGTGAACTAACCAATTAAAATTAGTACTCAGCTGGTGTCACAAAGAAAACCCGGCTAGAATACACGGTACTTACACTCAAATCTGATGTAAAGAGTTCGGTCCAAATCCACTGCCAGAAAAAATCTGATACACCAATTGAACTCAGAGCAAACTCGATACATCATTTGCGCGAAACGCGTCTACCTTTTTGTCCCCTGCTCCATCTGTCAACCACTTGTCACATGAAGCTTCAATAAAAGGATTTTTGGAAGTGCAGCCGTCCGGAATTATTTCTTCACATTATAAATACCCTTTTTCCCTCTTTCAATAGGGATCACATTCCCTCTGTTCTCAGCTGCAGCATAAGAGCTGGGGGGAGGATAATCAGCAGGACACTGATTGTCCCAGTGAATGGCGGTGTGTGTGTGGGGGGGTCAGGACAAGTCTGATCATTGAAGGAGAGCAGGCTGAATTCCCAGCAACGCTAAAGAACTGACCACAGTGAGTTCTCTTGCATAATGTGGTCAGTTTTTAATAGCAAAGCAGAGAGGCTGGCAGGATCCCCAGGGATTTCACACAAAGGAAGCAATACAAAGAGAACAGGAGACTTTTTCCGTACATGGTACAGCGGGCACATATCAGGAATATAAAATGTTGGGTTTGCATACGCTTTAAATATAAAATACAATTAGTAAACATAAGTAGCAAAAAATAACTGAGGCTCATTACCTAAATTTTATTGTTACTAGGTATGGAACAATTTATTGGAAGAATCCAAGACTTTCGGTTATATTCTGTGGCTCTAACAAACAGGTAAGATTAGCTGGCTTAAGATGCAAAGAGCTATGTCCATACGCCAAGTTCATTAGTCCATATTAACCAATTATTGCTCACCTTCCTTTTAACCTGACCAAATTAAGCTGATGGAAGGGGTGGATGGGGGTGGCATTGGATCAAAATGTTGTATTCTGACTTACGGTATGTGGTGGAATTTATCAAGTAGAGCATAGCAAAGTCAGTTAGGTACTGTAGTTCTTATGTACAAAAGGACTTCTGTGCTAAGGTCCTGGTGAAGATCAATAAGTATTTAGAAGGGCACCAGATTGAAAATGAAAAATTCTAAATGTATTTACATAGTTACATATTTCTTTTAGGGCTGTTACTGATTAACAAAAAAATGTATCGATTAATCTACTAATTTCGATTAATTATAACGCACATACAGATCCAACTACTTTTAGCTGATCTCCTTGCAGGCCGATTCCCAGTGCAGCTACCAACCACTAAAAAAATCGATAGCAGGATATAAAAAACACACAAAAGGCAGCGCTCGATGGGAATAGCATTAAAACTTTTATAGTCTTCAAGTAGGTAACAAAATAAATATTGCACTGGAGATAAAATCAATGTAGCTACATAAGCTGTAAAAATAGTGCGAGTAATACCAAACGGTAGCAAAAGCAGTCATAAAAACATGTAGCTAAGTATGATACTGGTATAAAAATGTGTACAACGATACCACTGCTGAATCCAGATGAGGAGGGGCTAACATCACTCCGTCGGCATGTAGATGTCCCATGAAGGGAACTATCACAACCCCCAGTGGATGGCTGTAGAATCCCAGGTTGATAGAGGGAAGTGTAACAGCCCTTGCGTGTGGCAGATAGTAAGGTCCCGCCGGCATGCAGATATGAAGGCACAGCAAAGGAGCCCTTCAGATGGACACGGCAAGCCCAAAGAATTTTGATCGATCAAAAGAATTTTGATCGATCAAAACAATTAATCAATTAATCAAGAAATTAATAGTTAATTTCCACAGCCCTAATTTCTTTACATAAATTGGAAGAGATGAGGCAATGTGTTTTGGGGTTCTAAGCCCAGATAGCAATCAATTGTGCTGCAAGTCTAAAAATGACTTGCTAAGCTATTGCTAGACTTGCCAGGCTTCAAAAGTTTGTTGCACAATTGCAGAAAGTCCGCATTGCATGACTCCAGATCAACTTTCGTTGCAAACATTCTGCAAGTCTGCTGCAAGTTCTGGTTCAGTTATGTTGTGCAATAGTCATCCCACCACAGGGGGCACTGTGGTTGAATTTTCATGCTGTAAACTTACAGGGCTCTTGCTGTAGACACACCACTGCAACTTTGCTCTTACTAGAGACTTGCCAGGCAAATTTGCTACAAATTGGAAAAGCGTCCACTGGAACTTGTGCTTCAAGTGCTCTGCAAGTCTACAACTTGCCAGTGAAAATGTGCAGCAAATTAACCGAATTACAATTCAACACTGCCACAAATGTGTTGCAAGTTTTCCTTGCTACCTGTGAGATTATCACCTCATCACGGCTCAATTTGTTGATGTATATGCTACATTGCTGGGTTCAAAGGGTTAAAATTATTCAGAAATATTTATTTTGGATAATTGTGAAGCAGTTTCAAGTACATTAAACTAATTTCTAGTTATTACAATAGAGCACTTGGATACAGTCTTGCTGGGGTGGGATAGTAAGGGAGTAAGGGAAGAAATGTCTTTCCTAAGGAAAATTTTGCTTTGGGTTCCTTTAAGTGTTGGCCACCCATCTGAAGGCCGAGACAATTGCAATCTCTGTGTAGGAGCAAGATGAACCAATTCACTCTGAGATCCTTTTCTTTTTGAGCTGAGGTCACAAAACCAGGTGGTTAAGGCTTTAGACATGTTGCCAATACTGGGGGAAGGCTGGAGCAGGAAAGTTTTTATCTATTGCATTACCTAGACTGTTAGTACAATCTTAATTAGGCATTTAAATATAGGTCTTAAATAATCCTATTTACATTTTCTTTTCCTGATAATTTTAATCACATTAGAATCAATGGTAATTTCAAACATCATTTCTTTGCCCAAATTCAGACTCTTTGCATTTTCGTTTAAAACATGTCTAGTTAAATGTTGCTAGTATGCTTGCCTCATACCAGGTAATCTACAGGTTAGTTTTAATTAATGGTGAACTGCATCAATAAAAAAAAAAAAAAAAGATTTTCTGGTACCATTGACAAGTCCTAAATATTGAGGTAGAAACAAAAAAATTCCAGAATAAATCTGTTGTAATGGACTGTTCCCATAAACCAGGGACAGTTGGCATCTATGCCATAGTTATCACCTTGATTAGACCTGCTGCTTTCGAAAAGACTTCCATTTCAGTCACCTCCAGGCACACGTGTTGTTTAATTAAACCTTTGATTGATTTGTCTATTTTTACCTCAATGTCTTATCATCTTTTTTTGCCAGTGTAGATTTACAGGTTCGATAATCTTGCTTTGTTTTTCCACAGAGAAATCTCAGAAATATTTTCTGCAAATTTCCCACAGATGGTCATTCAGCCAGAATGCCGGTGTCCCAGCAGCCACCCACGTTTGAAGCCCATTTCCGGGAGGTATTGTTTTCCAAATGGAGTGGACAACTCAACCAAGGATAAAGTACTGAGGCTTAATCCAGACGCTCATCCTGTGCCTTACATGAATGATAATGATCTGAACACAACATGGATTTCTTCTTTACTATCACCATCAGACATTGACAAAGGCATTAAGATCATTGTGGATTTGGACAATGGACAATATCAGGTGACATTGTCATTAATATTTTGGTCTAAGTCATACTAGCATCTATCATGCTAACTTAAACCTCTAATCTGCCCATTTCTGCCCTCCTTAATGTACTGCCATAGCCCTAGTAAGGCCTTTGTGAGTACACTTCCCCTCTCAACACATGACAGCATTTGGGCATGGTGATTGCCCACTTAGGCTGTACTATGGAAGGCGTACCCCTCATACCAAGAAATACCAGGTCTTTTTACCCGATTTTTTACCAGATTTTGTCAAGGGAGTGAAGAAAAAGTAAGAACAGGTTGCTGACAATGTCTGTTATAATATCACCTCTTACTTTACCTACTATGGCCAAAATAAAAGTGAATTTTAAGACAGCATGAAGAGTAGTGAAGATGCATACTTTGTTTTAACCCTTAACAACTAATGAGAGTTAAATCTTTTGGGGTCACTTTATTGAATAATAAATTTTTAATGGATGCTATGCTTTACTGCACTTTGCCCATTATTCTTTACCTTATGGAATATTGAATATAATATGAAACTATATCCACATCCAACAATAAATACCCATTTTGAAAAAAATGCAATATTTTTTACTTTTTGCTATAATAAATATCCCCCAAAAATATATAAAGAAGCGTTTTTTTCCTCAGTTTAGGCCGATACGTATTCTTCTACATATATTTGGTAAAAAAAATCGCAATAAGCGTTTATTGATTGGTTTGCGCAAAAGTTATAGCGTCTACAAAATAGGGTGTAGTTTTATGGCATTTTTATTAATATTTTTTTTTTACTAGTAATGGCGGCGATCAGCGATTTTTATCATGACTGCGACATTATGGCGGACACATCGGACACTTTTGACACATTTTTGGGACCATTGTAATTTTTCCACGATCAGTGCTATAAAAATGCACTGATTACTGTGAAAATGACACTGGCAGTGAAGGGGTTAACCAGTAGGTGGCGCTGTAGGGGTTAAGTGTTTCCTAGGGAGTGATTCTTACTGTAGGGGGATGGGCTGTGTGTGACATGACACTGATCTCCGCTCCGATTACACGGAGGGGAGATCAGTGTCATTGTCACTAGGCAGAGCGGGGAGATGCTTGTTTGCACTAGCATCTCCCCGCTCTATCTCTCCGTGAGATGATCGCGGGTATCCCCGCTGTGATCGAGTCCGCGGGACCCACGGTCGGGCTCACGGAGAAAGCGAAAGGGTCGTGAGCGGCATCTTAAAGGGGACGTACTTGTACGTACTTATGCCTGTCCGTGCCACTCTGCCGACAAAAAAAATATACGGTCCTTAAGTGGTTAAAGAAAATTATTATTTTGTGTGGCTTCTACAAGTTAATGGGCTGGTTTATTTCCTTTACAATAACTTATTTTTTTCTGCGATGTGGATCTCCCTTTTCTTTTTATATCCCTTTTCCTCTAATCTTTTAAAGGGATCTTGCTAAGAGAAATATCACATTTTTTAGGAGGGCTGTAGAAAGCACAAATGTGGAAACGTTGACTTGTATATTGGCAGTAATAGCAGAGGTGCAATCTTAATCAATGACTATCTCCTGAAGCATGTCCCTAATATCCAACAACTTCTTTTGTGTGTTTGTAGTCTCTGACCATCTCCTAGAAAAAGATGCTGAATGCACACCTCGATTCAACTTCTCTGTTTCCCACCAAGGCCTTCAAGATTAGATCATGCTTGATAGAATGTGTGGGACAGGCATTAGTTTAGTGACCAATATCCTGATCCACACAGCTAAATCTGGGGTTCTCAGGATGGAAGAAGACACCTTAAAAGTTTAAAGGCATTTATTTGTTCTTGCTATCTAGTAACAAAGTAAAATACTGTCTACTATTTCTCTTCCCTCAATAATAAAAACTAAAGTAAAGCAAAAGAACAGAAAATGCATTTATATTTTGGTATATTTATCCTTATTCATTTATTTACAGAAGTCTATATGTTGACTGTGCATGGTTTGTAGATCAACACCCATTTTACGGTTCCTGCAGATTAATAGCATCCTTTAACTACTCTATCTTTAGACTCCTCTCTTCTTCAGCCTACCATGTAGTGATTATGATGTATGCTTATAATTATCTTGACTAGTGCTCTTATAACTCTTAGCTAATTAGTGTCGCTGAGAGCTGCACAGACAAAGTCAACATTGGTTAAAGCTTGTTTCCCAGGAATACACTTCTTCATGAATCCATTCGGCTGGTTTTCTAGATATCTTTAACAAATTAAAACACATGCCTGCTTTCAAACAAGAGGCTTCTGTTACATACATAAATGACACAGCAAGCTATCTGACAATATTATATGCTGATATTTGACAGGGGAATGTCACCCAGAACTAATATCTTGGTTTTGGATGAACATGCAGATTTACTTACATTCCCATCTTCTTGTGACTTTTGGAGCTAAAAGAATATAATAGTTAGTATTTGATAACTCGACTTGGTCCTAAATGAGTTGTAAAGGCAGAAGTTTTTTTTATCTTAATGCATTCTATGCAATAAGATAAAAAACCTTCTGTTTGTAGCAGCCCACCCAGCACCCCTCTAATTACTTACCTGAGCCTCTTCTCTCTTCAGTGATGTCCACGATCCCCTCAGCCATCCAGGACACTCCTCCTAATTGGCTGAGACAGAGCAGCAGTGCCATTGGCTCCTGCTGCGCCGTTGGCTCCCACGGCTGTCAATTAAAATCAGTCAGCCAATCAGGGGAGAGAGGGACCAGGGCCAGGTCGGGGCTCCGTGTTTGAATGGATACACGGAGCTCTGACTCAGCTTGGGTGCCCCCTGTAACAAGCTGCTGGCTGATGGGCACTCAAAGGAGGGAGGGGCTAGGAGCAGCGAAGAGGGACCTGAGAAGAGGAGGATCCAGGGCGTTCTGTGCTAAACCCACTGCATAGAGGAGGGAAGTATAACATGTTTGTTATTTAAAAAAACAGCCTTTAAAATCACTTTAAGCTGAAAGAGCATGGCTGCTCTGTAAGATTTTAGTATTGAGCTCTGTTTTCCAAGGCCAGATCTTTCCATTGGAACAGCTAGGAGTTACAAGAAGCCTAAGAGTGGTTGGACCTATCATCGTCTACCCAAACTAAAGATATCTGTTGCATTGGCTTGCCATTTAAGCTATTTATAATATGGGCTATGAGGCTTATTTAAAAAGGAGAAAGAATATTGCTATGTGCTCTATTGGACACAGTGTTTACTCCGTTCTGATTTTAAATTCTAACCACTTACAGACCGCGCACCGCAGGAATACGTCGCTACTTTGAAGAGGAATACTGCTGTTATGGTAGCAGCTAGCTACCATAACCCCGGTACCCTCTTCAAGAGCGGGCGGTCCGCTTTCAGATAAAGGTGGTCTCTGCGACGGATACGCCGCAAGACCACTTTTACCGGTGGCGGGAGAGGGGACCCCTCCCGCCGCTCTCCGGTGCCCTCCGCCGCTTACCGGAGCCGTCGGCAGCAGCGCAGGCGATCCGGTCCTGTCCCTGCCTGGGTATGGAGACGAGTGAGGGGAAGATGGCCCCCACCCATCTCCATATCATTTCAGGGCAGAGGCGACGTCAAAACCTCACTTCTGCCCAATGCTCTTAAAGGGACTTTTTTTTTTTTTTTAATGACATAAAACATTATTAATTTTTTTTTTAGTCTAAATATGAGATCTGAGGTCTTTTTGACCCCAGATCTCACATTTAAGAGGAACTGTCATGCCTTTTTTTCTATTACAAGGGATGTTTACATTCCTTGTAATAGGAATAAAAGTGATCCAAATGTATTTTTTTTTTTAAACTGTGTCAAAATAAAAAACATAAAGTAAAATAAATAAGAAAAAAAAAATTTTTTAAGCGCCCCGTTCCGACGAGCTCGCGCGCAGAAGCGAACGCATACGTAAGCAGCGCCCGCACATGAAAATGGTGTTAAAACCCACATGTGAGGTATCGCCGCGATCGTTCGCACGAGAGCATTAATTCTAGCTCTAGAACTCCTCTGTAACTCAAAACATGCAACCTGTAGAAGCTTTTAAATGTCGCCTATGGAGATCTTTAAGGGTAAAAGTTTGTCGCCATTCCACGAGTGGGCTCAACTTTGAAGCGTGACATGTTGGGTATCAATTTACTCGGCATAACATTATCTTTCTCAATATAAAAAAATTGGGCTAACTTTACTGTTGTCTTATTTTTTAATTAAAAAAAGTGTTTTTTCCCAAAAAAGTACGCTTGTAAGACCGCTGTGCAAATACGGTGTGAGAAAAAGAATTGCAACGACCGCTGTTTTATTCTCTAGGGTGTTGGAAAAAATATATATATAATGTTTGGGGGTTCTAAGTAATTTTCTAGCAAAAAACTGTTTTTAACTTGTAAATACCATATTTCAGAAATAGGCTCGGTCCTTAAAGCGAAGGTTTAGCTTTAAAAAAAAAAAATATTTAAAGTCAGCAGCTACAAACACTGTAGCTGCTGACTTTTAATAAGCACACTTACCCGTCTATAGTGCCCGCAATGTCGGCCACCTGAGGCCGATCCGCCGATCGTGGCAGGTCCCGGTGCCGCCATCCTCACTAAGGGAAACAGGCAGTGGAGCCTTGCGGCTTCACTACCCGTTTCCTACTGCCCATGCGCGAGTTGCGTGGCGCTATGTGAATGGGTGGTGTGTCCTGTGTGTCCCAGAAGGCAGCGCGCCTCCATTTCCCTGGAGGCAACGCGAGGAGGAGAACATAGATAATCACTGCGGACGAGGAAGTGGCAGATTAGGATGATCTGCCTAGTAACAGCCATTCCTGGTAAGTATAACATTTCTATTTATTTATTTTTTATTTCTTCTAATTTTTTTTAGCCTTTTTGGCTATTTTTTTTTTTTTTAGGATGGACTTCCGCTTTAAGTGGTCAAGACAATGCAGGGCACAGTGTGGAACCTGTGGTCTTCCACAGAGTGTCCTTGGGATACCAATGTAGAGAACGCTGCTTGGCAATGAGAACGCTGCTTGGCAATGAGAACCAGTCATATTACTTTGACAACTTAAAGGCTGGGACAATTTTTTCTTTCTATTCAATATTTTGAACTGGGCTTTGCTATGAGCAATGCCCTAATTTCCACATACTTCCACATTCTTCCTTTATGGTGGCAGCATAGTAACTGTGGCTTCCCAGCAGAGCATTAGGCAGCAATAAAAAAAAACAAAAAAAAACCACAAGCTTGCTTTAACTCTATCCAAAATTAAAATTAAAAAAAAGGTTCTCACGCTTGAAAAATTGATAACGTTTTCAAGTTTTTTGTGTCCGCCTCTGACTCCAATGCCTAGGTCAGTAGGGTAACAGAGGAGGTGCAACTTCAAAACCCAAAATTTTAAAAACTGTGTAAACTTGTTTCCAATATTATTTCCCTCTTGTGTCCACCTCTGCATTTTGGAGATACATTTAGCAAGACTGTAGGGATATGGAGAGTGTAGAGATTTTTTGTGAGGAGCAAAATGACTCTAAAGTTCACAAGACTTAAAAACCATCTCTTTTCTTTTGCGTGGTGTCTTTACATGATGAAAGGTATTGTATATGTAATGGGAGATGTAATGCCAATTAACCAGCACTCCCACAGAACACGCCGCATCAAAGTTGATTTCTAAGGGCCACAGCAGCCATTTTATTAGATGCAACAGCCACATGACACTGTCTAGGGGACAATTTCCACTAGTAATGCAAATACTTAACTATAACTTAATCAGTCAACCAAGGGGATGCCATACCTGAAACACCTTCTGTATATAAGCTTAACCTTGACTGCAGATACAGCCCTTAATTAAAGACCTCAAGCCTCTTCCTGCTGAAGTGACAAATCAAAGAGGAACTACACTGCTTAGTAATGCATATTAGGGTGTGTGGGAGGACATGCTGGTTCATTGATGCAAATTTGATCTTTCCACATTCTCCAACCCCTTTATTGATGCCCCATCCAACTTGTTGCTACCGATAATTAAAGGTAAATACTAATCGCCTATATCACTGCCTACAACACCACTTATTCTTACTGATCCCAGTTCAGCCTCCAAACGCTGCCATACAGGCCTTACACAAATCACTGTCTATTGCTCTACGCTAGACTGTTTAAATGTAGTCCTGCATATACAGCTGTTGCAGTGCATTGTAGCATTACTTTTTACTAAAATAGTCATGACACAAGTAGTGGTGCTAGTAAAAAAAGGTGTCATTATTTAGCTGTGTCTAGGGTAGACACTTGCCTAAATATGGCTTTGACCACACAGCAAAAAAGTGTTTTATATGTTTTTCGTCATCAGTAAAATTTTGGAAACTATACATTTCGCATCAAGCTGTCTAAGAGAAATTTGATTGAAACAAAGTTGAATTTCCCCTTTTAAATTTCCTTTAGAGGTTGTGCTTTTTTGAAAAGGGATGTATGTATTTAGGCTACTTTATTTTTCCAGTAAGTGCACTTTCTATTTGCTTTTTTTTTTCTCCTTTTTTTATTTATTTAATTGATATTTGTGTGCCGCTACTTAAAATTATTTTTACTTTTACTTTTTTCTTCCCTGTCTGTATTTTTTATTCAAAATACAAACAATATTCGCGCCGCTAACACATATAAGCAGCTACAATACCTGTGGAAAAAGGCAACAACAAACAATGTACAAAAATGCAGCGCTATGCGTATAACAATATAAAACACCCAAGTGCTCGAAATTAAACTAAATCACAAATAATTAAGTATAAATCCAAATGTATATGAAACTCCAAAGGATGTGAGAAACATAAATTCGAATCAGTTCCAGTTTGAATCAGTCCCAAATTGTAAAGGTGAATCTTCCAAAGTAAAAAAGTGACTTGTAACGTAACCACCACCACGTGAAAGGGAGGCTTACCAGATGTAATGGACCCAATGCACGTATGTGTAAGGGGTCAGACAGGCTGAATATGTATATGTCCATACATATGGAAACCAGGCCGGCACAATGCACCCTTGTATCCAAGGTTCAAACTCAGGAAAAAACACCGGAAATTCAAGCCAATAGGAGTATTGACTTGGCTCACATAAAGTTCATGTGGAAAAAGAAGGGAGAAGGCACATAGCGTAATACCGCAAAGGAATTTTAATGAATATAGGCAGATACACTTACATCCAATCCATGAATATAGCGCTTTGCAAAGACACTCAATGGCAGCAATGGAGTCTCCCGACGCGTTTCGCAAAACCTTGCATCGTCTGGGGCATAACTCCACTGTTGCCTGTATGCTATTTATAAAAAACAAGGACCTCCCCCTGATCTGCCTACTGAAACAGCACTTCCTGTAAAATCCAAAATGGCGCCGGAGCATGCGTTCCAAGCCTCTCTATGGAACCCCTCCATAGGTGATTAATGCATATAGGAATCTGTATTGGCCAAAAGGGGAGGTAATTATGAATATGGTCAACTTGTGTAACCACTTACCTATGCATGGTGAGGGTTAAACCCTACAGTCCACGTGTATGTAAAGCCCTCATAATGTGGGGCCATGACGCTTGGGGTGCTGTCATTAGGCCAAATAATGGCCTTGTATATCTGTCCCGCCACACCACGTCACCCGGCGTGCAAACGCACACAGAGCATCACCTGGCGTGCGGACGTTACCTTCTCCCAAGCGTCGCGTAGCAGCGTCATCCAGCTCCACATGACCGCCACGTGACTCCGCGTCACATGACCGTCACAGGAGCCTGACGTAGCAACGTCATCCAGCTCCACGTGACCGCCACGTGACATCACGCCACATGACCATCACTGAGCATCACACTGCAAGGGGACATCAGTCCCTATCAGGAGTGACATGTCACGTCATCAATGACAGGCACAGCTTCCCCGGAAAGGGGTTGTCCCTACCTAGCTACGTTAACTGCGCTGCGCTCCAACGCCATATGTTACACAAGGCGTGGAACGCAGCCCAGAATGGAAGTAAGTTAGTTAGGAATTCACCCTTAACGGTCCGCATAGATATAATAAATCTACCATTGCGGCCAGAAAAGGGGAAACGAATGTATGCAAACCAAAGGAATGATTGCAATAGTGACTGCCGTTAATAATGATAATAAGACATACTAAAAAAAATTATTAAAATTGAATATTAGATGATCAAACAAAGGAAAAATTATTTACCTCTTGATCATCGCACTGTGTGTGAGGTAGATAACTCACATAAAATGTAAAACTCCTATGGGAGACAAACAGGGAAGCCTAAATTCTCACGAAAAGAATTCCCAATTACAGCAACAGTAAACTGTCCAATGGGCAAACCAGGGGCAGTCCCAATCTAACACATTGACAAATAGAATAATGAATAACATATATAAAACTATGCGATTATATTAAAACAAAAATAAAAAGGAAATAGTCATGGGGAATTGAATTTCTCCGTACAAATCTCCTTCAAGAAAAGGTGAAAGTAGGTCCATGGTCCAATGGAGACCGTCATTATTAAGATTGGTCGATGAAGGAATTAATATCCCACTCGACGTTTAAACTGGATGGCCTGTGCGTTTGTAATTCATATATCCAGTAGGTCTCCAACTGGCACACACCCCTGATTTTGGGGGCACCCCTCCAATGGGGAATAAAATGATCGATGATCAGAAATTGTGTGCCAGCTGGATTCCTACTGTGATATAATCTATAGTGTCTGGGCACCGTGTGGTTAACATCACCCCCTAGGATGAGTGAAACATGTTCCCCCACTCTAACTGAAAAAGGCCTGATGGTACGGCCTACATATTGTTTCCCGCAAGGGCAGGTGATAAGGTATACAATGTGTGTGGTGGAGCATGTACAAAATTGTTTGATCGGATACAATTTTCCTGTACTAGTTGACCTAAACTCTAAGGTTTTGCCCCTACCAGATGTATTATACCTACACACACTACACCTCTTGCAGGGATGGTAGCCCACCAATTGGTGAAAGAAGGAGGGGCGTACTGGGGGATTGATGATATTAGGTGCTATTCTACCCCGAAGGGTAGGTGCCCCTCTAAAAATCACTTTGGCCTGATCCGGTAAAACAGAACCGAGGATGTTGTCGTTTTTCAAGATATCCCAGTGCTTTGCTATAATAGCCTTTACTTGTTTATGCTGTAAGGAAAAGGAAGTAAGCATCGCCCATTTGAAAGCATTATTGGGTTCGCCTTTCTGTTTGACCTCCAACAGAGAGCGCCTATCAGTCTCTAGTACCTGTCCAAGATCCTTATCTATACTGGCAGGATCATAACCTTTGTCAATAAAACGTTTTTTAAGGATCTCAGCCTGAGTAAGGAAGATGTTCACATCGCTACAGTTCCTTCTCAATCTGAGGAACTGACTCCGCGGGACAGATTTGAGCCACGATTGATGGTGGCAGCTATCTTGTGGAATGTACCCATTACGATCAGTTTTCTTGAAGTGTGTTTGAAAACAAAACTGACGGTCATGGATACTAATTTCTAGATCAAGAAACTGAATAATTTCATGGCTGGCAGTGTATGTAAGGGAAATCCCCCTATCATTAGCATTTAGATGGTCCATGAAGATCTTAAGCGATGTGGCACTGCCACTCCATAGGAGGAGGATGTCGTCAATGTACCTAGCCCAAAGCACCAAGTGCTGGGTGTCATAGGTATAGACGACATCCTCCTCCCATTTAGCCATGAATAAATTGGCCAGACTGGGGGCATATTTAGCCCCCATGGCCACACCTCTCAACTGGAGGTAGAAATTGTCATTAAACCAGAAATAGCTACTTCTCGTGGCGAACTCCAACAATTCCATAATGAACGCCCTTTGAAAGGGAGCTAGAGTTTCTTCCTTTTCCAAAAAATATTGTACAGCTTCTAACCCCTTGTTGTGTGGGATACATGTATAAAGTGAGGCTACATCAGCTGTCACCAGGATGTAATCCCCATCAATATTCACATCCTGTAATTTCCTAATAGTGGCCCCCGTGTCCGCCAGATATGATGGCACACGCCTGACCAAAGGTTGGAGATAATGGTCAATGTAGCGGCCAATTCTGGATGTGACGGAATTAATCCCACTCACAATTGGACGACCGGGTGGATGCACTGGATCTTTGTGGACCTTCGGTAAATAATAAATGGTCGGTATCCTAGGGACCACCGGAACCAAAAACTCCTTTTCTTTTTTTGTTTAAAATATTTCTAAAAAAAACGCTGTCAACCAAGCCCTGAAGTTCAGTTTTGAACCTAGAAGTAGGATTGGAGGGCAACTGTAAATAGGTATTGGGCTCATGTAGGATTCTGAACATCTCTTTTTCATAATCTGATTTGTCCAGAACAACTATGCCTCCGCCTTTGTCGGCGGGGCGAATTACCAAGTCCTTGTTAGAACACAGAGACTTGAGGCCCACACTAGACACAGTTTGTCGAGAACTTAGTCTCTCTGGAATTTCTGACAGGTCCTTCAATACTAAGTCTCTAAAGATACTTACAGAGGGTGCTACAGGGACGGGGGGGTTGAACAATGACGGGTTAGATAAACCGGAATGTACCGTCCCAAATGTAGCTGCCCTAGCCTCACTCATAATGGGGTTGGTAATGAGGTACCGTTGAATATTAACCTTTCGAACATATTTTTGAATGTCGATAAAGGTACTGAACTTATCTAGTTTCTTTGGAGGGGCAAACTTGAGACCTTTGTCCAAAACTGATAATTCTTCAGGGGTAAATTCCTTAGTGCTTAAGTTAAAAACGCCCTGGCCTTTTATACTCTCCTTCTTTTTCCTTTCCTGAACTCTCTTCCCCCCTCTAGTCCCTCTCTTTGATCTAAACCTCTTTTGTGGGTGTCTGAAATCCCGTGAAAATCCCGTGTGCCATGGCCCTGTGGGTTGGAATAACCAGGATCATAGCACATGGGTTCCGGAGGATACCTGGCACGTGTATGGTAACTATCATCACGTATCTCACCTAGAGGAGCAAATCTATTATGGGTAGAAATGGAGGGGGGGCCATAATAAGGTGGATAACCATAATGGGACGATGGAGCAGCTCTCTGTCGAGCTGGGGAGGCATTGTATGAATAGTCCTCATATCCATAATGGCGTGAACCACTATGATGACGCGAGTGACCTCGAGAAGAACCCCTAGTGCCTCTTGTCCCTCTAGATTTCCCCCTTCCCCTTAAATGAGTAGGGGTATGGGGGTTTCTAGATGGAGGTGCACGAACCGAACCCCCTTGTGAACTAAACGAAGGGGCTGGAACACCGGGTGCCATCACCGACTGAGTCAATGAAGGGCCATTAGTGGAGATCTGGGTAGAACTACTTACAGAAGGAGCAGAGTCCATCTCTACTCCAGATGATGTAGAGAATAACTTCTTCCACCCAAAGACAGTATTGTTCCTGTAGTCCCCAGGGTCCCTTGAATATTTTTTATGTTTTTTTAACTTCTGATCTCTATCTTCTTTCTCAAGATGATTCTGTAGGCTCGTCGATAGAGAGAGATACTCAAGAGATGATTTGTGTGAAAAAAGTTTCTCTTTGAGATCTTTAATCTCTCTATCTAACTCAACCAGTCTCACTTTTTTCCTTGAGATCAGGACGCCTAGGAACTTAATCCCTGCGTCATTAAAATAGTTAAACCAGGAATCAATCTCAGGATCCCCTTGTTGGGGTTGGACCTCCCAACGGAGACTTCTGGGGACCATACGATCAACTATGTATTGCTCCAAAAAAAACAAGTCCCATTGAAGGTGTAATTCTGAAGACATTACATTTTTCAATCTAGTAAATAAACCCCCTATTTCAGTGTCACTGTTGGTGGTGGAAAACACCCCTTCAGTGTTAACAGTGCGAGAGGCTCTGTAATCAAATACATCCATCACTGGTTGCACTTGAAACAGAGAATGTAGCTGCAGCAAATATAACAAATCCAAAATAGAACACAAAATACAAACAATATTCGCGCCGCTAACACATATAAGCAGCTACAATACCTGTGGAAAAAGGCAACAACAAACAATATACAAAAATGCAGCGCTATGCGTATAACAATATAAAACACCCAAGTGCTCGAAATTAAACTAAATCACAAATAATTCAGTATAAATCCAAATGTATATGAAACTCCAAAGGATGTGAGAAACATAAATTCGAATCAGTTCCAGTTTGAATCAGTCCCAAATTGTAAAGGTGAATCTTCCAAAGTAAAAAAGTGACTTGTAACGTAACCACCACCACGTGAAAGGGAGGCTTACCAGATGTAATGGACCAAATGCATGTATGTGTAAGGGGTCAGACAGGCTGAATATGTATATGTCCATACATATGGAAACCAGGCCGGCACAATGCACCCTTGTATCCAAGGTTCAAACTCAGGAAAAAACACCGGAAATTCAAGCCAATAGGAGTATTGACTTGGCTCACATAAAGTTCATGTGGAAAAAGAAGGGAGAAGGCACATAGCGTAATACCGCAAAGGAATTTTAATGAATATAGGCAGATACACTTACATCCAATCCATGAATATAGCGCTTTGCAAAGACACTCAATGGCAGCAATGGAGTCTCCTGACGCGTTTCGCAAAACCTTGCATCGTCTGGGGCATAACTCCACTGTTGCCTGTATGCTATTTATAAAAAACAAGGACCTCCCCCTGATCTGCCCACTGAAACAGCACTTCCTGTAAAATCCAAAATGGCGCCGGAGCGTGCGTTCCAAGCCTCTCTATGGAACCCCTCCATAGGTGATTAATGCATATAGGAATCTGTATTGGCCAAAAGGGGAGGTAATAATGAATATGGTCAACTTGTGTAACCACTTACCTATGCATGGTGAGGGTTAAACCCTACAGTCCACGTGTATGTAAAGCCCTCATAATGTGGGGCCATGACGCTTGGGGTGCTGTCATTAGGCCAAATAATGGCCTTGTATATCTGTCCCGCCACACCACGTCACCCGGCGTGCAAACGCACACAGAGCATCACCTGGCGTGCGGACGTTACCTTCTCCCAAGCGTCGCGTAGCAGCGTCATCCAGCTCCACATGACCGCCACGTGACTCCGCGTCACATGACCGTCACAGGAGCCTGACGTAGCAACGTCATCCAGCTCCACGTGACCGCCACGTGACATCACGCCACATGACCATCACTGAGCATCACACTGCAAGGGGACATCAGTCCCTATCAGGAGTGACATGTCACGTCATCAATGACAGGCACAGCTTCCCCGGAAAGGGGTTGTCCCTACCTAGCTACGTTAACTGCGCTGCGCTCCAACGCCATATGTTACACAAGGCGTGGAACGCAGCCCAGAATGGAAGTAAGTTAGTTAGGAATTCACCCTTAACGGTCCGCATAGGTATAATAAATCTACCATTGCGGCCAGAAAAGGGGAAACGAATGTATGCAAACCAAAGGAATGATTGCAATAGTGACTGCCGTTAATAATGATAATAAGACATACTAAATTTTTTTATTAAAATTGAATATTAGATGATCAAACAAAGGAAAAATTATTTACCTCTTGATCATCGCACTGTGTGTGAGGTAGATAACTCACATAAAATGTAAAACTCCTATGGGAGACAAACAGGGAAGCCTAAATTCTCACGAAAAGAATTCCCAATTACAGCAACAGTAAACTGTCCAATGGGCAAACCAGGGGCAGTCCCAATCTAACACATTGACAAATAGAATAATGAATAACATATATAAAACTATGCGATTATATTAAAACAAAAATAAAAAGGAAATAGTCATGGGGAATTGAATTTCTCCGTACAAATCTCTTTCAAGAAAAGGTGAAAGTAGGTCCATGGTCCAATGGAGACCGTCATTATTAAGATTGGTCGATGAAGGAATTAATATCCCACTCGACGTTTAAACTGGATGGCCTGTGCGTTTGTAATTCATATATCCAGTAGGTCTCCAACTGGGACACACCCCTGATTTTGGGGGCACCCCTCCAATGGGGAATAAAATGATCGATGATCAGAAATTGTGTGCCAGCTGGATTCCTACTGTGATATAATCTATAGTGTCTGGGCACCGTGTGGTTAACATCACCCCCTAGGATGAGTGAAACATGTTCCCCCACTCTAACTGAAAAAGGCCTGATGGTACGGCCTACATATTGTTTCCCGCAAGGGCAGGTGATAAGGTATACAATGTGTGTGGTGGAGCATGTACAAAATTGTTTGATCGGATACAATTTTCCTGTACTAGTTGACCTAAACTCTAAGGTTTTGCCCCTACCAGATGTATTATACCTACACACACTACACCTCTTGCAGGGATGGTAGCCCACCAATTGGTGAAAGAAGGAGGGGCGTACTGGGGGATTGATGATATTAGGTGCTATTCTACCCCGAAGGGTAGGTGCCCCTCTAAAAATCACTTTGGCCTGATCCGGTAAAACAGAACCGAGGATGTTGTCGTTTTTCAAGATATCCCAGTGCTTTGCTATAATAGCCTTTACTTGTTTATGCTGTAAGGAAAAGGAAGTAAGCATCGCCCATTTGAAAGCATTATTGGGTTCGCCTTTCTGTTTGACCTCCAACAGAGAGCGCCTATCAGTCTCTAGTACCTGTCCAAGATCCTTATCTATACTGGCAGGATCATAACCTTTGTCAATAAAACGTTTTTTAAGGATCTCAGCCTGAGTAAGGAAGATGTTCACATCGCTACAGTTCCTTCTCAATCTGAGGAACTGACTCCGCGGGACAGATTTGAGCCACGATTGATGGTGGCAGCTATCTTGTGGAATGTACCCATTACGATCAGTTTTCTTGAAGTGTGTTTGAAAACAAAACTGACGGTCATGGATACTAATTTCTAGATCAAGAAACTGAATCATTTCATGGCTGGCAGTGTATGTAAGGGAAATCCCCCTATCATTAGCATTTAGATGGTCCATGAAGATCTTAAGCGATGTGGCACTGCCACTCCATAGGAGGAGGATGTCGTCAATGTACCTAGCCCAAAGCACCAAGTGCTGGGTGTCATAGGTAGTGATGAGCCGAACACCCCCGGGTTCGGTTCGCACCAGAACCCGCGAACGGACCGAAAGTTCGAACGAACATTAGAACCCTATTAAATACAATGGATGCGAACGTTCGAATTCCAAAGTGCTAATTATAACAACTATTATGCATGTTATTGTCATAAATAGGGTTTGGGAACCCGGGTTCTGCACCAGGGGACATGTATCAATGCAAAAAGAAGTTTTAAAAACGGTCGTTTTTCGGGAGCAGTCATTTTAATGATGCATAAAGTGAAAAAAAAAAAGTCAAATATTCCTTTAAATATCGTACCTGGGGGGTGTCTAAAGTATGCCTGTGAAGTGCCACGTGTTTCCCGTGTTTAGAACTGTCCCTGCACAAAATGACACTTCTAAAGGAAAAAAAAGCCATTTAAAACTGCTTGCGGCTTTAATGTAATGTCTGGTCCCGGTAATATGGATGAAATTCTTTAAGAAAAATGGCATAGCTACCCCATGACCCCCCCCCCTACCCCAGCCCATTACCAGCCCCTTTGGGTCTTGTATGGATATTAAGGGGAACCCCGCACATAAAATAAAAAAGGCCCTATATACTCTGAACAGCCGTATACAGGCGGTGCATACAAGACAGGGACTGTAGGTTTGTTCTTATGTAGAATCTGTTTGTAATTTTGAACAGGTACATTGTTGAAGTGTAGCTCCAGCCCAAAAATCTATTTTTAAACTTTTTGGGAAACATAGGTAAGGGTTATCACCCCTGTAACATTTGTTTTGCTGTCTGTGCCCCTGTTCAGAACATTTCACCTCACTTTCCGTCCCAATGACAACTGTTTTTGAAATGTGGTGTTTTTCTTGAAACAAGGATTGCTGATAAAGCATCAGTACAGATGAGACCCCTTTCTCCCATATTTATTCTTACAGGAGAGAATTTTCCTTTCTAGGGGTAGATTTCCTCTCACTTCCTGTTGTCTTCTTTCGTTTGCAAGTAGGAGTCGTTTGTAAGTTGGATGTTTGAAAGTAGGGACCTGCCGTATATACTCTGCAGAAATAGGCCCCTTAGTTGTTGGTGTTGGCACAACACTGTAAGCACTCAGTTACTCTTGGTTGGTGCTGGAACGCCCTGCTGTCAACTATTATATCAGGAATTTTAATTACATATAATTGTTGAACAGTGGTAGTAAAAATTGGGGCTTTGATGGTGGTGCTGGTGCCACAACACTGTAAGCCCTGACAGTTACTCTTGGTGGGTGCAGCAATGGGCCCTGCTGTGAATTATTAGATCAAGAATTGTAATTACATGCCCCTTTTGAACAGGGGCTGAAAAATTGGGCCTTTCGTGGTGGTGGTGGTGGTGGCGTTGCCACAAGACTGTAAGCCCTCAGAGTTACTCTTGGTGGGTGCAGCAATGGACCCTGCTGTGAATTATTAGATCAAGAATTGTAATTGCATGCCCCTGTTGAACAGGGGCTGAAAAATTGGGCCTTAGGCACTGGTGGCACAACACTACAACCCCTCACAGATACTGTACTTGGAGCACAGCAATGAGCCCTGTTGCAAAGTATTGCTTCAAAAATTGTAATGACACGCCCCTGTTAAACAGGGGCTGAAAAATTGGGCCTTAGGCACTGGTGCCACAACACTCCAACCCCTCACAGATACTGTACTTGGAGCACAGCAATGAGCCCTATGGCAAATTATTGCTAAAAAAATTGTAATTACACGCCCCTGTAAAACAGGGGCTGAAAAATTGGGCCTTAGCCACTGGTGGCGGCACCCATAAACAAAAATGATCTTCCAAGCTATCATCATCAATCGTATCATTGAGGACTCGGAGGAGGAGGATAGCCAGTCAACATAACAGCACAGGCACTCAGCATCAGCATCAGTCTTGAAGGGATGTGACATGTTAAAATCAATTAGTCTGTTATATCAGCATCAGGTGTGTGGTAGCTGGTGGTGATCCAAGACTGGTTCATCTTGATGAAAGTCAGTCGATCAACCGAGTCGGTGGACAGGCGCACCCTGTGATCCGTGACAAATCCTCCAGCAGCACTGAATGTGCGTTCCGAAAGAACGCTGGATGCAGGACAGGCCAGTAGCTCAATTGCATACTGTGCAAGCTCTGGCCAGTGATCCATCCTCAAGACCCAGTAAGCCAGAGGATTTTCGGTGGGGAAGGTGTCCAAGTCTGACCTTGCCCCTAGATATTCCTGCACCATGTTTATCAGACGCTGGCGATGGTTGCTGGAACCGATCATACTTTGGGGCTGCGGACTAAAGAATTGTCTGAACGCATCGGTCAGACGGCCACCTTCCCCACCGCTCCTTCTTTGACTGGCCGAAGCCTCAGCAACTCGTTGTCCAGGACCAGGAGTTTGTAACCTCCCAGTCTCTGGGAACGCGTTGCACAGACCTTTCTGCAAGGCCTCCCGGAGTTGTCTCATCCTCTGCTCCCTCTGCGACGGTAACATAAGGTCCGCAACCTTACCCTTGTACCGTGGATCAAGGAGAGTGGCCAGCCAGTAATGGTCCCTCTCCTTGATCCGAAGAATACGAGGATCCTTCCGCAGACTTTGCAGGATCAGGGAGGCCATGCAGCGTAGGTTTGCTGAGGCATTCGCTCCGGAGTCCTCTGGGTCACTAAGGACGACATGATCCGCAGCCACCTCCTCTCAGCCACGTACAAGTCCACTGGTTTCTTGGGACTGTAAATCATCCCTAAAAGACTGCTGCTGATGATGCTGAGTGCCAGCCTCCACCTCCATGCTGACACAATCCTCCTCCTCCTCCTCCTCCTCCTCCTCCTCTTCCTGTGCGATGGGTGGGACAGAAGGAACACTGTCTGGGTAAAGGGGGCCTTGAGAGGCAAGGAAGTCCTCCTCTTCCTGCCTCTGTTCTGCCTCAAGTGCCCTGTCCATTATTCCACGCAGCGTGTGCTCCAACAGGTGGACAAGAGGTACAGTGTCACTGATGCATGCACTGTCACTGCTCACCATCCTCGTGGCCTCCTCAAATGGTGCCAGGACAGTGCATGCATCCCTGATCATGCCCCACTGGCGTGGAGAAAAAAAACCAAGCTCCCCTGACCCTGTCCTGGTGCCGTAGTCGCACAGGTACTCATTGATGGCCCTCTGCTGCGTGTGCAGCCGCTGCAGCATGGCCAACGTTGAGTTCCACCTGGTGGGCATGTCACATATAAGGCGGTTCTTGGGCAGGTTCAACTCCTTTTGCAGCTCAGCCAGGCGAGCACTGGCATTATAAGATCTGCGGAAATGCACACAGACTTTCCTGGCCTGCCTCAGGACATCCTGTAAGCCCGGGTACCTGCCCAAGAACCGCTGCACCACCAGGTTAAGGACGTGAGCCACACAGGGCACATGGGTCAGTTGTCCCTGTCGGAGGGCGGAGAGGAGGTTGGTGCCATTGTCGCAAACCACCATTCCTGGCTTAAGCTGGCGTGGCGTCAACCACCTCTCGGCCTGGCCCTGCAGAGCAGACAGGACCTCTGCCCCAGTGTGGCTTCTGTCCCCCAAACACACCAGCGCAAGCACGGCATGGCATCTTTTTGCCAGCGTACTTGCGTAGCCCCGTGAACGGCTACGGAGCACCGCTGGTTCATAGGACAAACCACAGGAAGAGGCCATGGAGGAAGAAGAAGAGGAGGGGGTGGAGGAGAGAGGTGTGTCACAACCAGTAGTAGCATTTTGGAGGCGTGGCGGTGGGACAACCTCCAACACTACTGCACCTTGTCCTGCATCCTTCCCAGCTGCCAAAAGAGTGACCCAATGGGCCGTGAAAGAAAGGTAACGTCCCTGTCCATGCCTGCTGGACCATGAGTCAGCGGTAATATGCACCTTACCGCTGACCGCCCTGTCCAGCGAGGCCAAGACATTGCCTTCCACATGCCGGTAGAGAGCCGGAATAGCCTTCCGTGAGAAAAAGTGGCGTTTGGGAACCTGCCACTGAGGAACCGCACATTGCACAAACTCACGGAAGGGGGCCGAGTCTACCAACTGAAAAGGCAGCAGTTGAAGCGCTAGCAATTTAGCCAAGCTAGCATTCAACCGCTGGGCATGTGGATGGCTGGGAGTGAACTTCTTTCGACGGTCCAGCAGCTGGGGCAGGGAAATTTGCCTGCTAGAATCGGACGTCGGTGTACTGCTAGCAGAGTGGCCGCAAGTACTTGGCTGTGACACACCTAATTCTACACCTTCATTCCTCTCAGTGCATGTTTCAGAGAGGACTGAAGTTATAGTGGGGTTGGAGATCCCAGCTGATGCGGTGCAAGGAGAGGTCCGCTTTGTTCTTTGGTGTGGGTCTTTGAGGTAGGCTTGCCAACGAGCTGCATGGCAGGTCAACATATGTCTGGTCAGGCATGTGGTACCCAAGCGGCTGATGTTTTGGCCACGCGATATACGCTTGAGACATATGTTGCAAACAGCAGCTGTGCGATCTGATGCACTAGCCTCAAAAAAGGCCCACACCAAAGAACTTTTTGAATGACGGGCAGAGGCAGCGCCCTGCACAGGCGGAGCTCTGCGGTGTGATTCCGTCGGTGTACTGCCCTTACGCTGGCCACCAAAGGGCATCCTGCCTCGTTGGAGATGTGCCTCCTCCTCATCCTCCTCCTCCTCCTCTCTCCTATTAGGCACCCACGTGGAGTCAGTGACCTCATCATCACCTCCCTCCTCATCACTGGAGCCAATCTGGCAGTATGCTGCAGCTGCTGGAACATGACTGCCAGATTGGTGTCCTTCTTGAGCATCCCCTCTGTCTGCTCTCACGCTACTGCCTTCCTCTAGCTGGGTTTCATCATCAGACCCTTCGAAACGCTGGGCATCCTCCTGGAGCATGTACCCAACACTGTGCTGAAACAGTTCGGGGGACTCCTCAGGAGGAGGACATGGTGGGTCTAGGGAAGGAGTGACTGATGATGAGTCTGACATTGATACCAGGGAAGAGGACGCTTTGGCAGCTGCTTTTCCAGTACCCTGAGCCTGGGTGAGAGAGGATGAGGAGGAGGAGGAGGGCTTGGTCATCCACTCTACCAAGTCTTCGGCATGATGTGGCTCAACATGTCCAGCTGCCGAAAAGAAGGACAAGCGTGTCCCATGGCCATGTGCTGATGACAATGCACCGCGTCCACGACCAGCACTGTTGCCCCCAGACACAGAGCCTGCTTGCCCTCTTTTATTGCCTCCTGACTGTCTGCCTCTCCTTGTTTGCCTTCCAGACATTCTAATAGATGGCCTGCAGGGAGATGGGAAAAAAGCAATAAGGGCTACCTTCAGGTGTCCTTCTCTGTCCCTTGAAACAAGGACTTTGACAGTGAAAGAAACTGACACACTCTCCCTACCTACAGTTTTCTGTCCCTAGAAAAAATGTTTTTTTTAAGCACAATTTAGCACAAGGAGAATTACCTCACTGTCCTTCCAGGTCCCTGGAAACAAGGACTTTGACAGTGAAAGAAACTGACACACTCTCCCTACCTACAGTTTTCTGTCCCTAGAAAAAATGTTTTTTTTAAGCACAATTTAGCACAAGGAGAATTCACTCACTGTCCTTCCAGGTCCCTGGAAACAAGGACTTTGACAGTGAAAGAAACTGACACACTCTCCCTACCTACAGTTTTCTGTCCCTAGAAAAAATGTTTTTTTTAAGCACAATTTAGCACAAGGAGAATTCACTCACTGTCCTTCCAGGTCCCTGGAAACAAGGACTTTGACAGTGAAAGAAACTGACACACTCTCCCTACCTACAGTTTTCTGTCCCTAGAAAAAATGTTTTTTTTAAGCACAATTTAGCACAAGGAGAATTACCTCACTGTCCTTCCAGGTCCCTGGAAACAAGGACTTTGACAGTGAAAGAAACTGACACACTCTCCCTACCTACAGTTTTCTGTCCCTAGAAAAAATGTTTTTTTTAAGCACAATTTAGCACAAGGAGAATTCACTCACTGTCCTTCCAGGTCCCTGGAAACAAGGACTTTGACAGTGAAAGAAACTGACACACTCTCCCTACCTACAGTTTTCTGTCCCTAGAAAAAATGTTTTTTTTAAGCACAATTTAGCACAAGGAGAATTCACTCACTGTCCTTCCAGGTCCCTGGAAACAAGGACTTTGACAGTGAAAGAAACTGAACACTCTCCCTACCTACAGTTTTCTGTCCCTAGAAAAAATGTTTTTTTTAAGCACAATTTAGCACAAGGAGAATTCACTCACTGTCCTTCCAGGTCCCTGGAAACAAGGACTTTGACAGTGAAAGAAACTGACACACTCTCCCTACCTACAGTTTTCTGTCCCTAGAAAAAATGTTTTTTTTAAGCACAATTTAGCACAAGGAGAATTCACTCACTGTCCTTCCAGGTCCCTGGAAACAAGGACTTTGACAGTGAAAGAAACTGACACACTCTCCCTACCTACAGTTTTCTGTCCCTAGAAAAAATGTTTTTTTTAAGCACAATATAGCACAAGCACAAAACACACTGACACTCTCCCTACCTATCCTTCTCTTTCCCTAAACTAAAGGAATCCAGGTTAAGCAAGAAAGAAATAAAAGTCACTGTCCCTGCCTATGCTGCTCTATCCCTGCTCCGGAACACACTACACTAGGCCGCCGTGCTGGCGGCCTTTTATAGTGTGGGGCGTGTACTAAACACCCTCAGCAATAATTGGCCACAGGCATCCTGCCTGTGGCCAATCATTGCTCTCCTCGCTGCCGGCGCTGTGATTGGCCAAGCATGCGGGGTCACAGTGCATGCTTGGCCAATCACAGCGCCTGGATGACACTGCGATGGCGTAGTGCATTGTGGGCCGTTCGCGTCACTCGAATTTGGCGCGAACGGCCCAAATCGTTCGATCTTCGTCGAACGATCGAACAGCCGATGTTCGAGTCGAACGTATGTTCGACTCGAACACGAAGCTCATCCCTAGTCATAGGTATAGACGACATCCTCCTCCCATTTAGCCATGAATAAATTGGCCAGACTGGAGGCATATTTAGCCCCCATGGCCACACCTCTCAACTGGAGGTAGAAATTGTCATTAAACCAGAAATAGCTACTTCTCGTGGCGAACTCCAACAATTCCATAATGAACGCCCTTTGAAAGGGAGCTAGAGTTTCTTCCTTTTCCAAAAAATATTGTACAGCTTCTAACCCCTTGTTGTGTGGGATACATGTATAAAGTGAGGCTACATCAGCTGTCACCAGGATGTAATCCCCATCAATATTCACATCCTGTAATTTCCTAATAGTGGCCCCCGTGTCCGCCAGATATGATGGCACACGCCTGACCAAAGGTTGGAGATAATGGTCAATGTAGCGGCCAATTCTGGATGTGACGGAATTAATCCCACTCACAATTGGACGACCGGGTGGATGCACTGGATCTTTGTGGACCTTCGGTAAATAATAAATGGTCGGTATCCTAGGGACCACCGGAACCAAAAACTCCTTTTCTTTTTTGTTTAAAATATTTCTAAAAAAAACGCTGTCAACCAAGCCCTGAAGTTCAGTTTTGAACCTAGAAGTAGGATTGGAGGGCAACTGTAAATAGGTATTGGGCTCATGTAGGATTCTGAACATCTCTTTTTCATAATCTGATTTGTCCAGAACAACTATGCCTCCGCCTTTGTCGGCGGGGCGAATTACCAAGTCCTTGTTAGAACACAGAGACTTGAGGCCCACACTAGACACAGTTTGTCGAGAACTTAGTCTCTCTGGAATTTCTGACAGGTCCTTCAATACTAAGTCTCTAAAGATACTTACAGAGGGTGCTACAGGGACGGGGGGGTTGAACAATGACGGGTTAGATAAACCGGAATGTACCGTCCCAAATGTAGCTGCCCTAGCCTCACTCATAATGGGGTTGGTAATGAGGTACCGTTGAATATTAACCTTTCGAACATATTTTTGAATGTCGATAAAGGTACTGAACTTATCTAGTTTCTTTGGAGGGGCAAACTTGAGACCTTTGTCCAAAACTGATAATTCTTCAGGGGTAAATTCCTTAGTGCTTAAGTTAAAAACGCCCTGGCCTTTTATACTCTCCTTCTTTTTCCTTTCCTGAACTCTCTTCCCCCCTCTAGTCCCTCTCTTTGATCTAAACCTCTTTTGTGGGTGTCTGAAATCCCGTGAAAATCCCGTGTGCCATGGCCCTGTGGGTTGGAATAACCAGGATCATAGCACATGGGTTCCGGAGGATACCTGGCACGTGTATGGTAACTATCATCACGTATCTCACCTAGAGGAGCAAATCTATTATGGGTAGAAATGGAGGGGGGGCCATAATAAGGTGGATAACCATAATGGGACGATGGAGCAGCTCTCTATTTTTTATTTTTTGTGAAAAAAAAAAGCCAACGAGGGGCTGTTTTTGGCACATGTCTATGATAGTCAAAGGGTGATGGGCAGAGATCGGCATACCTTAAAACAATATGTTATAGCACCGACATCCCTGAAATTGACAATTTTAGAAGAACGGGATATGGGACTTTAAAGGTGCTAATATAATATTGAATACAACAAGATATTTGTAAAAAAGTATATAATTTATTGATCACATCAAAATATTTTTCATATTGATGTGTTTTAAAATCAATGCTAATGTATGTTTTTTCTTCTTTACATCTAAAGTGGGAAATTTCCATTTCAATAATTCATTAAAACATTCCTCAACGTCCAGTCCTGATGAAGCCTTACAGGCGAAACTGTTGAACATTAATGGATGTCATTGTTAACTATATACCATTCTTTTCTGTTACATGTTAGGTAGTAGATGTATACCTGTAACGGTTAGTGATATGTGTATATTCGTTTTTTATTTTGATGTGATCAATAAATTATATACTTTTTTACAAATATCTTGTTGTATTCAATATTATATTAGCACCTTTAAAGTCCCATATCCCGTTCTTCTAAAACATGTCTATGATAGTTGAAAGCAGTTTCTGTAATCCTCAGGAGCCATTTTAAGTCCACTGTACCCTTAAAAAGCACCAAAAATTACCTTATTTTGCTTTCCCCATTCACTTGATTGCATTTCACTAAAATGGCAAAAATGTTCCTGAAATTTCCAGATTTTTGCCAAAATTTTGTGAAAATGAAAACTTGTACTATTTATCCCTAGCCAGCATGTAAATAAAAAAAACAGTTTTAATACCAATGGCTACGTGTAATGCTAAAATGTAGCAGACTATTATTGGTTTACTGAAATTGTAGAGAGAGATCACTCTCTAGTAAAACTGTTTGGATATTAAAACAGAATAGCAGAGAAGTATTATAGAATAGTATGGAACATCAACTCTTTGGTATGTTTTATTTTTCTAACTTGCTTTTGACTTTTTGCTTTTATTTTTAGATATTTTACATTACTTTGTGGTTTTATAGCCCATTGCCTAAAGCATTAAGAATACAGAGGAAGAAGCATAGTAGCTCATTCTGGGAAGATTGGCAATATCTTGCAAGGGATTGTCAGGACTTTAGCATGGAGAACAATGGCTTTTTACAATATCCTGATTCTGTCAATTGTCTCCAGCTCCCCAGGTAAGTTGAAATGCTTAAAACTGGAAAACTAGGTAATGCTATCTATATTCTCAGTAGCAGTTGTGGCTCAAAAGAATAGGGACCATAGGAACAAAATGTATGTTCAGCCCATAAGCTATACATTAATATAACAACCTTTAAAATGAGGGGTACAACACTGCTACAATCAAAAGTACAGTAATTTGTGGACATCTGACCATCTATATTGTCAAAAGTATGTGAACACCTGTTAATCTGATTGAGTTCAGGTATTTACAGTAAAGGGTACTGCGTCGGCGGTAAAGTGCCGCTATTTTTAGCGGCGATTTACCATCATTTTTGCAGCGCTTTTCGGCCGCTAGCGGGGTGCTTTTAACTCCCGCTAATGGCCGAAAAAGGGTTAATAGCGCCCGCAATTTTATTGGGCAGGGGCGATTTAGGAGCGGTGTATACACTGCTCCTACAGTGCCTCAAAGATGCTGCTTGCAGGACCTTTTTTAGCGTCCTGCCAGCGCACCGCTCCAGTGTGAAAGCCCTTGGGCTTTCACACTGGAGCGAGAGGAGAGGCGCTTTGCAGGCGCTCTGCAGGCGCTATTTTTTGCGCTATAGTGCCTGTAAAGCGCCTCAGTGTGAAAGCAGCCTTAATGCTAAAGAAAAAAAGACAGTTTGGGGAAGGTGTTTTACTGTTCCAGCAAGACTGTGCAAAAAAGCCAGCTCCAAAAAAACAGAGTTTAGGTTGTTTGATGTGGAGGAACTTGAGTGGAACACTAATTACTGGCATGTGCATGAACTCAAAAATGTTGCATTAGCAAAATGGTCAAAAATTTCCACACACTCAAAAAAGTGAAGGCTATTACCCTTGAATAGGAGGTGAAACTCCACAAATAATGCTCCTGGTTTTGGAGTGGGATGTCCAATAAGCTCATATAGGTATGATGGTCAGGTGTCCTATAAACCTTTGGCCATAAAGTGTGTATCATCCACCACAAAAGAAACATCTATCCAGGACAGCAGTCCATATAGATAAACATGACTGGTTTGCTGAAAATTTTCAGAACATTTGCCTGCCAAGTAATCTCTTGTACTTACAAAGCACATTGGTTGTTAAAAAGGATTGGGTTGCCTTTCATGCTATTCACAACACATCCTTTTTTTTTTGTCGAAAATACATATCCCAATTAAATTTGCCATTTATATACACAAATGTAAAAAATCACTAACCTGTTCCCTTTTGGAACAGGTCCTGCTTAGATCTTTTCTATGATATGTTCACTGATTCCTATTGAGAAAACGTTATACTCACTCCTACTCAGCCACTGCACACTGATTTGCCAACTTACACTAGCAATGAGCTGAACTTGACTGATGAGCCGGGCTTGGTTTTGCCAAGTTAAGGTTTGGTGAACATGACTAAAATTCAGATGTCAAATCTGAACCTTATTGAAGTCAATAGCATGTTAAAAAAACATTAATGGCCATTTTCTAGGCTAACATGCTAGGGATTGTCAAAGAAATGGCATGGGGGCTGGGCAGTGTCCAGGAGGGACAGGTACCAAAGCAAAAACAAAATTTCAAAAATTCAATTTCGCCCGGAGCGTAAGTAAAGCTTAAAGGGAAACATTAAAGGGGTTTTAAAGGTACATGTTTTTTCACCTAAATGCATCCGGCGATTAGCGGCCCCCCAGCCCCCCCCCCCGTTTACTTACCTGAGCCCTCGAAACTTCCGCGTTGTGAACCCGCAGGCTTCTCGGCCGGCTTCTTGGCTCATTCATTGGATGATTGATAGCAGCGTAGCTGTTGACTCTTGCTGCTATCAATCAAATCAATGACTCGGCGCGCCGGGGGTGGGGCCAAGTAGTGATACAGTCGGCGGCTATGGCTGCCGACTGTATCACGGGAGTGCGCCCGCAAGCTAACCCCCATGAGAAAGAGCTCCCATGAAGGGGGTAAGCTCTTGCGGGGAGGAGCTGAGACAGCCGCCGAGGGACCCCAGTAGACCAGGATCGGGGCCACTCTGTGCAAAATGAGCTGCACAATGGAGGTAAGTATGATAATGTTTTTTTTTTTTGTTTTTGTTTTTTTAAAAGGAACCTTTACAATCCCTTTAAAAATGCAAAATTTCATTAAATAACATGCCTGGAGAAAGCCCTGACCCTGCCCTTGAAGTGGCATATGTGTACAATGTATACAAACTAATACAGCAACACTGACATTTACAAGGAAAAATTCTGTGCTTAAATTGCTGGCAAAATGACATCCTCCAGCTGCTTCTGTTCTGGTATACAAAGCAGTCAGGGATTCCCTTCATCTATACCAAACCCTTATCCTTGGTGAGGATCTTATATAGATGTTAATAGGGTCACCCCCCTACACATACATAAATAGCATAAGGTTCTCCCTCATTTATACCAATCCTTTCAGATCTGGTATAAATTTTAAGGGGAATACCACACAAAAATAAAAAAAAGTGCGAGGTTCCCCTCAAAAACACACACCAGACCCTTATCCGAGCATGCAGTCTGGCAGGGTATGGTCCCCCTTCTGAACCATTGCAATTTTTATTTATATTTCACAAGAAGGGTGTTGCATATTTGCCTTTTTTGCAAGCAGCTTGGTTTCACAATTTGTATCTTATTTTAGTGTAGCCCAGACTTAATTTATTATATATTTTTATAACAGGCCACATGCCCTCAAAATGGGGGGTAATGGCCACATAAAGCGGTAATGAGAGGTCACCTGATAAATATCGCCTCAATCAACAACAAATCCAAACTTGCAGATATTATATCCCTAACAAAAGATCTAGATCACTTATATCATAGAAACAACCAGAACCCATCTAGTGACCTACTTAAACAGATACAAGAGAAACGCACTACCTTAGACACATTATTAACATCAGATACTGAAAAAGCTCTCAGATGGTCTAAAGCTAGATTCTTACTCAACAGCAATTCTTATTCCACCATGTTTGCTAAAAAACTAAATCAATCTATGAAACTCCCACACACCTATAAATTAAGGAACCCTTCTGGTAATTTGGTATCCCATCCCAAAGAAGTCATGAAATTGTTCTCAGACTTCTATAAAAAACTCCTGACCTCACCAAAAACACCCCCAAAACAGTCCTCCTTAGACTGGCTTAATAACATTACGTTACCCACTCTTACTAGAGATCAAATTGAATCTCTTAATGCCCCTTGTTCAGAGATAGAAGTTAACAGAATCATTGGAACATTAAAAATATCCACAGCCCCAGGCCCTGACGGCTATTCCACATCTTACTATAAAAAAATTTCCTCTACCATTACCCCACACCTTACTAAACTTTATAATAATATCTTACAGGGTGGCCAATTCCCACCCGAGATGATTTTGGCTAATATGTCCTTACTTCCCAAACCAAATAAAGATCACTCCACCCCTCAAAACTACCGCCCAATATCAGTTATTAACAACGACCTAAAAATATTCGGCCGTGTATTAGCAGACAGATTATCAGCCGTTATCTCCCCATTAGTTGATCCTGATCAAACAGGCTTCATTCCCAACAGACAAATAACAGACAACATACGACTGACCACAAATATCATTCAAGACTCCAACATTCATTCCAAATCCACACTGCTTCTTGGTCTTGATATACACAAAGCTTTCGACAGCGTTTGCTGGTCATATCTTGACACTCTTCTCCCCAAAAATGGCATCAACAATGAATTTCTACATGGCTTTAAGGCTCTCTATCACAACCCACAAACACGTATCAAACTCCCAGGTTACAATTCTGACTTTTTTCCCCTGACTAAAGGTACCAGACAAGGTTGTCCACTCTCTCCTCTACTCTTTGCCCTCGCAATAGAACCCCTCGCCTGTGCAATCAGAAACAATACAAATATTAAAGGATATCTTAAGGGATCCAAAGAATACAAACTGAGTCTTTATGCGGATGACGTCCTTCTATTCATAACTGACCCTCTTATTTCCCTACCTAATCTAACTAAAACCCTGGACGTCTTCCATGATTTGACAGGTCTGGGAGTAAACCTATCTAAGTGCTCGGCTTTACCAATCAACATTCCCCCAGCCTTAATATCTTCACTTAAAGACAAATTCTCATTCAATTGGCACGTAGATTCATTTAGATACCTAGGTATTCAGATTACACCTTCATATAAAATGTTATATCAAGCAAACTACCCTCCTTTATTTAACAATATTAAAAACCTACTTAAACTATGGTCATCATACCAGATTTCTTTTTCGGGCAGGATAGTAGCCACAAAAATGATGATATTACCCAAACTTCTATTCTTTTTTAGAACCCTTCCACTTATTCTACCCAAAAAAACACTAGAATCTTTACAGAGAGAAATCAACAAATTTATATGGCAAAACAAGAAACCCAGATTTAATTATTCCCTTATGTTTAGACCCCATTTAAAAGGAGGCCTCAGCATTCCAAACCTTTGGCTATATTATTTGTCGGCCAGATTCACCCAATTAGCCCAATGGTATGCCCCTTCATCCCAAATCCCTTGGCTCCTGTTCGAAGAAGAATCTATCCTACCCTACAATTTAGAAGGACTTCTCTGGTCCAAAGTCATCCCACCTCAAAAAATAAGGCCCTTAAACCTCATCGTCACTCACACTCTTCAACTATGGAACAGACAAATCTCTAATTTTAAGTTATCCTCGGATGTTCCCCCCTTGGCTTCCTTTATGGGTGACCCACGTTTTTCCCCCCCAGATAGAGCTCAAGATGAAAATTTACTAACGTATTGGAAGTCACATAATCTAATACATTTAAAATCGCTCTCCCAAGACAATGCATTTCTCACTTTCACCAGACTACAAACAAAATACAATATCTCTCCTACCGAACTAGAGATCTATGCGAAAATAAGACAATTCTATGAGAAATATTACTCACTTACACTCCACCCCCCTTATACACAATTTGAGCAAATTTGTATCTCCTCCCCTCGTGACCGGGGTTTAATCTCCAGAATATATAAAAATTTAAATGAGACCAACATGCCTGATAAATCACATCCCATGCTACAATGGGAATCAGATTTAAATACCTAATTTACTCTTGATCAATGGGATACAATTTTTACAAATCTCCACAAATGTACCAGAACAACCTCGATTAGAGAATCGGCCATCAAACTACTCTATAGATGGTATCTTACCCCCGCTAAACTCAATTCATTTTATCCCTCAGTATCCCCACTCTGCTTTAGGGGTTGCCCCACCCAGGGAACACTTTTACATATATTTTGGGATTGCCCCCACATTAAAGACACTTGGCATAAGGCAAGTATTATAATAGAAAAAATATCCAGTAGAAAGATCTCTCTTACACCCCAAATAGGCCTTTTATTCACCCCCATACAGGATATTCCAATGACTAGTACAAGGTTAATCCATACACTCCTCAGTTCCATCCACTGGGCCATAGCATTTAATTGGCGCTCCACTACGGTACCTTGGCCACAAATTCTTAACCGCATGTCGAACATTAAGCTTTCAGAAATAATTCACCACACATTATATGATTCTATGCCCCTTTACCAAAAAAAATGGACTCTCTGGGATACCACCTCTCTGGTCTAGTACCTTCCCGTTTTTTTACCTCCCACTCTTAAAATATATGCAATTATCATTTAGCCCTCTCTCCAATACAATGCTCCTGGTTGACTTCATTTGAACAATATACATTCCTATACCTGACTTAAAAAAACAAAAAACAAAAACAAACCTTTTCTCTTTCCTCTGTACAATGCTCAATATTAACAATGTTTATATACATACCTGTACCATCATTGTGATTTGTTTTTATACCTTGACCTTTTCTATAATAAAAATCGTTTGTAAACAAAAAAAATGGGGGGTAATGGCAAGGGCCTCTAAACAACAAAGATGGCCCAGGGGTGGGGAGGCTTATCAGAATCTGGAAAGCTCCTTTAACAGTTAGTGGTTACCCAGATATCGCCCATCCATGTGAATGAGTACGGGATACACAGTAAAAAAAATCCAGTGATGTAAATCCACTGTCAATCACATTGTCCAGTGATGTAGATCCACATAATTCAGGATTTCAAATCCCTCCGATTCTCCGAAAGAAAGAAACCCTGATTACCCCACACACCTGGTCCGGTCGCCCTCCTAGCCAATGATGGGTCAAGTCCGGTAGATGACAGCTGTTAAAAACAAAGGGGCAGGGTTTCCTGGGTGATGTCAAGTTACAGCTAACCCCTTAAATTTGAACCAATATAAAATATTTCCAATATTCCTCTTAGAGTATGTTAACATACACAGAGATACTGTAGTTACTGATAGCAACAACCTGTGGAACTTTTAAATGCTGGGACATTTTGTGTGAGAGCAAAAAACTAAGAGAGGGAGAGGGGGTGCTTTTTTATATTGATTTAACTCCTTCTTTTTCAAAGATGGTCCTGGTATTGGAGAACATGTCCACAATTACCTATTAATAGTTTTGACTTTCAGGTAGACTTGTTCTGTAATTTAAAGGATGTTTTGCCACTAATCCTCATAGCTTCTTAAGCATTTTCATAATTCCAAGTCTATTTTTATTTTCTGCACTATATAGGGATACCCCTTATTCACATGGAAACCTGACCCTGAGTCTCCTCACCCCAGAACCAAACCAACGACCCGGCTACAAAGACTTTCACAGCACCCCTGAACTTCAAGAGTTTGTGAAAGCATGCCAAGTGAGGATCCAGGTGATTGGTCAGTATTATACAACAGGCACTGAGAAGGCTACTGGCAGCTTACGACATCGGTATTACGGAATAGGTGAAATCACCATTAGCGGAAGGTAAGACAGAAAACAGAAAAATGCTGAAACCTTGTTAAAGTTTGTTTTTAAAAAAACTCCAGCCAAAGCAAAACAGTTTTTTTCATTTTTGGATAAAGTAGGGAAAGACTAGAACCCAGCAATAACATTTTTTCATGCATTTAGAACCTTTTCCATCTTTTAATTTGCTGTCTGCTTCCCTTCAACTTCTTGTCCCTGACTGTGAAATTGTTGTACAGGGACATAAATAAAAACCTAAGAAGAAGAAAGTAATAATAATATCAGACCACTAGTTTTAGAACAAAATGATGATCTTTTTAATTCAAAAACAAGATGACCCAAGATAAAAAAAAAACAGTTCCCTCTTATCAGGGCTACAATAGAAACATAAAAACAAGAAATGCTGTAGACACAAGTAACATGGTTATTTTTGTATCAACTCTGTTTTATTTATCTGCATTTCAAAGGCCTAACTCTAGGGTTCATTTAACCTAAAATGGTTGTAAACCCTCTCCTATACCCAGTGAAGTGAACAGCCTCAGATGATACATAGAGATTAAACAAATCCTCCTACATATGTTTTACTTGTATATCTGCTGTCTTTTCCCTTCTACACTCTTTGGAAAGTGCAGATCGTGTTATAAATCTTTCTTCCTCTTTCAGCAGTGGGTGGAGAGTCTGGGCTTACACTGTGTGAGAACTGATTGGAGGAAAGTCACCCCCCCCATGCCCAGGCAAAGAGAGAGAGACAAAAGAACATGCAGATCTGTAGTCTGAATAGACAAGCTCAGTGCTTATCTCCCTCTAAGCTCCCTTCCCGACACACATTTTCAGCTACTGTTAGCTCATGTGTCGGAGAGCTTGTCAGAAGTGACTCTGCTGATAACAGAGGAACGGAGCACCAGAGAGAAATGACACTTAGAGCTTTAATGAGAGATAAGTAAACACTACAGATATATGTGCTTAGGTCAGATTTCATGAATGGGATTTACAACCACTTTAACCAAGCTAATCCAAACAAACTATTTCTTTCACTAATACATGTGCTCACTATCAGCACTGTATATATATATATATATATATATATATATATATATATATATATATATACATATATATATATATATATACATATATATATATATATATATATATATATTTATATCATATTGCTTTGTTATCTTAAGTCATGACAAGATTATTACCAAATAAACAGGTCCATAGCAGAAGTATAAGAATTGCTCTGATTTATAGGGAAATACAAGTGTGAGGGCTGAAGTGGTTAATATCTTGAACGGTGGGTAGTTATGTAGTAAAGTCATCTACAGGTACATTTTAGTCCCTGATTTCCAGATGGTAAAAATAAGCAGATAAGCTGCAGTTTAACTGCCCCTCAACCATCCCCTTAAGACACAATGACAGCACGATGGCATTGCATACATACCACAGCCACGATGCTTTGTGGCTACAGCAAAAATTATACTTCACATCACATTCATTGAATTGGGCTGCACTGCAACAACCTTGCAACTGCATGAAATATATAGAATTGTGGTGCAGTGACAGGGGACACTTCAGGGTTAAAACAGTTGGTGAGGAGGCGACATATCATTTCCTAGCCACCTGTGAACTTCCAGAAACAATTCTCAGGAATCAAGAAAGGTTTTCTGTTTCTTACCATGTACATCTATAGTAAATATCATTACTCAGATAACCCTTTCATTTTTCATTGCAGGTGTGATTGCCATGGACATGCTAGCGCTTGTGATACAACTGTTTCACCATACAAGTGTCTCTGTAGTGTCAACAGTTACACCGATGGGGACAATGTGAGTTTTCATGTTTTACGTTCTTCGTTAATGTACTTATAACTTCTTTAATGCTATGGTGTAAGACATTGTATATATTGTATAGTATGTTGTTCTTTAGCTTGTGCTTAACTGTATCTGAAAGGAAATCTATGAAGAGAAAAATAACCATACTAGCATAACTGAATTCCTTCTTACAATACTGGTCTTCTGGTTCTCTTCAGTTTTAATAGTTTCAGAGTCATTGAACTTGGACAAAAATGTTGTGAACACCGTGAAAACCAAAATGATGTCCAGAACTCCCAATCAACAAACATGTTCTGGGTTTATGACTAAAAAAGCACTGGGGATCACCAAAACAGTCAGGCAACTAGCATTTTCAGGAAAAGAGGTCTACAAGGGAATCACTATATATTTATCTCCACTTGTGTGCAATCTTATGATATTCATATATGGTATCTTCAGAATACACTCCTACAAATAGACTGTAAATCATGTGTGGACCAGACAGAAAGTTAAGCAGCACAGCTCAACACATGGGGTGTGCACAGGTTTTTGATTATTAACAAATATAAACAAATTACAATTCCTAATAAAACAAATGTAACTGAAGGCAGGGAAGAGAGGCGTTTTAGTGAAAATGTGCTTCTTGAAAACGCAAAGGGGGAGCTTTACTAAAACTGTTGCACACAGAATCTGGTGCAGCTATGCATAGTAACCAATCAGCTTCTAATTTCAGTTTGTTCAATTAAGCTTTGATCATAAAATCTGGAAGCTGATTGGTTACTATGCACAGCTGCACCAGATTGTGTGCGCACCAGTTTTAGTAAATGTCCCCCAGAACATCACATTTATGGTCCTGTGCTGTCTTTCACATGGAACCAGGTGATTGAGGCCTTTCATTTTGAGAGACAGAAATTTAAGTCCCATGTCGGTAAAGTAAGCTTGCGTAGGAGACTGAGCAAAAGTTTACAGATATCCAGGAGTTGAAGGCTGATAATAGTATGGTATAAAGTAAGTCTTCTAAATAGTATGGTATAAAAGCATACGGATAATGGTCACTGAGGTTTTGGCTTGCCCTTCCGGTAGACTTGTTGCCAGCCCGGGGTTACTTTTCCTGGGTGGTGGCATGATTTGTTTGAGGTGGGGAGATCAGGAATGATGCCCCAAGAGTGCAATAGAGTTAGAACTAGAGTGGCAATTCTGTGTAAGGTGCCATTGCAGTTGATTAAGAGCCTTTTGGGGTGCCCCATCTGTAGATTACAATTATGAAATGCTTTTGTGACCGTGTTGAGCTGCCGACTCAGTTTCAGCATGTGTTGCCCTGTGTTGCAATAGGTCACTGTGAAGTTGTAGAATGGCATAGGGGATGGGCAGAGTGCCCAAAGAGCTTAAATTAGCAAGCAATTGTTTATTTAAGTGATAAAAATAGTTCTTATTAGAATATCTCTAGGTGCAGTGTCAGGGAGATGTAGAGGTATGGGTAGGTGGTATGGGTAGGTGGTGAGTATGGTTAATTCCACAGAGTTAAGATCTGGCAGCAGAGAGGAAGTCATGTCCCGTGCATATCTATACACATCTGGTAGTTGTATTGTTTTGGGAAAACCACAAACTTTAACATTGTTGTGGCAAGATCTGTCTGCTAATTTAGCTTTAAGCCATGAGCGATCTTCATTGTCCTTATGTGTGTCCACTAGATGGTGGACAGACATTAATGGTGTTAGCAAATTCCTTTTTTTAGTTTTTGTATGATCTACCTCTTCACCAACAGATTGCTTCTCTGTAGTAAACCTTTGCATAAGGGAAACAATATCAGTGTGCAAAGAACTTTTCAATGAAATTAACATTTCTTTTAGATTTGAGTCCAGCACAGGCTGGTTACGTGTTGGGAAAGTTGCAATAGAATCCTGCATCACACTTTAATGTGTTGACTCAATGGCTGGGCTCACCTTAAAGAAATTCTGCTCATCTGCCCATCTGTTCTCATCCTGGCTTTGGTAGGGCTGCCTATCAGTGGTGTTGAGGCTGATGATGAGGATAGAGGGAGTGCGCACCAGTGAGAAACATGGAGGAGGCAGCGCCATTTTGTTTGTGCCTCCCTGCTGGTTGAACTAAGAAAGCAGCGCCATTTTGTTTGTGCCTCCCTGCTGGTTGAACTAAGAAAGCAGCGCCATTTTGTTTGTGCCTCCCTGCTGGTTGAACGAAGAAAGCAGTGAGTTTCTTTGGTTGGATGCCACGTTTCCTGGAAGAGTAGCATAGGTGAGATAAATGGGCCAGTCCTATATAACTGACAAGATGCACACTACATTTAGATGTTTTTAAGCATAAATAAAAAGCAATTTTATTTCATTTGCAAAATTGTCACATAATGTTCCCATCTTTCTAAGAAATTTGACATCATAACCAATTGAGAAGAACAGATAAGGGGAAAATCCAAGACCCTTGATACCAAGGAAATAGGGTTTTCCAGTAACGAAAGTGTATAACTGCTCTCAGATTTTCAATAACACCTTTTATCACATTTATCTAGAATAAATTAAAATTTCCCAGATAACCAGTGCTCACTGCAGCTATAAATTTTTTCACTGCTTCTCAACTATAAAAATAATCTATTGCCAGCTTGATAAAAAATAAGTAGGTTTCCAGTCTTTCATTAACTCAACCTGCAATACCTTTGTGGGTATAACAAGCAAATTGTTTTATTGTTACATTAAATTTTAATATTTTGCTTTCAGTGTCTTCTTTCTTGGGAAGCAAATTAAATAAATCTTTTGATATAAAGACATATCTTTTTAAGGCTCAGAAAATTGCTTAATCGTTTAAACACTGCGGCCTCCTGTTGCTAATATTTTTCATGCCTTTTAGATATATCCGCCGGCAGGTATATCTTGTTTTGCAGGCGGCCAGGTTAGTGTTGTTTCTTATCTTGCTCTTCTTTTATGTCTTCTTATAATATAATTATCAGGACGGCACATTACGCTGCAAATTTGTATTGACCAAATTTTTGTACGAAGGAAAATTATTTATTATTAATACTCCAACTACAAAGTCATCACATATTCATTTCCTCCAAATCATTTATTATATTTTTGTCCAGGATAAAACAGTAAATTTATATGGTGTGAAGCAAGGGACAGGAAAATGAATACTGCATGAAGCTTGATCAAAATGTGTTTTATTTTTCCTTTAAATAGATAGAATTTAATTATTTTATTCATTCAACATTTTTAAAACAGTCTTTTTTAAGTTTAATTGTTTGGTACATGTGTGCAGATAATGGTCCCTTTTTAAACTGTGAAGCGAAAAATACATAAAAAAAAATGCTTCTCCCTTATATATTTCCCATTAAAACATTCTGGTAATGCTACAGGATACAACAAAGACATTGTAGATAATTATGTGTTTCCAGCCTTGTGGTAACAGTTTGGGGAAGGCCCTCTTCTGTTTCAGCATGACTGTTACCCTGTGCACAAAGCCAGTTCACTAAAGACAAGGCTAGATGAGTTTGGTATGAAGGAACTCAAGGGACCTGCACAGTCTGACTTCAACCCTGCTGAACACCTTTGGGAATTGGGCAGCTGATTGTGAGATTGGTCTTCTCGTTTGATCTAAAACCTTTTTGGCTGATTTGAAACTAATTCCCACAGACACACCCGCAATTCTTGTGAAAATAAATGTGGAGGGTCAACTCCATATTATTGCCCATGGTTTTACAATGGGATGTCCAAAAATCTCACAAGCTTATCATATGGTGGTCAGGTGACCACACATAAGAGTTGATTTACTAAAACTGGAGAGTGCAAAGTCTGGTGCACCTCTACATAGAAACCAATCCACTTCCAGGTTTTTTTTTTGTCAAAGTTTAATTGAACAAGTTGAAGTTGGAAGCTGATTGGCTACCATGCACAGCTGCACCGGATTTTGCATTCTCCTAGTTTAGTAAACCAACCCCACTGTGTGCATATGTTTTATACAGTTGTAGCGGGTATTTAAATTTGGGGGGGGGGGTATCTGGGTTATTTAACCCAGATGTACTAATTGTTAGGGAATCTGAGAATCCCTTTTGTGGTTCTTGGAGGACTCTGGTGGTGCAAGGTTCCCTGTGGCCTGCAGGTGGCGTTGTCGCCCTGGGTCGGAGTTGAACCTGCACCGCAAGCAAGACTTTACCTTTTTGTCCTTTCCTGGCGCCGGTACAGTGGGGCGGGGAACCCGCTGTGACGCAAAGGGAGAGGAGATAAAAGGGGCGGACGCCCTGACCTTGGGTCAGAGTTGGAGGATGCGGCCGCGCCCAGGCACCTTCAGCCTGGGTGCTGGCGTTCCGGAGTTCCGGGCCCAGGTGCCCTTGACCTGGCTGGAGCGAGGGATGGAGTCCATCCCAGGCACCTTAAGCCTGGGGTGAGGTACTACGGCCAAGGTCTGGGACCCAGTAACTTCGACTGGGTTCCGCGAGGGTGGAGGAGTCCAAGGGGCCCTAAGGTGTTGGGACCCGTATCTGACATGAGGAGGCCGGGGAGTGTAACCCTTCCGAATAGCCCGGTACAGCATTAATCCGGTAACGGCGGGGCCTCTGGTAACTTCCTTGGAGGGATGTCTTCCCCCTGACAGGGGCTGCAACGTAGTGAAGGTAACTCCAGTTCCTGTTCACTAGAGTCGCTGGAAGAGACTCTGAAGCCGAAAAGTCCATTTAACAGCCACTGTGCTTAGCAACCGTTGGTGAAACCCCAACGGTTTAGTTTCTTTGAGGATTGTGCCTTGACCTACTCCCCACCAATACTGAACTGTTCTATGGGTCTCAAACTGTCTGCTCGCAAAGGACTATTTGTTTGCCGTTATGGAATAAATAAGTGTTGGACCTTTTCAGTATGTGGTACTCCAATTACTAGGAGCAAAGGGGGTTATCAGCAGAACAGACTTGGCTCTGAGCGTATACACAGCCCGGGTGTAATCTAATTCTGGCCTTCACCTCTACATGCTGTAATCTAGAGGACATGGGCCGTGGCGCACCTCGCTCTCCCCTTCAAGGTACCCCTAGACCGAAGCCAAAGTAACCGTTAAAGAAGAGAGAGAGGGTGAGGCCGCTACACAGTATATACTATATAGTTGTATTTTGTGATCATAATAAACAGCCATAATAATGCAGCTTATTATTGTAAAGGATAATAGCAAATTGGGTTGTGTCACTGACCCCCCTGGTAGAGGTTGTAGTTTTATTTGCAAAGGGTAATGCATAAAATAAGTCGGTAAAAAAGTTTGAGTTCAACATGGCCAAACCACTGGAGTATATCTCTGTAACAATGTTTATACAGTATGTTCTAATTAAAGAAAAACTCTTATAACAGAAAATGTGAAGTATGTCATTACTGACGAGATTCTGTGAAATCCTACTGAGCGGCTGTAATACTGATTTCTTAGCTTTGGTGCTAAAGCTGGTCATAGATTGCTCATCCGGTCGAATTTCTATCCAACTATAGCCATTCCACTTGAGTGAAGTCGATCTAATGATCAGCTTCTCTTAAACGGAAATGTAGGAAAATTTTCTTTCAATTAACGCATGCAGCCAATTGGCTGCAGCGCTGATCAATGTATTCTGATAGCGCAGGAATCCCCGCTGTCAGAAAACAGTAACACAGTGGGGATCATCCATCTTCCTTGCTTGTGTGGATGGGGAAATCTGTTCCTTGCGTTCTTTTTTTTTATTATTTGATCAGCCCACTAGCTGATTAATAAAAATAAAAAAAAGACCCATCTATGGCCAGCTTTATATTTCTAAAAGTTGTCAGCAAGTTTTTCTTTTTGCGAACATGCAATTATTAATAATATTATAATTATTTTTTATAGTGCTAACAGTTTGTGCAGCACTTTACAACGTTAGGGCAAACAGTACAGTTACAATACAATTAAATACAGGAGAAATCAGAGGGCCCTGCTCATTAGAGTTTACAATCTCAATAAACAATTATCAATTATCTTCCTCTGATCTGGCTAAAAGACGGTGAAAGTTGGTTGCTGATCTTTTGTTTCGCTGTGCTTTTCCTGCTGATTTATTAAAGCAGCCTGTACTTCTTTAACCGGTTCCTGACCGGCTTACGCAGATATACTGTGGCAGAATTGCTCCCTTGGGCGAAATCCCATACAGGTCCATCCTTCTCTTTTTCGGGCCACCAGAGGGCGTGCACGTGGCCGGCGGGCACGTTTGCCGCCAGCCACACGCAGTCGCGTGCACGAGCACCAGCACGGGGATTTGTGTGTGTAAACACAAATTCCTGTAATGTCAGGGAAGAGGAAACATATTGTTTGTTCCTACTAAGTAGGAAAAATGCTATGTCTCCTCTCCTAGTCACTCACATCCCCATACAGTTAGAACTAGGGATGAGCTGAACACCCCCCCGGTTCGGTTCGCAACAGAACATGCGAACAGGCAAAAAATTAGTATGAACACGCGAACACCGTTAAAGTCTATGGGACACGAACGTGAAAAATCAAAAGTGCTAATTTTAAAGGTTAATATGCAAGTTATTGTCATAAAAAGTGTTTGGGGACCTGGGTCCTGCCCCAGGGGACATGTATCAATGCAAAAAAAGTTTTAAAAATGGGCGTTTTTTTGGGGAGCAGTGATTTTAATAATGCTTAAAGTGAAACAATAAAAGTGAAATATTCCTTTAAATTTCGTACTTGGGGGGTGTCTATAGTATGCCTGGCACATTTTTCCTGTGTTTAGAACAGTCCCTGCACAAAATGACATTTCTAAAGGAAAAAAGGTCATTTAAAACTCTTGCGGCAATAATGAATTGTCGGGTCCCGGCAATACAGATAAAAGGCAATGAAAAAAATGGCATGGGTTTCCCCCCCCCCCCCCCAGTCCATTACCATATTTTTTTTAAAAATGCGTGGGGGTCCCCCCAAATTCCATACCAGGCCCTTCAGTTCTGGTATGGATATTAAGGGGAACCCCGCGCCAATTTTTTTAAAAAAATGGCGTAGGGGTCCCTCTCAAAATCCATATCAGACCCTTCAGGTCTGGTATGGATTTTAAGGGGAACCCTGCGCCAAAGTAAAAAAAATGGCGTGGGGTTCCCCCAAAAATCCACACCAGACCCTTATCCGAGCATGCAACCTGGAAGGCCGCAGGAAAAGAGGGGGGGACGAGAGAGCGCCCCCCTCCTGAACCGTACCAAGCCACATGCCCTCAACATGTGGAGGATGTCCCCATGTAGATGGGGACAAGGGCATCATCCCCATAACCCTTGCCGGGTGGTTGTGGGGGTCTGCGGGCAGGGGGTTTATTGGAATATGGAAGCCCCCTTTAACACAGGGGACCCCCAGATCCTGGCCCCCCCCATGTGAATTGGTAGCGGGTACCATTTCACAAAAAAAGTGTCAAAAATGTTAAAAAAAAACACAGTAGACAGCTTGGGACAAGTCCTTTCTTAGAAAAAAAAAAAAAAACATAGAAAAAAAAAAATTTGAGCGATGTAATCCATTCTCGAGCCGAGGATATGGAAAAAAAAAACGCCAACACAACCTGCCTCCATGGGAGGCGCCCGCCGAATGACGCTAGCCCCATCGTGACAGCTCTTAAATAGCTGAGAGCGGGGTCACCCGTACATGTCACTGGGTAACCCACTGCATTTCCCCTTGCGTCAGAGGGGGACGGGGTCACCTGCGCACATGACGGGTGGCCCCGCCCTCAGCTATTTAAGAGCTGTCACGGCGGGGCTAGCGTCATTTGGCGGGCGCCTCCCATGGAGGTGGATCGTGTTGGCGTTTTTCTCTGTATCCTCCGCTCGAGAATGCATTACATCCCTGGAATTTTTTTTTCTTTTTTAATAAAGGACTTGTCCCAAGCTGTGTCTGTGCGTTTTTTGTTTTTTTTTGACACTTTTTTTGTGAAATGGTAGGGGTACAATGTACCCCGTTACCAATTCACATAGGGGGGGCGGGATCTGGGGGTCCTCTTTGTTAAAGGGGGTTTCCAGATTCCTATAAGCTCCCCACCTGCAGACCCCCACAACCACCGGGCAAGGGTTGTGGGGATGAGGCCCTTGTTCCCATCAACATGGGGACATCCTCCCCATGTTGAGGGCATGTGGCCTGGTACGGTTCAGGAGGGGGGACGCTCTCTTTTCCTGTGGCCTGCCAGGTTGCGTGCTCAGATAAGGGTCTGGTATAGAATTTGGGGGGACCCACACGCATTTTTTTTTTAATTTTGGTTCGGGGTTCCCCTTAATATTCATACCAGACCCAAAGGGCCTGGTAATGGACTGAGGGGGGGAACCCATGCCGTTTTCTTCAATGACTTTTATCTGTATTGCCGGGACCCGACAATTCATTATAGACGCGAGTAGTTTTAAATTACTTTTTTTCCTTTATAAATGTCATTTTGTGCAGGGACTGTTCTAAACACGGGAACATTTTGCCACTTTACAGGCATACTATAGACACCCCCCAGGTACGAAATTTAAAGGAATATTTCACTTTTATTGTTTCACTTTAAGTATTAATAAAATCACTGCTCCCGAAAAAACGGTTGTTTTAAAACTTTTTTTTTGCATTGATACATGTCCCCTGGGGCAGGACCCAGGTCCCCAAACACTTTTTATGACAATAACTTGCATATTAACCTTTAAAATGAGCACTTTTGATTTCTCCCATAGTCTTTTAAAAGGTGTTCCGCGGCTTTCGAATTTGCCACGAACACCACAAATTATGTTTGAGTCGAACTTACGTTCGACTCAAACATCGGGCTCATCCCTAGTTAGAACACACTGAGGGAACACACATTTAACCCCTTGATCGCCCCCTTTTTTTTGTTTATAGCGCACAAAATAAAAACCGCAGAGGTGATCAAATACCACCAAAAGAAAGCTCAATTTGTGGGGGAAAAAAGGCACAAATTTTGTTTGGGTACACAATTGCATGACCGCGCAATTGTCAGTTAAAGCGACGCAGTGCCAAATTGTAAAAAAAGTGCTCTGGTAAGGAAGGGGGTAAAATCTTCTGGGGCTGAAGTGGTTAACTTATTAATTGTTCTATATTCGAAAAACCGACTATACTTGACTCTGGAGGTTTAATATTACAGAACATTCTTTTCTCCAGATATTTGTCACAGGCAGTCATTAAATTTATTGAGAGGGACAGCCCCACAATGCAACATGCATTAAATTGAAATCCTTTTAAAATACAGGAGCCTCTCTCCAGTTTTAATGGTTCCATTGTAATATAGGATGCTTTAGAATGTAATATGTCTCCTGGACTGAAAGCTGTAAAATAGGAAGGAATGAAACGTTGGAGAAAATTCATAATGTTCTAATAGTCTTTATTCCTTCTCTGTGTCTCAATGTGATTCCTATTTAAGATCAACTAATATATACAGTAATTATAACTTTTATTTACTTAAAATATATGTAAACCCAATCAAGTCTCCCTTAACCACATGCCGACCAGCGCACGACCATGGGCGTCCGCTGAAATTTTTTCAGGGAGGGGCGATTCGGCAGCGGCGATAGTCGCATTTAACCCTTTCTTCGACCACTAGCGGGGGTTAAAAGCGTGCCCCCCCACGTTAAAATGTAAAAAACAGCCACTGTGCCCCCTGCCTCTTTCAATATCTCTTTGTCACTACTGTGTACCCCCTCTCCACAACTGCACCTCTGGATCCCTTTACGTTACACAGCACCCCACAGCTCTGGACCCTTTTACATTACACAACCCCCTGCACCTCTGGACCCCTTTACATTACACAACCCCTTGCACCTCTGGACTCCTTTACATTACACAGCACCCTGCACCTCTGGACTCCTGTACATTACACAGCACCCTGCACCTCTGGACTCCTTTACATTACACAGCACCCTGCACCTCTGGACTCCTTTACATTACACAGCACCCTGCACCTCTGGACTCCTTTACATTACACAGCACCCTGCACCTCCTGGACCCCTTTACATTACACAGCACCCTGCACCTCCTGGACCCCTTTACATTACACAGCACCCTGCACCTCCTGGACCCCTTTACATTACACAGCACCCTGCACCTCCTGGACCCCTTTACATTACACAGCATCCTGAAGCCTTTGGACTTCTTTACATTACACAACCTCCTGCACCTGTGGACTCCTTTACATTACACAGCACCATGCACCTCTGGACTCCTTTACATTACACAGCACCATGCACCTCTGGACTCCTTTACATTACACAACACCCTGCACCTCCTGGACCCCTTTACATTACACAGCATCCTGAAGCCTTTGGACTTCTTTACATTACACAACCTCCTGCACCTCTGGACGCCTTTACATTACACAGCATCCTGAAGCTTTTGGGTTCACACTGGTGTCCTGAAGTTTGTCGCAGTGCTGGGGTATTGACAGTTTTTCTGCATTTTATCCCCATTTTTAGCTGCAGTCCCACAGACTTCTATTAGCTTGTGTAATTTTACTGTGTTTTCTGAAAGCACACCAAAGATGCAGTATAGAGAACATTTGGTGCGCTTTCAGAAAATGTTGCAAAAATGTGAAATCTAATAGAAGTCTGTGGGACTGTAGTGAAAATGGATGTAAATGCAGGAAAACTGTGTATACACCAGCACTGCCACTGAACCACAGTGCATCAGTGTGATCCCACTTGAGTCCTGGTTCACATATATGCGATGCAAGGATGAGCACGCTTCCAGTGTGGATTCCTGCATTGCACGTTGCTTGTCGGCCGTTTACGCTGCCCTTTGCAAACTGTTATGGGTGTCAATGTAAAATTAATGACCCCCCAGATCGGTTTGCAGATTGCAGTGAGAACTGTGAAATAGTGCAGGAATCGGATTGCATAGGTGTGAACACCCATCCACTCTGATACCAGTGCGGAGCAAAAAAAAAAGGGTCTTGCACCAATCGCTTTTGGTGCAAATGCGATTTCAGCCATACAGTTTGTTTGGTTGAATTTGCATCGCACAGACATCGCATGTGATTTGCACAGTAATGCAGGGCAAATCACATGCAATGTCTATGATCACACACTAGTGAAAACCCTGGCTAAAGGAACATGATGGGGGCAAACTATCAGCATAGAGGTAATGAAAGACTCTGCTGGAGGACAACAGAGGAAAGAGGGGGAGTGTAAGATTTGGGAGAGAGAGAGGGCAGAGTCTGGACACAGTGACAGTGCTGATACTGAAACTCACTTGATGTTCCCAGGATGCTCAGTCTCACACTAGATCAGTCGGCAGCTCTTTAGCTGTCTTCTACTTGTTTAAATGTTCCCGCCCCCACATTCCTTTCAGGACACAGAAACAGAGGGGAGGGGGAGGCAGAGCCCATGCAGACTCTTCCATTCCTGTGGAGAGGGGGGGAGTTGTACTCGCTGAGCTCTTAGAATTTAACAGAGAGTGAGATGCAGAGTAGTGTGTGACAATGGGTCAGTCCGCCTAAGCTGTCAGCATATCACATCGCTGCATTACCAAGCTCTCACTGTTTCATACAGGAGAGGATGGGGGAGCCGTCTGACACCCCCCCCCCCCCTGATGTGTGTCTCCCGGGGCGGTGGAGAGCAGCCCCAGCCAGCAGGCAGCAGACTTAGAAAAAAAAAGTCTACGGCTGCCGCAGCAGCCATCACAGGGGGCAAGTGTCACTGTCTAATCTTAGGATTCTAGGGGGGGGCAAACGACCCCCCTTGCCCCATGGAGCGGACGCCCATGCACACGACAATATACATCGGCACAATGGCACGGCTGGGCAGATGGGCGTACAGGTACGTCCCCTTTAAATCACGGTACTGTGGGCGCACGCGTGCCGTGACCGTGCCCGCGGGACCCGCGGACTCGATGTCCACTGGTGTCCCGCGATCGTGTCACGGAGCTGCAGAACGGTACGGAGCTGCACAAGGCATTTCCCTGTTCTGCCTAGTGACAGGGCAGAGATCTACTGCTACCTGTGATCGGGAGCAGTGATCTCTGTCGTGTCACTGATAGCCCAGCCCCCCCACAGTTAGAATCACTCCCTAGGACACACTTAACACCTTCATCGCCCCCTAGTGTTTAACCCCTTCCCTACCAGTGTCATTTACACATTAATCAGTGCATTTTTATAGCACTGATCGCTGTATAAATGACAATGGTCCCAAAATAGTGTCAAAAGTGTCCGATGTGTCCGCCATAATGTCACAGTCACGATAAAAATCGCAGATCGCCGCCATTACTAATAAAAAAATATATAATAAAAAAATTGCTATAAATCTATCCCCTATTTTGTAGACGCTATAACTTTTGCGCAAACCAATCAATATACGCTTATTGCAATATTTTTTACCTGAAATATGTACAGTAGAAGAATACATATCGGCCTAAACTGAGGAAAAAAAATGTTTATTTATATATTTTTTGGGGATATTTATCATAGCAAAAAGTAAAAAATATAGCTTTTTTTTTAATCTCTATTTGTGGGAAAAAAAGGACGTCAATTTTGTTTGGGTGCAACACCGCACGACCGCGCAATTGTCAGTTAAAGCGACGCAGTGCCGAATCACAAAAAATGGCCCGGTCATTGGGCAGTCAAATCTTCCAGGGCTAAAGTGGTTAAGCTTTAACTTGGTAACGTAATATCAGAAGCCATGTTCAATATTTTCAGTTCTGCTACTATTATTAAAGTGGTTCTTCAGTCTGAAAATAAATAAATAAAAGTCAGCAGCTACAAATACTGTAGCTGCTGACATTTAATAAAGGGACACTTACCTGTCCAGGGATCCAGTGCCGCCCTCACTTGGGCTGGTTCTTCACCAGTGTTCAGGTCCCCAGCACCAGCATCCTTAGTGTAGGAAGCCAGTTGTGACTCCTTGTGGCTTCACAGCTGGCTTCCCACTGTGCATACTTAATGAACGGTCCCACAGCCTTCTTGGACCTATGACGTGTCCCAAGAGGCTGCGTGCAGAGAGGGAGAGGGGTGGGTACCTGTCAAACCATGTACCTGCTCCCCCAAAAAAATGATTATGTGCCAAAAGTAGAAGAGGAGGCAGAAAAGCAGAACTCCCCCTTTTGGATGAAGTTTGGCTTTAAAATAATTCTTGGTGATCTCTCCATTAAAGATCCTTGTTTAGGCACTTCCTGTTTTAAGATGACAACAATTTGTTGCTATCTCTCAAATGTACTCCTGTATTGTCAACCTGTCACAGGGGCTTCTGAATTAGAAGTGGCCATTTCACCACACATTATGCAGACATTTTGGTTTATTTACTAAAGGCAAATCCACTGTGCACTACAAGTGCACTGCAAGTGCACTGCAAGTGCACTTGGAAGTGCAGTCGCTGTAGATCTAAAGGGGAAGATCAGAAATGAGGGTAAGCTCTGCTGATTTCTATCATTCCAATCATGTGCAAGCAAAAATGCTGATTTTTATTGTCCTTGCATGTCCACCTCAGATCTACAACGACTGCACTTCCAAGTGCATCGCATACTAGCTCATTATGAAATACTTACCTTAGACTGAAGCTGGTGCAGCGGTCCCTGCACATCGGTGTGACCGGCGGCATGTCTCCCAGAGTTTTTTCCGGGTTTGCGGGCTTCGGCGCTGTGATTAGCCAGAGTCGCGATGACGTCACTCTGGAAGCCGCCAGTCACGGCACCGGCCCTGAAGAAAAGGCATGAGCAGGCCGTTTCTTCAGTGCGAATGCGCCGATGACGTCACCGCAAGCGTATATGGTAAATATCTCCTAAACCGTGCAGGTTAATATAGGCTTACCTGTAGGTACAAGTGGTGTAACTAGGTTTACAACCATTTTAAGCCCAACCTTGTGTAGCAAATACCCTGTTCAGGGCCGCTGATTAGTTTTGGGTTTTGCACGTTACCTCTTCAGCTGCATTGTCCGGGTAGGAAAGTCTGTAGTAATGCAATGTCCACACAGGTGTAAAACCTCAAACAGTTAGGCTTTATTTTTCTTATGTAGTATAACTTTGAGAAGTAGAAGATACGGAAGAGTAGGGGAAGGTTCAGGCACTCGCCACAAAAATTTACAAAGGTAGAAGTTCAAAGTCACTCACCACTCTCAATGTTAGAGTGGGTATTGGTCACCCGGATAGTCCCCTCTCACATGGCCTAGCAGCCGGGATGACACACAAATCAGCAAGAGGGCAGTCTCTGCCACAGACTGCCCAAGGTGAAGAAGATCTCTGCCACAGACCTGTTTAAAGTTGAGCAATGGATACTCCAGGAATCCTCTGCCACAGGATTTCAAAGTCCCAAACTTCCAGGCGTACAGTTTAGTGAGCCTTTAAGCCAATTCGGTGAACTGCAGGGCTTGTGGTTAGTGATGAGCCGAACACCCCCGGGTTCGGTTCGCACCAGAACCCTCGAACGGACCGAAAGTTCGTACGAACATTAGAACCCTATTAAATACAATGGATGCGAACGTTCGAATTCTAAAGTGCTAATTATAACAACTATTATGCATGTTATTGTCCTAAAAAGGGTTTGGGAACCCGGGTTCTGCACCAGGGGACATGTATCAATGCAAAAAGAAGTTTTAAAAACGGTCGTTTTTCGGGAGCAGTCATTTTAATGATGCATAAAGTGAAAAAAAAAAGTCAAATATTCCTTTAAATATCGTACCTGGGGGGTGTCTAAAGTATGCCTGTGAAGTGCCACGTGTTTCCCGTGTTTAGAACTGTCCCTGCACAAAATGACACTTCTAAAGGAAAAAAAAGCCATTTAAAACTTCTTGCGGCTTTAATGTAATGTCTGGTCCCGGTAATATGGATGAAAATCTTTAAGAAAAATGGCATAGCTACCCCATGACCCCCCCCCCCCTACCCCAGCCCATTACCAGCCCCTTTGGGTCTTGTATGGATATTAAGGGGAACCCCGCACATAAAATAAAAAAGGCCCTATATACTCTGAACAGCCCTATACAGGCGGTGCATACAAGACAGGGACTGTAGGTTTGTTCTTATGTAGAATGTGTTTGTAATTTTGAACAGGTACATTGTTGAACTGTAGCTCCAGCCCAAAAATCTATTTTTAAACTTTTTTGGAAACATAGGTAAGGGTTATCACCCCTGTAACATTTGTTTTGCTGTCTGTGCCCCTGTTCAGAACATTTCACCTCACTTTACGTCCCAATGACAACTGTTTTTGAAATGTGGTGTTTTTCTTGAAACAAGGATTGCTGATAAAGCATCAGTACAGAGGAGACACCTTTCTCCCATATTTATTCTTACAGGAGAGAATTTTCCTTCCTAGGGGTAGATTTCCTCTCACTTCCTGTTGTCTTCTTTCGTTTGCAAGTAGGAGTCGTTTGTAGGTTGGATGTTTGAAAGTAGGGACCTGCCGTATATACTCTGCAGAAATAGGCCCCTTAGTTGTTGGTGTTGGCACAACACTGTAAGCACTCACAGTTACTCTTGGTTGGTGCTGGAACGCCCTGCTGTCAACTATTATATCAGGAATTTTAATTACATATAATTGTTGAACAGTGGTAGTAAAAATTGGGGCTTTGATGGTGGTGCTGGTGCCACAACACTGTAAGCCCTGACAGTTACTCTTGGTGGTTGCAGCAATGGGCCCTGCTGTGAATTATTAGATCAAGAATTGTAATTGCATGCCCCTGTTGAACAGGGGCTGAAAAATTGGGCTTTTCGTGGTGGTGGTGGTGGTGGTGGTGTTGCCACAACACTGTAAGCCCTCAGAGTTACTCTTGGTGGGTGCAGGAATGGGCCCTGCTGTGAATTATTAGATCAAGAATTGTAATTACATGCCCCTTTTGAACAGTGGCTGAAAAATTGGGCCTTTCGTGGTGGTGGTGGTGGTGGCGTTGCCACAACACTGTAAGCCCTCAGACTTACTCTTGGTGGGTGCAGGAATGGGCCCTGCTGTGAATTATTACATCAAGAATTGTAATTGCATGCCCCTGTTGAACAGGGGCTGAAAAATTGGGCCTTAGGCACTGGTGGCACAACACTACAACCCCTCACAGATACTGTACTTGGAGCACAGCAATGAGCCCTATGGCAAATTATTGCTAAAAAAATTGTAAGTACACGCCCCTGTAAAACAGGGACTGAAAAATTGGGCCTTAGCCACTGGTGGCGGCACCCATAAACAAAAATGATCTTCCAAGCTATCATCATCAATCGTATCATTGAGGACTCGGAGGAGGAGGATAGCCAGTCAACATAACAGCACAGGCACTCAGCATCAGCATCAGTCTTGAAGGGACGTGACATGTTAAAGTCAATTAGTCTGTTATATCAGCATCAGGTGTGTGGTAGCTGGTGGTGATCCAAGACTGGTTCATCTTGATGAAAGTCAATCGATCAACCGAGTCGGTGGACAGGCGCACCCTGTGATCCGTGACAAATCCTCCAGCAGCACTGAATGTGCGTTCCGAAAGAACGCTGGATGCAGGACAGGCCAGTAGCTCAATTGCATACTGTGCAAGCTCTGGCCAGTGATCCATCCTCAAGACCCAGTAAGCCAGAGGATTTTCGGTGGGGAAGGTGTCCAAGTCTGACCTTGCCCCTAGATATTCCTGCACCATGTTTATCAGACGCTGGCGATGGTTGCTGGAACCAATCATACTTTGGGGCTGCGGACTAAAGAATTGTCTGAACGCATCGGTCAGACGGCCACCTTCCCCACCGCTCCTTCTTTGACTGGCCGAAGCCTCAGCAACTCGTTGTCCTGGACCAGGAGTTTGTAACCTCCCAGTCTCTGGGAACACGTTGCACAGACCTTTCTGCAAGGCCTCCCGGAGTTGTCTCATCCTCTGCTCCCTCTGCGACGGTAACAAAAGGACCGCAACCTTACCCTTGTACCGTGGATCAAGGAGAGTGGCCAGCCAGTAATGGTCCCTCTCCTTGATCCGAAGAATACGAGGATCCTTCCGCAGACTTTGCAGGATCAGGGAGGCCATGCAGCGTAGGTTTGCTGAGGCATTCGCTCCGGAGTCCTCTGGGTCACTAAGGACGACATGATCCGCAGTCACCTCCTCCCAGCCACGTACAAGTCCACTGGTTTCTTGGGACTGTAAATCATCCCTAAAAGACTGCTGCTGATGATGCTGAGTGCCAGCCTCCACCTCCATGCTGACACAATCCTCCTCCTCCTCCTCCTCCTCCTCCTCTTCCTCTTCCTGTGCGATGGGTGGGACAGAAGGAACACTGTCTGGGTAAAGGGGGCCTTGAGAGGCAAGGAAGTCCTCCTCTTCCTGCCTCTGTTCTGCCTCAAGTGCCCTGTCCATTATTCCACGCAGCGTGTGCTCCAACAGGTGGACAAGAGGTACAGTGTCACTGATGCATGCACTGTCACTGCTCACCATCCTTGTGGCCTCCTCAAATGGTGCCAGGACAGTGCATGCATCCCTGATCATGCCCCACTGGCGTGGAGAAAAAAAACCAAGCTCCCCTGACCCTGTCCTGGTGCCGTAGTCGCACAGGTACTCATTGATGGCCCTCTGCTGCGTGTGCAGCCGCTGCAGCATGGCCAACGTTGAGTTCCACCTGGTGGGCATGTCACATATAAGGCGGTTCTTGGGCAGGTTCAACTCCTTTTGCAGCTCAGCCAGGCGAGCACTGGCATTATAAGATCTGCGGAAATGCACACAGACTTTCCTGGCCTGCCTCAGGACATCCTGTAAGCCCGGGTACCTGCCCAAGAACCGCTACACCACCAGGTTAAGGACGTGAGCCACACAGGGCACATGGGTCAGTTGTCCCTGTCGGAGGGCGGAGAGGAGGTTGGTGCCATTGTCGCAAACCACCATTCCTGGCTTAAGCTGGCGTGGCGTCAACCACCTCTCGGCCTGGCCCTGCAGAGCAGACAGGACCTCTGCCCCAGTGTGGCTTCTGTCCCCCAAACACACCAGCGCAAGCACGGCATGGCATCTTTTTGCCTGCGTACTTGCGTAGCCCCGTGAACGGCTACGGAGCACCGCTAGTTCATAGGACAAACCACAGGAAGAGGCCATGGAGGAAGAAGAAGAGGAGGGGGTGGAGGAGAGAGGTGTGTCACAACCAGTAGTAGCATTTTGGAGGCGTGGCGGTGGGACAACCTCCAACACTACTGCACCTTGTCCTGCATCCTTCCCAGCTGCCAAAAGAGTGACCCAATGGGCCGTGAAAGAAAGGTAACGTCCCTGTCCATGCCTGCTGGACCATGAGTCAGCGGTAATATGCACCTTACCGCTGACCGCCCTGTCCAGCGAGGCCAAGACATTGCCTTCCACATGCCGGTAGAGAGCCGGAATAGCCTTCCGTGAGAAAAAGTGGCGTTTGGGAACCTGCCACTGAGGAACCGCACATTGCACAAACTCACGGAAGGGGGCCGAGTCTACCAACTGAAAAGGCAGCAGTTGAAGCGCTAGCAATTTAGCCAAGCTAGCATTCAACCGCTGGGCATGTGGATGGCTGGGAGTGAACTTCTTTCGACGGTCCAGCAGCTGGGGCAGGGAAATTTGCCTGCTAGAATCGGACGTCGGTGTACTGCTAGCAGAGTGGCCGCAAGTACTTGGCTGTGACACGCCTAATTCTACACCTTCATTCCTCTCAGTGCATGTTTCAGAGAGGACTGAAGTTATAGTGGGGCTGGAGATCCCAGCTGATGCGGTGCAAGGAGAGGTCCGCTTTGTTCTTTGGTGTGGGTCTTTGAGGTAGGCTTGCCAACGAGCTGCATGGCAGGTCAACATATGTCTGGTCAGGCATGTGGTACCCAAGCGGCTGATGTTTTGGCCACGCGATATACGCTTGAGACATATGTTGCAAACAGCAGCTGTGCGATCTGATGCACTAGCCTCAAAAAAGGCCCACACCAAGGAACTTTTTGAATGACGGGCAGAGGCAGCGCCCTGCACAGGCGGAGCTCTGCGGTGTGATTCCGTCGGTGTACTGCCCTTACGCTGGCCACCAAAGGGCATCCTGTCTCGTTGGAGATGTGCCTCCTCCTCATCCTCCTCCTCCTCTCTCCTATTAGGCACCCACGTGGAGTCAGTGACCTCATCATCCCCTCCCTCCTCATCACTGGAGCCAATCTGGCAGTATGCTGCAGCTGCTGGAACATGACTGCCAGATTGGTGTCCTTCTTGAGCATCCCCTCTGTCTGCTCTCACCCTACTGCCTTCCTGTAGCTGGGTTTCATCATCAGACCCTTCGAAACGCTGGGCATCCTCCTGGAGCATGTACCCAACACTGTGCTCAAACAGTTCGGGGGACTCCTCAGGAGGAGGACATGGTGGGTCTAGGGAAGGAGTGACTGATGATGAGTCTGACATTGATACCAGGGAAGAGGACGCTTTGGCAGCTGCTTTGCCAGTACCCTGAGCCTGGGTGAGAGAGGATGAGGAGGAGGAGGAGGGCTTGGTCATCCACTCTACCAAGTCTTCGGCATGATGTGGCTCAACATGTCCAGCTGCCGAAAAGAAGGACAAGCGTGTCCCATGGCCATGTGCTGATGACAATGCACCGCGTCCACGACCAGCACTGTTGCCCCCAGACACAGAGCCTGCTTGCCCTCTTTTATTGCCTCCTGACTGTCTGCCTCTCCTTGTTTGCCTTCCAGACATTCTAATAGATGGCCTGCAGGGAGATGGGAAAAAAGCAATAAGGGCTACCTTCAGGTGTCCTTCTCTGTCCCTTGAAACAAGGACTTGCACAGTGAAAGAAACTGACACTCTCCCTACCTACAGTTTTCTGTCCCTAGAAAAAATGTTTTTTTTAAGCACAATATAGCACAAGGAGAATTCGCTCACTGTCCTTCCAGGTCCCTGGAAACAAGGACTTGCACAGTGAAAGAAACTGACACTCTCCCTACCTACAGTTTTCTGTCCCTAGAAAAAATGTTTTTTTTAAGCACAATATAGCACAAGGAGAATTCACTCACTGTCCTTCCAGGTCCCTAGAAACAAGGACTTGCACAGTGAAAGAAACTGACACTCTCCCTACCTACAGTTTTCTGTCCCTAGAAAAAATGTTTTTTTTAAGCACAATATAGCACAAGGAGAATTCACTCACTGTCCTTCCAGGTCCCTGGAAACAAGGACTTGCACAGTGAAAGAAACTGACACTCTCCCTACCTACAGTTTTCTGTCCCTAGAAAAAATGTTTTTTTTAAGCACAATATAGCACAAGGAGAATTCACTCACTGTCCTTCCAGGTCCCTGGAAACAAGGACTTGCACAGTGAAAGAAACTGACACTCTCCCTACCTACAGTTTTCTGTCCCTAGAAAAAATGTTTTTTTTAAGCACAATATAGCACAAGGAGAATTCACTCACTGTCCTTCCAGGTCCCTGGAAACAAGGACTTGCACAGTGAAAGAAACTGACACTCTCCCTACCTACAGTTTTCTGTCCCTAGAAAAAATGTTTTTTTTAAGCACAATATAGCACAAGGAGAATTCACTCACTGTCCTTCCAGGTCCCTGGAAACAAGGACTTGCACAGTGAAAGAAACTGACACTCTCCCTACCTACAGTTTTCTGTCCCTAGAAAAAATGTTTTTTTTAAGCACAATATAGCACAAGGAGAATTCACTCACTGTCCTTCCAGGTCCCTGGAAACAAGGACTTGCACAGTGAAAGAAACTGACACTCTCCCTACCTACAGTTTTCTGTCCCTAGAAAAAATGTTTTTTTTAAGCACAATATAGCACAAGGAGAATTCACTCACTGTCCTTGCAGGTCCCTGGAAACAAGGACTTGCACAGTGAAATAAACTGACACTCTCCCTACCTACAGTTTTCTGTCCCTAGAAAAAATGTTTTTTTTAAGCACAATATAGCACAAGGAGAATTCACTCACTGTCCTTGCAGGTCCCTGGAAACAAGGACTTGCACAGTGAAAGAAACTGACACTCTCCCTACCTACAGTTTTCTGTCCCTAGAAAAAATGTTTTTTTTAAGCACAATATAGCACAAGGAGAATTCACTCACTGTCCTTCCAGGTCCCTGGAAACAAGGACTTGCACAGTGAAAGAAACTGACACTCTCCCTACCTACAGTTTTCTGTCCCTAGAAAAAATGTTTTTTTTAAGCACAATATAGCACAAGGAGAATTCACTCACTGTCCTTCCAGGTCCCTGGAAACAAGGACTTGCACAGTGAAAGAAACTGACACTCTCCCTACCTACAGTTTTCTGTCCCTAGAAAAAATGTTTTTTTTTAAGCACAATATAGCACAAGGAGAATTCACTCACTGTCCTTGCAGGTCCCTGGAAACAAGGACTTGCACAGTGAAAGAAACTGACACTCTCCCTACCTACAGTTTTCTGTCCCTAGAAAAAATGTTTTTTTTTAAGCACAATATAGCACAAGGAGAATTCACTCACTGTCCTTGCAGGTCCCTGGAAACAAGGACTTGCACAGTGAAAGAAACTGACACTCTCCCTACCTACAGTTTTCTGTCCCTAGAAAAAATGTTTTTTTTAAGCACAATATAGCACAAGGAGAATTCACTCACTGTCCTTCCAGGTCCCTGGAAACAAGGACTTGCACAGTGAAAGAAACTGACACTCTCCCTACCTACAGTTTTCTGTCCCTAGAAAAAATGTTTTTTTTAAGCACAATATAGCACAAGGAGAATTCACTCACTGTCCTTCCAGGTCCCTGGAAACAAGGACTTGCACAGTGAAAGAAACTGACACTCTCCCTACCTACAGTTTTCTGTCCCTAGAAAAAATGTTTTTTTTAAGCACAATATAGCACAAGGAGAATTCACTCACTGTCCTTCCAGGTCCCTAGAAACAAGGACTTGCACAGTGAAAGAAACTGACACTCTCCCTACCTACAGTTTTCTGTCCCTAGAAAAAATGTTTTTTTTAAGCACAATATAGCACAAGGAGAATTCACTCACTGTCCTTCCAGGTCCCTGGAAACAAGGACTTGCACAGTGAAAGAAACTGACACTCTCCCTACCTACAGTTTTCTGTCCCTAGAAAAAATGTTTTTTTTAAGCACAATATAGCACAAGGAGAATTCACTCACTGTCCTTCCAGGTCCCTAGAAACAAGGACTTGCACAGTGAAAGAAACTGACACTCTCCCTACCTACAGTTTTCTGTCCCTAGAAAAAATGTTTTTTTTAAGCACACTATAGCACAAGCACAAAACACACTGACACTCTCCCTACCTATCCTTCTCTTTCCCTAAACTAAAGGAATCCAGGTTAAGCAAGAAAGAAATAAAAGTCACTGTCCCTGCCTATGCTGCTCTATCCCTGCTCCGGAACACACTACACTAGGCCGCCGTGCTGGCGGCCTTTTATAGTGTGGGGCGTGTACTAAACACCCTCAGCAATAATTGGCCACAGGCATCCTGCCTGTGGCCAATCATTGCTCTCCTCGCTGCCGGCGCTGTGATTGGCCAAGCATGCGGGGTCACAGTGCATGCTTGGCCAATCACAGCGCCTGGATGACACTGCGATGGCGTAGTGCATTGTGGGCCGTTCGCGTCACTCGAATTTGGCGCGAACGGCCCAAATCGTTCGATCTTCGTCGAACGATCGAACAGCCGATGTTCGAGTCGAACGTATGTTCGACTCGAACACGAAGCTCATCCCTACTTGTGGTGTAATGGATCCCTCCTTAATAAAGTTGCCAGGCCTCACCCGAGACAGCAGTGTTTTGCCGGTCTCCTCCAGGGCAGGTCCTCCCCTGGTCACTTCATTAAGATACTTTCTCCCCATTTAGATGGACAGCTTGGGATCCCTTCTCCGGATATAGGCCCCAGCCAGCCTAGCTGGGCCTACTAAGTAGCGATGCAGCCTCGGGCCAACGTGGCCCCAAGACCAGGACCACACACACACACACACACCTCGCGCCCGGAGGGCTGCGGGGCGTGAACGAACCCCAATCAATGGCGTCTGCCCCTTAAGTATCCTCTCCCAGCAGGCACATCGGGTTAACCACTCCCACTACACCACTGCCGAGAGGGGCCACTCAATATACCAAAATCTGCCCGTATTCCAACAAGTGCCTGAGGTGGTAACGCCACCTTCAGGCAAAAAGGGAAATCACTACCGGGCAAACCATAACTGAGACAGAGGCGAATTTAAATGTAATTATCAACCGTCTGAGCCCAACTACTGGCTCAGACATCACTCTAAATATGAATAGCGTCCCAACCATTTGGGATGGGCGCTACACTTGTTATCAATTTGGATAGAGTAGGGACTGTTTAACCACTTAACGACCGCCCACTGTAAATATACGTCAGCAGAATGGCACCGACAGGCAGAATCACGTATATGTACGTGATTGCCTTTGTATAGTTGGGGGGTCCGATCGGACCCCCCTTCTTTACAGTGAGCGGTCGTTTTACCTTCGGGAGCGATCCGGCATGAGGGGACGGCCGTTCGATTCCGGCCACCCCCTCTCGATCGCTCCCGGCGAATGAGAGAGCTTCCCCTGCCTGCCAGGAAGGAGGAAGTGATGTCATCTCTCCTGGGGAGCTCACATATACCGAGCGCCGTACAGGAGAAGATGCCAGGTTAGTACACACAACACTACACTGACACCAGGACACATAGGCACATAAATCGCCCCCCCAAGCCCCCCCAGACACCCCCAGATCACCCCCCAGGCCCCCCCCAGCCCCCAGTCACAGTGTCACTGATTGCAGTGACCATTTATTTAGTGATCACTGCAATCAGTGACATTTGTGACTGTAAAAGTGTCACCAAAGTTTAGTCTTAGGTCCAGTGTAGCCCCCTAACCCCCCCTAATAAAGGTTTAACCCCCTGATCACCCCCCAGATAACCCTTTCACCCCCTATCACCACTGTCACTAAGCAATCATTTTTCTGATCGATGTCTTAGCGTCGGTGATGCTGATCGGTAGCCAGTAATTTTTTTTAGGTTCGCCGCAGGTTTTTATAGCGTCGGGTACCCCCATATATTACCTAATAAAGGTTTAACCCCCTTGATCACCCCCCAGGTAACCCTTTCACCCCCTATCACCACTGTCACTAAGTTATAATTTTTCTGATCGATGTCTTAGCGTCGGCGATGCTGATCGGTAGCCAGTAATTTTTTTTAGGTTCGCCGCAGGTTTTTATAGCGTCGGGTACCCCCATATATTACCTAATAAAGGTTTAACCCCCTTGATCGCCCCCCAGGTAACCCTTTCACCCCCTATCACCACTGTCACTAAGTTATAATTTTTCTGATCGATGTCTTAGCGTCGGCGATGCTGATCGGTAGCCAGTAATTTTTTTTAGGTTCGCCGCATGTTTTTATAGCGTCGGGTACCCCCATATATTACCTAATAAAGGTTTAACCCCCTTGATCACCCCCCAGGTAACCCTTTCACCCCCTAGCACCGCCGTGGCTATGCGATCATTTTTCTGATCGATGTCTTAGCGTCGGTGATGCTGATCGGTAGCCAGTAATTTTTTTTAGGTTCGCCGCAGGTTTTTATAGCGTCGGGTACCCCCATATATTACCTAATAAAGGTTTAACCCCCTTGATCGCCCCCCCCAGGTAACCCTTTCACCCCCTATCACCACTGTCACTAAGCGATAATTTTTCTGATCGATGTCTTAGCGTCGGTGATGCTGATCGGTAGCCAGTAATTTTTTTTAGGTTCGCCGCAGGTTTTTATAGCGTCAGGTACCCCCATATATTATCTAATAAAGGTTTAACCCCCTGATCGCCCCCCAGGTAACCCTTTCACCCCCTAGCACCGCCGTCACTATGCGATCATTTTTCTGATCGATGTCTTAGCGTCGGCGATGCTGATCGGTAGCCAGTAATTTTTTTTAGGTTCGCCGCAGGTTTTTATAGCGTCGGGTACCCCCATATATTACCTAATAAAGGTGTAACCCCCTTGATCACCCCCCAGGTAACCCTTTCACCCCCTAGCACCGCCGTCACTATGCGATCATTTTTCTGATCGATGTCTTAGCGTCGGTGATGCTGATCGGTAGCCAGTAATTTTTTTTAGGTTCGCCGCAGGTTTTTATAGCGTCAGGTACCCCCATATATTATCTAATAAAGGTTTAACCCCCTGATCGCCCCCCAGGTAACCCTTTCACCCCCTATCACCACTGTCGCTAAGCAATCGTTTTTATGATCGTTGTCTTAGTGTCGGTGATGCCGATAGGTAGCTAGTAATTTTTTTTTAGGTTCGCCGTCAGGTTTTTATATAGCGTCAGGTACCCCCATATATTACCCTAATAAAGGTTTTAACCCCCTAATTGCCCCTAGTTAACCCTTTCACCAGTGATCATCATATAAGTGTTACGGGGTGACGCTGGTTAGTTAGTTTGCTTTTTATAGTGTCAGGGCACCCGCCGTATATAACCCAATTAAGGTTTAACCCCCTGATCGCCCGGCGGGTGATATCAGTTAGGTTTTAGCGTCAGAGAGGGTCTGCGTCACACCCCAGGCAGCGTCAGGTTAGTGCCAGTAGCGCTAACACCCACGCGTGAAGCATACACCCCCCTTAGTGGTATAGTATCTGATCAGCTCAATATCTGATCTGATCAGATCTATACTAGCGTCCCCAGCAGTTTAGGGTTCCCAAAAACGCAGTGTTAGCGGGATCAGCCCAGATACCTGCTAGCACCTGCGTTTTGCCCCTCCGTCCAGCCCAGGCCACCCAAGTGCAGTATCGATCGATCACTGTCACTTGCAAAACACAACACACATAACTGCAGCGTTCGCAGAGACAGGCCTGATCCCTGCGACTCCAGTGCTGTAGGAGGTAATTTCACCACCACAGTTAAAAAAAAAAAAGCATATATGCCGAAGCATTGGGGCAGCAGGAGCGGAGGAGCGATTTTGCTCCTAATGCCGCGTACATACGGTCGAAATTCCGACGGAGGCTTGCCCGTGGAAAAGTCTGACCATGTGTACGCGGCATAACTTTTGCGAGAAGATGCCCCCATGCTTCGGCATATATAAATGGTGCATGTATGCCCATCATTAGAAGTGGGTGGATGAAGGGCGGTATTCTAATGGTGGGCATACCCACCGATCAATCTTTTTTTTTCGTTCAGCCAACAGGCTGCATGAAAAAAAAGATTACAATACATGTCCAACAAGGACCAGCAACGTACTGGTATGTTGCTGGACTTTGAATGTTTATACCAGAATGATGCCTGCGGGTTTAGGTATCATCTTGGTATCATTCTTTTCAGCCAGCGGCCGGCTTTCATGTAAAAGCAATCCTAGTGGCTAATTAGCCTCTGGACTGCTTTTACAAGCAGTGGGAGGGAATGTCCCCCCCCCGGATATAAAAAGCGCCATTGGGAAATTGGGAAAGCATTTTATCACACCGATCTTGGTGTGGTCAGATGCTTTGAGGGCAGAGGAAAGATCTAGGGTCCAATAGACCCCAGTTTTTTCAAAAAAGAGTACCTGTCATTACCTATTGCTATCATAGGGGATATTTACATTCCCTGAGATAACAATAAAAGTGATAAAAATAAATAAATATGGAAGCAACAGTTTAAAAATAAAATAAAAAAGCAAAATTAATAATAAAAAAAAAAAAAAAAAAAAAAAGCACCCCTGTCCTGCCCTGCTCTTGCCCAATGGCGAACGCAAGCGTCGGTCTGGCGTCATATGTAAACAGCAATTGCACCATGCATGTGAGGTATCACCGCGAAGGTCAGATCGAGGGCAGTAATTTTAGCAGTAGACCTCCTCTGTAAATCTAACGGGGTAACCTGTAAATGCTTTTAAAGGCTTTTAAAAATGTATGTAGTTTGTCGCCAATGCGCGTTTGTGCGAAATTTTAAAGCATGTCGTGTTTGGTATCTATGTACTCGGCCTAAGATCATCTTTTTTATTTCATCAAACATTTGGGCAATATAGTGTGTTTTAGCGCATTAAAATTAAAAAAAGTATATTTTTTCCCCAAAAAATGCGTTTGAAAAATCGCTGCGCAAATACTGTGTAGAAAAAAAAATGCAACACCCACCATTTTATTCTGTAGGGCCTTTGCTTTAAAAATATATATAATGTTTGGGGGTTCAACATAATTTTCTTGCAAAAAAAAATATGTTTTCATGTAAACAAAAAGTGTCAAAAAGGGCTTTGTCTTCAAGTGGTTAGAAGAGTGGATGTAAGCTTCCTAATGTTGTGTATAAAATGCCAGAACAGTTCAAAACCCCCCCAAATGACCCCATTTTGGAAAGTAGACACCCCAAGCTATATACTGAGAGGCATGTCGAGTCCATGGAATATTTTATATGTTGACACAAGTTGCGGAAAAAATAATTATTTTTTTTTTTTTTTTGCACAAAGTTGTCACTAAATGATATATTGCTCAAACATGCCATGGGCATATGTGGAATTACACCCCAAAATACATTCTGTTGCTTCTCCTGAGTACGGGGATACCACATGTGTGAGACTTTTTGGGAGCCTAGCCGCGTACGGGACCCCAAAAACCAAGCACCGCCTTCAGGCTTTCTAAGGGTGTCAATTTTTGATTTCACTTCTCACTGCCTATCACAGTTTCAGAGGCCATGGAATGCCCAGATGGCACAAAACCCCCCCAAATGACCCCATTTTGGAAAGTAGACACCCCAAGCTATTTGCTGAGAGGTATTGTGAGTATTTTGCAGATCTCGCTTTTTGTCACAAAGTTTTGAAAATTAAAAAAAAAAAGAAAAAAAAAAAAATGTTCTTTCTTCATTTTCAAAAACAAATGAGAGCTGTAAAATACTCACCATGCCTCTCAGCAAACAGCTTGGGGTGTCTACTTTCCAAAATGGGGTCATTTGGGGGGGTTTTGTGCTATTTTGGCATTTTATGGCCTTCAAAACTGTGATAGGTAGTGAGGAGTGAAATCAAAAATTTGCGCCCTTAGAAATCCTGGAGGCGGTGCTTGGTTTCCGGGGTCCCGTACGTGGCTAGGCTCCTAAAAAGTCCCACACATGTGGTATCCCCGTACTCAGGAGAAGCAGCAGAATGTATTTTGGGGTGCAATTCCACATATAACCATGGCATGTGTGAGCAATATATCATTTAGTGACAACTTTTTGTAATTTTTTTTTTTGTCATTATTCAATCACTTGGGACAAAAAAAAATATTCAATGGGCTCAACAGGCCTCTCAGCAATTTCCTTGGGGTGTCTACTTTCTAAAATGGGGTCATTTGGGGGGGTTTTGTGCTATTTTGGCATTTTATGGCCTTCAAAACTGTGATAGGTAGTGAGGAGTGAAATCAAAAATTTGCGCCCTTAGAAATCCTGAAGGCGGTGCTTGGTTTCCGGGGTCCGGTACGTGGCTAGGCTCCTAAAAAGTCCCACACATGTGGTATCCCCGTACTCAGGAGAAGCAGCAGAATGTATTTTGGGGTGCAATTCCACATATAACCATGGCATGTGTGAGCAATATATCATTTAGTGACAACTTTTTGTAATTTTTTTTTTTATTTTTATTTTTTGTCATTATTCAATCACTTGGGACAAAAAAAAAAAAATATTCAATGGGCTCAACATGCCTCTCAGCAATTTCCTTGGGGTGTCTACTTTCTAAAATGGGGTCATTTGGGGGGGTTTTGTACTGCCCTGTCATTTTAGCACCTCAAGAAATGAGATAGGCAGTCATAAATGAAAAGCTGTGTAAATTCCAGAAAATGTACCCTAGTTTGTAAACGCTATAACTTTTGCGCAAACCAATAAATATACGCTTATTGACATTTTTTTTACTAAAGACATGTGGCTGAATACATTTTGGCCTAAATGTATGACTAAAATTGAGTTTATTCGATTTTTCTTATAACAAAAAGTAGAAAATATCATTTTTTTTCAAAATTTTCGGTCTTTTTCCGTTCATATCGCAAAAAATAAAAATTGCAGAGGCAATCAAATACCATTAAAAGAAAGCTCTATTTGTGGGAAGAAAAGGACGCAAATTTCGTTTGGGTACAACATTGCATGTCCGCACAATTTACAGTTAAAGCAGCGCAGTGCAAAATTCTGAATTCACCTCTGGTCCTCTAGCTACCAAATGGTCCGGGGCTTAAGTGGTTAAAACCCCTGTCATTTTTTTTGCCCATTTTCCTTTACTTTCTGTAAACACAATTGATAATCATCGGAAAATGTCTTGAATGTGAGGCAGGTGCCCTGTCTACAGATGTCACCATAACAAGAACATCAGAAGATTTCAGATTTTTCCTATTCCTGTGACAGCTCAAAATTTTACATTTGCCCCCACTTTCAAAGGTGACCAGGACAAACAGGGAGATTGAATCTCCTTAAGCAGGGCACAGATGGTAATAAAGTCCTGCCAGGAGTTCTAAGCCTCACTATGCATCCAAAATGTTTTTGTCTTCAGATACACTTTAATATATTCATAGCTATATATACTGTATATTCCAGGTTGGGAGGTGAAAGGCTTCATTCACATGGGTGCATAGACCTGTACCTCTCTGCGGAGGGTTCTGTTTTTTTTTCCCAGGGAATAATAGGTGTTTCATGCAGCCACATGGAATGTGGCAAAGAGGCCCTTTTCCTCATCAACATGTTGAGGGCATGTGCCCTTGTATGGTTTGGAGGGAAGGGGCTCACTGCCTCCCCTTCCTTTCTTGGCCAGCCAAGCTGCATGTTTGGATAAGGATCAGGCACGGATTTTGGGGTAAGTCCTTGGATGTAGTGGTTGCATTAGTTTTCTTTCTTTTTTTCCTGGGTATGCACATTTTCTGCAAGTATAATTTTTTTTTTGCTGATACTGCAAAATAATTGTGTCCATTTAACTTCTTCTGCACTGGATAGTAAGAATATACCCAAATCCATAGCACTGCTCCATGGACCATCCAGGTGCTGGCTCCTGTAGCCCGTCTCCGCTCCAACATAAAAATATATGAAGATGAAGAGTCACATTTCGTAGTTATCCCATTCTTGATATTTTAGTCTGTTGACGACAGTATGACTGCATGTATATAGTCTCCACCTGAAAAACCACGCTCCCTAAACGTGTTTTACCCCAATGGGCTTATGACTGAGGGACTTGCAGAACACTAAGGCTTAAATACCCCCGATCTTGTAAACCCAAATTAAAAACACATGCCCCCATCCTAAAAGACCAAGTAACAAAATCTCCATTTTGTAGTAAAAAATGCCCTTTGCAGCCTTTTATTTAACATAATGAGCAGAATGACATACAGTATTAGAGAATGATGCAATCAATAAAATACATTCAATGTACTAACAGAGCAGTAATTGCTCCTAACCAGGCCCAAGGTTTTTAAAGACACCGATAATCCCAACAAAACCTGGCTGTATCTGCCACCCAGTGAGAAGGCCCCCAGCTGCCTCTGGGACAATGTGCCACCTATGTACTCCCAGATAAAACCCAATAAATACTACCAAAGTAAGCTTATTTTTGGGAAGGGACACTCATACCTAAGAGGGGCCCAACCCATAATCCTCCAGAATGTTACTACAACAAAGACCTAGAGACCCCTGCCCACCGCAATGACACAGGAACAAAAAAGGGCAGTACACAGAAGCGGGTATCCAAAATAAAAATAAATAACTTACAAAATACAAGGAGAGTACAAAAAAATCAAAACAAAAGAAGAAAGCACAAAGAGACCAACTAATGTCCAAAACCAATAAGCCTTGGGGAGGGAGGGTGGGCGAAACTTCTCCAGTGCTGACAAAGCTCTGACTGAAGCCCGCCAAGGTTCTGACTCCTTTGTTCATACTGGGGACGCCCCCCCCCCTCGATCCCTCTAATTCAGGTAAGCAAAATGTAATATTGAAGAATAAACACAGATCCTCTGTACAACTCTGCTTCTTCTGCATGCCCCAGTCATACTGGCCCTCCTTTTAGCTTCACTCAGTTCCAAGCCAAATACTTTCAGCACTGAATTGCAATTTCAAACAATACTATCTGCTTTCTGAGCTATCTTCTCTGAATTCTACAACTCCACCTCCCTAGGTAAAGGAGATGAGGGAGGGAGGTGTTTGCAATTCAAGTCAGGAGATTAGCCTAGGATGACAATTTTGCTCCCACATAGATAAAGTGAAGGGTTGTTGTCACTTTAGGACAAGAACTGAGTTACTGGCAGGATCACTAGGCATAAATAAAGAGGAAAAAAAACTAAAAAGGGGAAACTAATTGAGCCAACACATATACAGGTCCTTCTCAAAAAATTAGCATATTGTGATAAAGTTCATTATTTTCTGTAATGTACTGATAAACATTAGACTTTCATATATTTTAGATTCATTACACACAACTGAAGTAGTTCAAGCCTTTTCTTGTTTTAATATTGATGATTTTGGCATACAGCTCATGACAACCCAAAATTCCTATCTCAAAAAATTAGCATATCATGAAAAGGTTCTCTAAATGAGCTATTAACCTAATCATCTGAATCAACTAATTAACGCTAAACACCTGCAAAAGATTCCTGAGGCTTTTAAAAACTCCCAGCCTGGTTCATTACTCAAAACCGCAATCATGGGTAAGACTGCCGACCTGACTGCTGTCCAGAAGGCCATCATTGACACCCTCAAGCAAGAGGGTAAGACACAGAAAGAAATTTCTGAACGAATAGGCTGTTCCCAGAGTGCTGTATCAAGGCACCTCAGTGGGAAGTCTGTGGGAAGGAAAAAGTGTGGCAGAAAACGCTGCACAACGAGAAGAGGTGACCGGACCCTGAAGAAGATTGTGGAGAAGGACCGATTCCAGACCTTGGAGGACCTGCAGAAGCAGTGGACTGAGTCTGGAGTAGAAACATCCAGAGCCACCGTGAACAGGCGTGTGCAGGAAATGGGCTACAGGTGCCGCATTCCCCAGGTCAAGCCACTTTTGAACCAGAAACAGCGGCAGAAGCGCCTGACCTGGGCTACAGAGAAGCAGCACTGGACTGTTGCTCAGTGGTCCAAAGTACATTCGGAAATCAAGGTGCCAGAGTCTGGAGGAAGACTGGGGAGAGGGAAATGCCAAAATGCCTGAAGTCCAGTGTCAAGTACCCACAGTCAGTGATGGTCTGGGGTGCCATGTCAGCTGCTGGTGTTGGTCCACTGTGTTTTATCAAGGGCAGGGTCAATGCAGCTAGCTATCAGGAGATTTTGGAGCACTTCATGCTTCCATCTGCTGAAAAGCTTTATGGAGATGAAGATTTCATTTTTCAGCACGACCTGGCACCTGCTCACAGTGCCAAAACCACTGGTAAATGGTTTACTGACCATGGTATTACTGTGCTCAATTGGCCTGCCAACTCTCCTGACCTGAACCCCATAGAGAATCTGTGGGATATTGGGAAGAGAAAGTTGAGAGATGCAAGACCCAACACTCTGGATGAGCTTAAGGCCGCTATCGAAGCATCCTGGGCCTCCATAACACCTCAGCAGTGCCACAGGCTGGTTGCCTCCATGCCACGCCGCATTGAAGCAGTCATTTCTGCAAAAGGATTCCCGACCAAGTATTGAGTGCATAACTGAACATAATTATTTGAAGGTTGACTTTTTTTGTATTAAAAACACTTTTCTTTTATTGGTCGGATGAAATATGCTAATTTTTTGAGATAGGATTTTTGGGTTTTCATGAGCTGTATGCCAAAATCATCAATATTAAAACAAGAAAAGGCTTGAACTACTTCAGTTGTGTGTAATGAATCTAAAATATATGAAAGTCTAATGTTTATCAGTACATTACAGAAAATAATGAACTTTATCACAATATGCTAATTTTTTGAGAAGGACCTGTAAGTACTGGTGCACTGCAAAATATTAAATTTTTGTTTCAGGGTTTAGATACCCTTTAACTCTTGACTCTAACTATACATGCCACCCATGTATTTTAATACAGCCTATGTTCTAAACTAATAGAGTACATCACGGAGCTAGCTTTGTCTCCAATCTCCATGATATTAACCTCGTCACGGTAGGCTCCAACTTGCAGGCCCAATCTTTTTTTGCAAGGCCAGTCTTTAAAACCTATTTGTATTCACAGCCTCTCCTGAAATTGATTGCCAATGCATTGGTAAGGCTTTGTAAATTGAACAGAGAATGAATTGGCACGAAAAGTTAATATCAGGGGTACTCTGTAGTAAATCATTAGCAAACTAGTTGAAATGTCAGGTTCACATGCCATTCATATTAAGGCGACTCATGAATATTAACATTTTTTTGTGTTTGAAATATATGGTATTACGGATTAGAACATTTTTCTACAAACTGAGTTGGGGCATAATTGATATATATCATCATCTTATGAATTATTAATAGATAAGTATCTTAATGATGTCGCTATAGCATATCTCTTTCGACTTGCTTAAGAATCTAATTTAGTGCAGACCTGCTGGAATCTTCAGGAAGGGAACCAGCTTTTATGCCGGGCTTTAAGGACCTTTATTTTTCCTGAACGACATGAGAAGAAAAACCGCTTTATTCATTACATTTTGCTTGCGGGCTGCAGAACATAAACACGGTAATCTGATTCAATTATGGGAAGAATACGAATATTAGAGGATATTGCTTGAATGTACTATTTAAATATCTTCAGCTTGAGCTAAGGCAGAACGGTACTTGTTGGTGAAAAGTGCATGTCGTAACCTCAAGTAAATAATAAAAAGATTTTATTTAGCTGACTGTGCTTAAAAACTAAAAGCTGGTAGTTCACTGGAGAAAAGGACACAGTGATTACCAATGCATTGTGGATCAGGGCAGATCTGAAATTTTCTGATTTACCAATTTGCCGAAATGAACACTTGCCCATTTGCCAATTATTTTAAAGAAATATACAATTTATGAGTCAGTGAAAGGGTAACTCCACTTCCGTGGGGGGAAAAAAATTGCAAATAAAGAAAAAATAATATAGCATATACAATTGCAATACAACTCATATTGCAATTAAATGTCAATAAAAATTACCTTTCTTTTTTAATCTGCAGCCGCTGTCATTTTTTGAAAAAGCAATACAATATGGCTATTTGGAGGTGTTTTGTACACAGAATTTGTACAGAATTCACCTAGAAACATGATTTCCTGCTTGTGTGATTGGCTCACCAATTTTCCCAGAAGTCTGCACTAAGATACAAGTCAGATTTCAGGCATCCCCTGCAACATAAATGTCATTTTTAGTAAGATACTCCTAATAGGAAATCATGGCTAAAGGGATGCAGACCGAGCAGCTTTCCTCATTAGCGCCCTGTAGCTGCTACGGCTGATTGATAATTATGAAACCACTCCCATTAGATTCACTTACCCACATGGACACAGAGAAACACACAGGGATTTCTTCAGAATAACAAAAGGTAGGAATCTGCAACAAAGTTTGTTAAAATCCCTGCAATGTACAGAGATCACCCGGGGGGGGGGGGGGGTGCTTTTTCTCAACAAAAATGGAGTTACGCTTTAAAGACTTTGCTTAAAAAAAAATAGGACATACTGGGGTTGTTTTATTAAAACGGGAGAGTGCAAAATCTGGTAGCCAATCGGCTTTTAACTTCAGCTTGTTTTATTAAGCTTTGACAAAAAAAAACTTGGAAGCTGATTGGATTCTATGCAGAGCTGCACCAGATAATGCCCTTGAGTTTTAGTAAATCAACCTCACTGTGTAAAGTTGCTACACCAGCTCTTTTGTAGCTAGCTATTAATATGTACACTTTTGAGTACTGTATTTATTGGCGTATAACACTCACTTTTTTACCCTGAAAATAGAGGGTAAACTGTGCCTGCGTGTTATACGCAGGGGGCTGTGAAAAGTTTTTTTCCTGAAACTTCCCTCTTAAAGTTAGGGTGCGTGTTATACGCCTGTGCGTGTTATACGCCGATAAATACGGTAGTTGTAAAGCATATCCTTCTATAGTGTGTACTTGCCTCAATCCAAAGTGCCTCATTTGATTTCTCTTTCTCTCTCCTCCCTCTGCATTTGTCACTTCTAAACATTTATCCTGACACCAAGGAATCCTGGAAGACAGCCCGTCCCACCTCAGCACACTGCAGGTGGTTGATAGCCTCAGCCCTCAGCTGTGCATGTTTCCCTATAAGACTGTGTAGAGGGAAGTGTGTGCATGAGAGAGGTGGATAAGAGGAGAGAAGCGAGCGGGCGAACAAGCAGAGATGACATCATCTCTCTCCGCTGGCTCCACATCACCGCTATTCCACCCTCACAGGCGGGCCTCTTCAATGTGGGAGCGAGGGGCGGTGGGGGGCAGCGAGATTACATCATCTGTCACTGCCCGCCCTGCATCACCGCTCTCCTGCCCTCACTAAATGGAGCAGTGCTGCCAGCCTGCCACCAATGCAGCGACAATGCACATTTGGTGGCACTGGCTGGCATGGCAAGTAACAATCCACATCTGTCATTATACTGAGGCAGGTTGGCCCCCCTGCGCAAACCGCCGTAGGTGTGCGTCGGCCGCTTTAAGAGCTATAGGGGGCAAGTGCCCGCGGCGCAATGCCGGTGCCAATGCGCGATATCCACCAGTGACCCACGATCACTCATGGGACAAATAGAAGGGGGATCTGTCAATGTAAACAGACAGATACCCATTCTGTCAGGGAAGTAGAGAGAGATCTGCTATTCCTAGTGATCAGGAACACCGATCTCTCTCTACTCCCTGTCAGTACACCCCCCCCCCCACAGTTAGAAACACCTCCTTAGGGAACACAGTTATCCCCTTGATCGCCCTCTAGTGTTAACCCCTTCCCTGCCAGTGACATTTATACAGTAATCAGTGGCTATTTATAGCACTGATCACTGTATAAATGTCAATGGTCTCAAAAAAGTGTCAAAAGTGTCCGATCTGTCGGCCGCAATTTCGCAGTCCCGCTAAAAATCACTGATCACCACCATTACTAATATATCCCCTATTTTCTAGACGCTATAACTTTTGCGCAAACCAATCAATATGCGCTTATTGCGATTTTGTTTTACCACAAATATGTTTTACCACAAATATGTAGAATACATATTGGCCTAAACTGATGAGGAAATTCGTTTTTTTACATTTTTTGGGGGATATTCATTATAGCTAAAAGTAAAAAATATTGTGTTTTTTCTAAATTGTTGCTCACTGTTTGTTTATATTAAAACCACAGAGGTGATCAAATAGTAGTTGCAGTTTTTTTTTTTTTTTTTAAAGCTTAAAGGGGTTGTAAAGGTTCGTTTTTTATTTTCTGAATAGGTTCCTTTAAGCTAGTGCATTGTTGGTTCACTTACCTTTTCCTTCGATTTCCCTTCTAAATGTTTTCTTTCTTTGTCTGAATTTCTCACTTCCTGTTCCTCCTCAGTAAGCTTCACACCATCATCCGAGCCTCTCTGGCTGGGGGTTAGTCAGCGTGCTCACCCCCTCCCTTGGGACTACATCCCTGCGGGGAGACTATGTGTTCAAAAAACAAACCTTTACAACCCCTTTAATTGAACAAGCTGACGTTAGAAGCTGATTGGCTACCATGTACAGCTACACCAGATTTTGCACTCTCTAGTTCAGGGATATGCAATTAGCGGACCTCCAGCTGTTGCAAAACTACAAGTCCCATCATGCCTCTGCCTCTGGGTGTCATGATTGTGGCTGTCAGAGTCTCGCTATGCCTCATGGGACTTGTAGTTCTGCAACAGCTGGAGGTCCGCTAATTGTATATCCCTGCTCTAGTTTTAGTAAATTAACCCCAAATGTCCTATTTTTTTAAGCAAAATCTTTAACTGACTTATAAATTGTATAATTTTGCCAGCTTGTAAAGACTTATTTTGATTGTTACTACGTTGTATTTAGCCAAATGTGTTTCTGGTCATTTTCAATGCTTTCAATGTTGTGTTATCCATTATCTTTACTAAGAAGAGCCATGCACTTTAAGACGGAACTAATCCCTAATTTTCAGCCAATGAAGCTGCCATCTTGGCCTACAGGTATGTTTGATCTTTAACTGCCATGATCAGTTAGGACTCCAGTCATTTAATGGTTTGACAGCTTTGTTGAGAGCACAACCAATGTGACAGGTACAACAACATTTGAAACTGTTAAATGGATGGGTTTAGTTAGGCTTTAATAAAAGGCAGTGCTGATTTATTTTTGAATGTGTCCAGAGGAGTTTTCAATATCATTCCTTCACTATTGGGTGAATCACTACCTGGAACAAGGCAAATAGTAGGACACCTTAAAATATGCACCTTGAAGACAAGTCAGTGACAGTATCTTCCATATTTCTGTACTCACAGGTTGCTTTTAAAGTACAAGTCTGAGCTTTTTTTTTACTTTAGATAAAATAATCTTCCAGCAGGATTTAAAACAAAAAGGAGCTAAGACTGCAATGCTCTTCTCTTCCCTGGCATTGTCCCACCAAAGTAGTTCCATTCTCTCCACTAGATACCGTGTTTCCTCGAAAATAAGACTGGGTGTTATATTAATTTTGGATACAAAAAACACACTAGGGCTTATTTTCAGGGGATGTCTTATTTATTTACGGTATGTACAATAATCTACATTTATTCACATACAGTCATGTGATCTTTTTCTGGAACAAAATTAAATAAATTCTGATCCTTTAAAGCATGATAGACAGCACAGTGCTTGCCCTGTGTCATTTACCCCCCTCTATGTTCTAAAAAACCTGGAATAAAACAAATAAAATGTTTTTTAAAAAGTTCCTGTGTCCCCTGCCTTCTCTCCCCCTCTCCTCCCCCAGTCAGCTCAGGGGTCAGCATTATGAAATTCTGTAATCCCAAAACCTTGGTTAAAGTCCTTGTAAAATGATGTAATCTTTTCTGTAAAAAAGATTATATAATGTGCAGTGTGTCTCCTTGTGTAACTTGATTGTGGAAAATGCCTTATTTATAGCGCCGCTGGGTGCTCAGTGACCCGCCGGAGATTATCTTCCCCGCTTTGAATTCTGCAGAGGAAGGTTCTGAGATCCCAGCTGATGTCAGCCCCCCAGAGAGGATGGGGCCTCTGCCGGATGCCGGAAGGAGAGGAAAAGATCTCCAGCGGGTCCCATGAGCGCCCACCGGCACTGAAAATAGGGTATTTTCCACAATAAAGTTACACAAAGAGACACACTGTACATTATATAATCTTTTTACAAAACAGATTACATGATTTTACAAGGACTTTAACTAGGGCTTATTTTTGGAGTACCGTATATTGTATATAGTGTATATTGCAGCCATCCCTGAAAACCATGCTAGGTCTTATTTTCAGAGTAGGGTTTATTTTCAGGGGAAACAGGGTAGCCTCAATCTTCATATTGATGATATTCTGTGCATGCAGGGCATCATGGACCTGCCCCCTAAGGATATCATAACATCAGCGCCACTCTCTGCTTTATTAAAGCAGTATTAAACCCAAAAGCAAAGATGTATTACATTGCAGCTTACCAATTCTTAGATGTGATGGCTGCATTTGTTTTCTCTCTTTTTTTTCATTTGGTAATCCAGTCAGTAAATCTTTTGTTTTTTAAAAGCCCAAGCTCTCCAACAGAATGTATCAGTTTACATGAATGAAACAAACCACTGAACACTGACAAGGGTGCTTACCAGGGACATGCAGTCAGGGGAGGCAAACTTCAAGGGTCGTAGCTCAATGACCTGAGGTCACAGAGACCCCAAATTTGGGGGGTAGGTAGCTTAAGTCCTACCCCACCACTGGGCCTCCTATGACCTATGTATCCAGAGATACGGGGATCCTTACACAGCCTATCAGATGCTACATACAGAGCGGCCAGTTTAAATACAAGATGGCACACTCTGTTTGCAGCAGACTGAGAGGTTGAGCTCACAGTGCCTCTCACTTCTTGTCAGAGGCACTGAGCTGGTAAAGCACCATTGGCCCAAGCTGTACAATAAAAATGCTGCAGTGGAGACTGTCCTCTCACTGCAGTGTCATAGAAGGATGCAGTTTCCCTGGACAGGTAAGTGTCCTTATTTTAAAAGTCAGCAGCTGCAGTATTTGTAGCTGCTGACTGTTAAAAAAAAAAAAAAAAATTGGCGGAACTCCGCTTTAACTACAAGGAAAAAACATGTGTTTATGGGTATAAGATTTATCCACAATACCATGTTTTTCTCACACAGTTAAAGTGGTTGTAAACCCTTTTGTGTGAGTTTTACCTATAGGTAAGCCTAGAATAAGGCTTAACTATAGGTAGTGGAAATATCTCCTAAACGTGCGCCGTTTAGGAAATATTTCACTTGTAGTGTGCCGATAATGTAAACGGCGCATGCGCTGGGAAGAAACGAACCTCCGTGCCGTTTCTTCCCTAGCGTGTGCGGTTACGGGTGGATCCCGTGCGCATGTGCGGGAGTGACGTCACGCGCCTCCGCCGAATCACAGAGCTGGAGTCCGCGGGCCGGAAGGAAGAGGGGCGAGAAGATGGACGCAGCCTACACAGGGAACATCGCTGGATTTGCCCATTATGCTTTAAATTTGCAGGGTTTTCAGGGAGCAAAAAAGGAAGTAAAACCCATCAGGGTTTACTTCCTCTTTAAGAGGGAGAATGAGAATCTGCTGCCGTTGAAAAGGTACTGTTATATTCAAGCTAAATCATATGTTATTATGCTATATGTTATAATATAATAATTTATTATTTATCTATTTGCTGTGAAATTACTGGTTGGATGTTATAACTTCAAACATCAGTAATTTGTCCATTAAGCTACCTGCTTGAGTAGTGTTTGAAAATATAGTACATTACCTTAAAAACAATATATAATAATTATTTGTATATTACTTACCGTATGTACTCGAGTATAAGCCGAGTTTTTCAGCACATTTTTTTGTGCTGAAAATGCCCCCCTCGGCTTATACTCGAGCCTGTGTCCATCTTCACCTTTGTATGCCTGATCCCGGGCACATGTAGCCCCTCTCTTCCTCTACAAGTGTGCAAAGTTTGTTGTCCGGGGGACTTACGGCCGGGGAGCAACGATTTTTCAAAGCTGGGCATCCCTTCCATAGACTCCCATGTTAAACGTCAGTCTAGTCACACATCGCCAGAGATCATGTAGGGAGATTGGGCACAGTGAGGCATGGGCACAGTGACAGTGAGGCATGGGCACAGTGAGGCATGGGCACAGTAAGGCATGCACATGGACACCATAGGCTTATACGCGAGTCAATAAGTTTTCCCAGTCTTTTGTGGTAAAATTAGGTGCCTCGGCTTATATTCGGGTCGGCTTATACTCGAGTATATACCGTACTTATGGTAATTAACACCTTGCCACCCAGCCCAAGTCTGACACTTCTCTCCTACATGTAATAATCAACTTTTTTTTTGCTAGAAATTTACTCAGAACCCCCAAACATTATATATATTGTTTTAACAGACACCCTACGGAATAAAATGGTGGTCATTGCAACTTTTTATGTTACACGGTATTTGCACAGCAATTTTTCAAGCGCGTTTTTTTGGAAAAAAATAGTTTCATGAATATAGTTATTTTTTTATGTGAAAGATGATGTTACGCCGAGTAAATAGATACCTAACATGTCACGCATTAAAATTGTGCATACTCGTGGAATGGCACCAATCTTCAGTACCTAAAAATCTCCATAGGCGACACTTTAAAATGTTTTACAGATTACGTGTTTAGAGTTACAGAGGAGCTCTAGTGCTAGAATTATTGCTCTCTCTCTAACGATCGCAGCGTATGTAACCTGTGTGTATCTGGCTCTGATATTAGCCAGTGCCTCACCAGCCACTGACCTCACCGCACGTCCCTGGTGCTTACAACGATCAGCTTTTGTTTACTCATAGAAAACCTTTAACTCAAAAGGAAATCGGTAGCCAATTAGTAGCCAACCAGCTTCTAACATCAGCTTGTTCCATTAAACTTTGACAAAAAAAAACTAGAAGCTGATTTCTATGCAGATTTTGCACCAGATTTTGCACTCTCCAGTTTTAGTAAAGCAACCCTGAGGTGTGTTACTGTCCGGATCACCAGGTGAAAACAGAGGGAAAAAAGCCCAAAAAAAACTACTTCAGCCACCACATTAAATGACTGGTAAGCTGCAATATATTAAATTTTCTGGTTTCGGGTTTGATACTGCTTTTAGGACCACTTACCACTGGATAATTTATCAAGAAGAAAAGGACATCACAAAATTAGCCTGAAGACTTCTGGAAAAGGTAAGTATTAAAATAAAAGCATAAAATGCTGCTGGGTGGGGATGGGTGATTGGTTAGTAGGTTCCAGGGGAGCACTGTGAGTAGGAAGCCCAGAGTTTTTTTAGTCTCTTATTCATGTTCTGATAAATTTCACAACATTTGGATAGGAAAAAATATGGTACTTTTATTATGTATGCTAGTTTAAATTCTCAGTATCTGTCCCCATATCTCATTCAGTTATGATTTATTGAAGTATTTAAAAAGCACTGGAATAGTTACATATATCATGTCCGGTGGTTATATCATGTTGGAATGGATAGTGTCCATGCATAGAAGACCATTGGTGATAAGTATAAATGTATCTGTCTGGTCTCTGAGTACTCTTGGGACTTGTATTCAAATGTCACAAATTGTTATTAATCTGTGTCACCAATGCGCATAATGATATCACATGGGCAGGTTTATCTATGCTGGTTCACATGAATGTGTAGAGAACAAAAACCCAGCTGTGGGAGAGAATAATTTGATTAAAAGGAATTTGTCTAAGACTGTGCCTTAAGCTGTGCATTAAGGCTCAACACAAGCCAAGACTTTATGTTTTGGCGTGTGGAAAGACTGGAACCCCCATCAGGTTACATGGCTACATCATTAGTCAAGTTGAAAAAAGACACCTATCTATAGAGTATAACCAAACGACAAATTAAAAACTTAAATACAAAACCAATGATCTTATGAGCTGCTATGTGCAATAAAAATTGTATTTATACTCTCTCATATACGGGGTTAGAAAAAAATATGGAAACACCAGTTAAAAGAACAAAATCCTTGCCTAATATGGTGTTGGACCATCTTTGAAATCCAAGACTGCCTGAATTCTCCTGGGAATTGACAAAACTAAGTCTTGGATGGTGAATAATGGAATCAGATACCACTCTTCATGCAAAAATGGTTCCAATTCTCTCAGAGATGCCGGAGGTGGAAAATGAGACTGAAGCATTTTCTTCAAAATTGACCATAGTGGCTCTATGATATTGAGGTCCAGCTACTGCGGCACCCAGGGAAAGTGTGAGACTTAGTCTGCATGCTCGTCAAACCACGATTTGACAACGCCAACTGTGTGAATTGGAGCAGTATTGTCTTGGTAAATGGTGCTGTCTGTCTTCGGGGGAAACAATGTCTGCACCATGGGCTGGCAGTGACTCTACCTTTCAAGGTGATGATGGGGCCAGCAGAATATGAAGATATGGCTGCCAAACTATGATTTCACCACCACCATGCTTTACTGTTGGCACAAGACAGTCCTTGTCGTAAGCTTGAGACAGTGTTGGCCACACGTAAACACGTCCAGTGGTTGGGAACCGTGTGAAGCTCCATTCATTGGACCATATTACAGTCTTCCATTGATTGATAGTCCAAGTTTTATGGGTGTTGCACCATTCTCTCCTATTCTGAGCATTAATATCAGTCACTAGTGGTTTGGCAGTTGCAGCTCGCCCGTCAATGTTTTGCTTCTGGAGTTCCCTCCACACAGTTCTTGTTGACATGGGCTTTGGAAGACTGAGATTGGGCTCTGTAGTCACTTTTGCAGCAGTTGTTTTCTTATTCCAGGTCACAATCCTGCGTTATCTAATTTTGTCTCTGTTGGTCAGTTGATCATGTCGACCGCACTTATGTTTATCAGACGACGTTCTCCTGGAAACTGTATATGTGTCACGCACCAGGTGTGAGGCCGAGACGCTGAGAGGGCTCCCCTTGCGGCTAAGGTCAGCACTTTCCTGAAAGTGGTACAGGGAGAGCCGTGCCCAGAGAAGCATGGTTTGCCAGGTACTGAGATGAGATGAGCTGGTCACAGTGGTGTAGCAGGAACAGGCTGGATGAACTGTAAAGCTGGTGTGCCTGCGGAGTACCAGGTAAGTTTGACAGAGTAGCAACCGGAGACAGAAACGAGAGCCAGGCGGAGGGTCATACACCGTAAGAACAGTTCAGATGATGAGATTGGATAGCCGGGGTCATACACAGGAAGATGGATCTGTAGCAGAGTCGATAAGCCAAGCCAAGGTCAGACACGGTGGAGCAAGCCAGAGAGAAGTCAGAAGTACAAGCCAAGGGTAAATGAGGAGATCAGGATCACAGGTCAGAGCAAGCTGGGTCAATAACAGAAGTTCAATCAGGATACACAGGAACTCAGGATCAAGGAGAAGCTGAAGATAATCCAGCAATGAGCAGCTCCAGCAGCAGGCTTAAATAGACCAGGAAGTAAGTCATGTGATCTGCTCAGGTTACAATGAGGAAGTACCGCCCACATTAGTCACACTGTGCACCATGATTGTCTTGGGTGGAATTGCCAGTCCTTCTTTGGCCATTTTCCTGACAATATGTCATCATAACCTTTGATACTGTACCTCGCGACACCGCAAATAAATTGTCAACTTGAGTCACAGAGGCACCAGCTAAGCCGCCACCAAGAATAGTCCCTCTTTGAAACTCAGTAAGCTCTGACATGACTCTGTATTACTAGCAGCACACGCAGTGAATGACAAAGTGAGGCTTCCCACCTGTAAGCTAGGTGTCTCATCACACAGCGGAAGCAAAGGAAGGTTACATCACTTCCGCTTTCAACGCGTAACAATGTCGTCACTTTCACACCTGCAAATCATGTAATGTTTCCATATTTTTATCCAACCTCTGTATATGTGTTGTACAAAATGACATTGACAATATGTGCTGCGCTTCACATTCTTAATTTGTCATAATACAATCATGTGATCCTCAAATACACAATTCATAAGCAAAAGTTCTACACAAAAAATATCCACTAAAAACAAAAACAATAAAAACACATAAGCCCCAGTGTTATATCAGTGCACAATCCAAAACCAAATTATTCTTTGTTCTGTCAGTGTCACATTTTTCCTCAATCACCACCATTCTGTGCCAATATTGTTATCGGTGACATGAATGCCCTCCACCAGATGTACCCTCACCTAGAATATATGACCGTGCAGTTAGGAATAGAAAGCAAGAGGGTAATGGGACTTTAAATGACGTGCATGATTGCATGCACCTCCATCCCTAAATCAGAAATAAAAAGAAAGGGGTTTTTGGGACTTTGAGTGAGGCACAAGACACGTGGTAGGAGAAATTTTGTAAATTGTTTAATTGGCATAAGAACAAATCATACCTCATAACATGTGATACATGGTTGATCATGGGTATTTTTATCTATATACAAGACGATGACATACAAAAAAATTGTATCATATATGTATACATGCACGCATCTAAAATCGCATAGTATCCCATCAAAGTAACTGGTATAAAAAGTCAAATGCTTATTGGGTAATGGATAAAAATAGGTTATAGGATACAGATGAATCACAGTTGAGGTCAAGCTGTGTGTTGGGAACATGATGACTTTGATAGGCTTGACGCATTTTGTGAGCAGTTGCCCCTCATCAGGAGCAAACACATAGCATATCTGAATTTTTTTTTAAAAAAGGTACCAAATCGGATTGAATGTTTTGCCCACATGGTGAGAAATAAGGTAGGGGCAAGGGGAAAAAGGATGTATATTTCCCTAGAACACTTACGTTTAAATTGTTCTGAAACATTAGATCCTATTTGGTACCTTTTTAAAAAAAAAAAAAATATGCTATGCATTTTTTCCTGATGAGTAGCAACTGGCCATGAAACGCGTCAAGCCTATAATGCAGTTAAGTATGGTCACAATGCGTTTGCTTCCCCCTCAGTGGACTAATTAAAATGTTCCCATATCCCATATATATTCATCATAACTCTTAGTAGTCTGTGTGTTCCTTTACATGTGCTCACTACATTCAAAGCCTCAGCGGAGGAGCTGAATGACGTCACCAAGCACCGTGCATGACACTGTGTGGTAACTATTGATCGGAAGGAGCTGACTGGTACTGTTGTTTGGAAGTACATTACAACTATACTTGCTGGCAAAGTTTGGGTTTGGTGCGCTTGAGCACCTGCTAAAAGTGAGTCTATGGCTGGAGAATTAGGAGAGAAAAAAATGCTTTAAAAATGATAAAGCACTATGTTTGATGGTCTCTTTCTCTCTCAGTGGAGACTTCCTATGGAGTGGTTGGAAATCTGCAGTGCATGCAACCTGAAAGAAAGGCACCATATTAATGTGTCCACATTGCATAACCAAATCGCTGTACTTTTACCTTAAAATGTTTATCCCCTGCACCTGTCTGAGCCCACAGAATATCACCAATCAGTGGGCTGCATGCCAAAGCTCGGGAGGTGAAGTTGTGACCTCACTGGACTCCCCTTCTATCAAAACACTCCCCCCGGCAAGCACACTAGTGTGGCTTAGCATCGCGTACGGTCATTAAAAAATTCACACAGCAGTCCACACTGTGCACGCACTTCACATGCAAAGCGCGCACACTGCACCCTCAATGCGCACACATGCCAAAGCTACCCAGCTCCTGTGTGTATGAGAATTCACACTTCAGCTGGCTACGCCCCCTTAGGAGTTTCGACCAATCGGAACTCCACCTGACTTTAGCGTGGCCAATAATACTGAGCCATGGAGCAGCCAATCGTGGGTGATTCGGAGGCGGTAGGGGGAGCGATCTGTTGCTGGAATACTGTACAGACGCCCCCTTCTCTCATGCTCTTCCTTGAGACTCCTAATTATTTTGTCAGTCACAGTAGAGGAGGTGTGGCGACACAATTTTTTTTCATGTATCAGGTTTTTTCACTGTAGGAAAGTGGAGAGGATTTCAGATGACTCGTTACTCCTTTCCTGGCTAGACTGGGGACAGATGACTTCTGCTGCTTTGCTGTGTGAGGTAGACTGGTCAATTTAATTTAGATACAACAAAACAGGAACACACAGAGACTACTAGGAGTAGCAGTGAATATATATGGTAACATTTTAATCACTCTCTGCAATCACAGCACAGGCAGTGTGCCATGAATCTCCAAGGTACAGTACAGTTACTGTGTAAGTGATGTCATCGGCCAGAGTCAACACCTCAAACTTCTAAACTCTGTTTAGGAGAGACCTACAGGGTAGTTTTATTATTATAATCTTTAATATAGGGCAAAGTAAAAAGTTGAATTTAATACTGCTTTAAGCTGGCCATTGGGATAGCATGAAACAGGGTCCAGTAGGGAGAAAGACACCCTTTGTTGTCCCCCTATGACAGATACAAGGACCTTCATGGCAGGATCACCAGGTACTGTTTTAATGAAGCTGCGGATGTAAAAAGTGTTAAAAATTACTTTTGAAACTAACACATATATGAAATTTTAGTGATCAAATTTACTTTCTAAACATAAATGCACATATGTATAAAATTGACAAATCTTTTACCCTTTTCAGTGATATTTTTCTATCCGAGAAACAACAAAAATTGTTATTGTATAGAATGGACGGTTAAATGTGCTTTAGATTAGGACTCAAAAGAGATTAATGGACATAATTAAACTAATAGACACGTGAACTTGTATGATTTATTTTTACAAGTGTGCCATTAATCACAAATTAAAACCCTTAATAAACCTGATTTTGACATTTTTCTTTGTGGAGTACTATATGGTGTATTACAAATCGGGCACTTACGTCTACATAAATATATGTTATTGACTCGGCTCCAATTCAGACCTGTGTTTGTTGCCATTTTATAGTTATTTTTTTACTTATTATATTTTAAACTGTTAAAATGTAACAATCTGCTGTAGAAATCTATGGGGTGGATTTATAAATCTTGGCTGAAACAAGGAACAATTCCCTGCCTGCTTCCTCCCTGCACATTCAGTAATAAAATCACCAATATTCATAAGTTGGCAAATCGGATCTTGTTTTTGCCATTTGGAAAGGGGTGTTAAAGAGAACCAGTCAGAAATGGGCTAAGATTGGGATCTGAATGTTCAGACAGGAATTGTTATAAATATACAATCTTACTTATGAGATGTCTATATTTGCCCCCTTAGGACATACATGCCCCTTTGGCCCTGGTGGTCAAAGATGAGGGTGACCTAAGTCTGTAGTTGCACACACAGTTCCATAGCTCTGCTCAAGACTGGCCTCTCCTGTACATGAACAATCTGGGTGCCAGCCATAGTAGTCCGTCTACACTCTTCATTGGAAAATATGAAAGAATGTTAGCCACCCTCCACTTAGCTCTTACTGCAGTCTTTTTTAAAGTCCAGAAATTGACTGCATACAGCGATACCTCCACCCAAAGACCAACCTTTCTTGATGTGTTTCACCACTCCTGGTTTGCTCACAAGAATAAGGAGTGGGGATTTGCATTAAAGTGGTTGTAAACCTACTGAAAAAACCCTGCAAGACAAAGGCATAATGAGCTAGTATGCATAGCTCATTATGAAAAACTTACCTTAGATTATAGCCCCCGCAGCTGTCCCGGCACACCGCCGTGGCCGGTAACATATCTCCCGGAGTTATTTCCAGGTATCGCGGGCTCCGTGATTGGCTGGAGCCGCGATGACGTTACTCCCATGCATGAGCCGCCGGTAACGGCACAGCAGCTGAAGAAACGACACGAGCGAGCCATTTCTTCAGTGTGCATGTGCCGATGACGGATACAGTGAATATATCCTAAACGGTGCATGTTTAGGAGATATTCGCGGTACCTACAGGTAAGCCTTATTATAGGCTTACCTGTAGGTAAAAGTGGTGTGTAAGGGTTTACAACCACTTTAAGGAAGGTTGGTGTTTGGGTGGAGATATTGCTGTAAGCAGTCAATTCATTGATTATTTTAAAATACTGCAAGAAAAGCTAAGTGGAGTGCAGCTGACATTCTTTTATATTCTAAGCCTATAGCTGCTACGCTACCAAATGCCTGGCCACATGCTAATAATAAACCATGTCCTAAGCATTCAGTACAGATCCTAAAAACATAACATAGTCTTGTATTAAAAGCAACCCTGTTGGCACACTAAAAGTCCCATTAAAGCAGTACCTGATAGCTGAAATTATATACTTACCTGTAAGCAAATGTTAGGATCTCTTTTATGCCCTGTACACACGAGCGGAATTTCCGTCGGAAAAAAGTTGGATGGTTTTTTCGACGGAATTCCGCTCAAGCCTGACTTGCATACACACGGTCATACAAAAGTTCGGTGAACTTTTGACTGCCAAGAACGCGGTGACGTAAAAGACTACGATGAGCCGAGAAAATTAAGTTCTATGCTTCTGATCATGCGTCGATTTGTTTCTGAGCATGCGTCGGAATTTGTTCACACGATAGGAAACTCCGATCAAATTTTTTTAGTCGGAAAAATTGAGAACCTGCTCTCTATCTAAGTCTGTCGGAAATTCCGACAGAAAAAGTCAGATGGGGCATACACACGGTCGGTATATCTGACGAAAAGCTCCCTTCTGACTTTTTCCATCGGAAATTCCGACCGTGTGTACAGGGCATTAGGTTGACTCTGCCCTGTTCCCTATTTGGGTATGGGCTGGAAACTTTTCCCTTAACCAGTGGATATAAAAGAGGTAGGTGGATCTTGAAGTGGCACGAATGGAAAGAAGAAGTCATAGAGTTTCTCAAGATGTAGTAAGTACTAAGAGACGTCTAGAATTTTTCCCCAAGTGCACCGTGTCTGGCTTGCAAATGCTTTTGGGGTATGGAAGTGTAAAAGGAAATAGTTGAGAACAGAATGCTGATTGAGAACCCATCTGTGTAGGTTTCTCTGTTAACTGGAAGACTTTTCATGAGACTGGGATGGGTTATGTCATTCCTTTGTCAGCAAACTGTTGAAAAAAGGCAGGTCTGACTGGACGTTAATTTTTGGGGAGAGGGATCTGGATTCCTGTTTCAGCGCCTCAGGCTTGATGCATGTGTATGAAGACAAGATGGTGGAGGTGGGAAGACCAGTGATCCCAATCCTTTTGTGGCTCATGAGGATCAGGAGGATGTCCCTAGGCCAGTATGGACATGGTTACTTTTCTCTCTTGCCTACCATACCACCAAACACTTCTCCACTGAAGATGAATCACCAGGGAAAGCGTATTCTGAAAGCAACAAGTCTGGGAATGTCAATCTTCGGTGCCCCCCACAGTACTCATTGGTTTCTCCCACCAACTTCTATGTCATAACAGCACTCAATAGTGATGTAGGGATTGTCAGGAGAAACCGATGAGCATTATAGGGACACAGAAGTGGCACCTAGAGCATTTGAAGAATTAACTTACTACCTGCCTGATAGGTAGGTATAAATATTCTTGTATAGGATTATTCTACTCTTATTTTTGCCAGCTAATGATATGGTCATTTTAAACATGACCATTGAGCACCTTTTAAAGCCGATAGTTTCATTTTAGGTGGATACTAAAGTTTTTTTTTTGTATATCTTATTCTGTCTATACACATGGAAATTTTTAGGCAATTTTCAAGCAAAGCAAACACTTTTTGCTTTCAAAATATTTTATTTTCATAAGATAAATAATACAGAACATTACATCATGTTATATAAAAATAAATAAAAAAAAAAAAAAAAAGATTATGTTTAGGAATAAACAAACATTAGTCAATAAATGGATAAAATAATAAAAACATCCTAGAAAAAAGGATAGATTCATGTAAGCAATCAAAAGTTTGTCAGGGGGAGATCTCTTCATCCTTATAATATAATGGAAGGGAGAAGGGTATACCCTCTCTCCTTGGTAACCTGGAGCCCCTTATCGGGAACTAACTGCTCCAGACATAGAGACCTTCTTCTGACTCTTAGGCCCCGAGAAGATTATCAGGGCCAACAAATCGGGATGGATTAAACAAGGCCAAACAAAACATTTGATAGTATCCCATTAAATCTAAATAAAAGAGACATAACATGTAATGGGAAACTAGAATTCCCAGAAAAAGAGTTTCCATAAATCCTTTTTAGAAGGAAGAAAAGAAGAGGAAAATAAAGACAGCGGGTAAAAAAGAGGACGGAGGGAAAGGGATGGGTATGTGTCCAACTTAATGTTGAATAGAAGGTAAAACAGCATCTTCACCAATCGAAATCCCCATATATTTGGCCCAAGGTTCCCATATTTTTTCGAATTTGGGAATGGTATTAGATAAGATGCTAGCTAATTTTTCCTGAGTTAGTATCCAAGATATTTTGGTTTTGGCATCTGACAGGAAAGGTTTTGTTTTTTTCCATGATTTGGCAATTGTGATTTTGGCGCCTGTAAAGATAAAGTGTATCAATTTTTGTGTAACCTTTGGTATGTGAGGAATATGAGCATTCAAAATGGCTACTGGTAGGGACCTAGGGACCTGAAAACCTGTTACCTTAAAAATTTATAAAAATATTTTTATCCAGAAGGGGCGAACTCTGGGGCACTCCCACCAAATATGAGGCATAGAGCCGGAAAGTTGGCAACCTCTGAAACACGTTGGATCTGATGCTGGATATATAGATGCCAGTCTGGAAGGAGTTAGATACCATATGGTTATAACTTTAATATTTGCCTCCATTAAAGAGACATTAAGAATCCCTTTGAAAGATTTAGAGAAGGCTAAGTGCCAGGTATCCAAATTCCAACAAAACTGGGCGTATTTTTCCCAAGCCTCCATATAGGAAGATTTTGATGTAGGGTGAGTGAGGCATGAATATACCATAGATATGCCTCCCCTTTGTGAACCGGCCTGGCTGCACCATAACTCGTACTTCGTAAATTGGGGAGGAAGGAGTTTTTCCTTCCAGATTTGGTTTAAAAATTTGAAAATTTGATTAAACCGCTGTTTTTCAGAATCTGGAAGTTTCAGATGTTTGATGCAGTAACTAAGGGATATAGGCCCTCCAGGATTAAAAAATTGTCCTATACGATACAATCCTTTATCAATCCACCATTTAAATGCCTCTACATTTAGACCAGGGGGGAAGTCAGGGTTATTGAATAAATGAGAAAGAGGTCTTTCAGAAGATATAAGGTTTGGGAGGTTTCTTAGGGAATCCCATAGTGCAAACGATTGAGATAGAGTCGGGGATATTATGGGGGGTCTTTTTTTGGGGGGGCATCATAAAAGGTATTCTAAGGATAGTGTTGGTGTAGCCTCTTTTTCAATATTGATCCAGTCTGGTTTTTCTGTTGCAGAATAAATCAAAGAAGTCTGGGCTAGTCTAGCTGCTAAGTAGTATTTATGTAGGTCAGGTAGACCTAAACCTCCCTGTTTTCTGTGACGAAGTAATGTGTTTTGGGGGATGCGGTAACCTGAAGCACCCCAGATAAATTTGATGATTTTACTTTGGAGCTTTTTCAAGTGATTCTTAGTAATGGGAATAGGAAGAGATCTAAAGAAATAAAGGATTCTAGGGAGCAGAGTCATTTTTATAGAATTAATTCTCCCTAACCAAGATAATTCGTTTTTGGACCAAGATGCTAGATCATTCTCTAATTTTTTGAATAAAGGTGGATAATTATGTAAAAAAAGGGTCTCAATGCGGGCTGTTAAGGTAATGCCCAGATATTTGATTGAGGTGTCTGTCCATTCAAATCCAAAGGATTGTTTAAGCAACAAGACACTAGACAAGGGAAGCAAAACATTTAGAGCTTGTGATTTTGAGTAATTTACCCTAAGGCCTGAGACCTCAGAGAAGGCCTTCATAACCTGGCAGATGTTAGGAAGGGATATCAGCGGAGACGTCACGAACAATAAGATGTCATCTGCAAATAGGCCACATTTGTGAATTTGATTACCACAGGATACTCCTTTAATATTGGGATTTTGTCTGATGGCTATGGCTAATGTTTCAATGGCAATAGCAAATATGAGAGGGGAAAGCAGGCATCCCTGTCTAGTGCCTCGTGCTATATTGATTGGGTTGGAATAATGACCCTGTAAACGGATAAGAGCCTGAGGGTGAGAATAAAGGGAATGTAAGAGGCCCTTAAAGCGAACTCCAAAGCCCCATCAATCTATTAGGGAAAACAGGTATGGCCATGACACTGAGTCAAAGGCCTTTTGCAGATCCAGTGACAGTAGTAAGCCTTGTTGTTTTTCTCCTCCCTCCCAGTTGGATTGCAGAATAGATACAATATCTATTGCTCGTCTGATTTGGTCTGGGCCCTGTCTTCCTGGGATGAAGCCCACCTAGTCTTTGTGTATATAATGTTTAATAAAAGATGCTAATCGATTGGCCATGATCTTTGTCATAATTGTAATATCGTTGTTTATTAGGGAAATAGGGCGATAATTACTGATGTCTTCAGGATTTTTGTCTGGTTTGGGTATAACTGTAATAAATGCCGTATTAAGATGTGTGTCTAATGGTAAGCCATTTGTTTTGTCATTAAAAAATTTGGTTAGATAGGGGGCTAATGTGTTGGCGAAAGTCTTATAATAGGGTATGGATAAACCATCAGGGCCAGGGGCTGATCCGTTTTTTGAGGTGTTTAATAACCCCCATAACCTCCTCTATTGTGAAGGGAGCCTCAAGTAAACATTTGTGTGAGGGAGTTATGGAAGGAATGGGAAGATCGTCTAAATACCTAGATAGAACATCTTTATCTGGCTTCGAGTGAGTGTCATACAATTTAGAATAAAACTCTTGAAATGCTTCTAGGATTTTGACGGGGTTTGCAGTAAGCGGTTGACCTGCTATACGGATTTTAGGTATAGAATGAATTCTAACTCTAGGAGAGAGTTTTGTAGCAAGTAATGGCCCTATTTTGTTTGCATTTGTGTAAAATTTGTTGCAACTCCATCTAATCTCTTTTTCCGCTTGCCTTGTAAGGGCTAAATTTAATTCAAGTTTGGCCTTGTCTATGAGTGATATGGGGAACTTAGAGGGATCTTGTTTGTGACGATTTCTAAGGGTTATGTACTCTTCTTCCAAACGTTCTATTTGAGCTTTGCGGTTGCGTTTAGTTTGGGTAGAGATTTGAATTATTTTTCCCCAGATGAAGGCTTTATGAGCCACCCAAAGCGTCTCAGAGGAGATATCCTCCGTGTCGTTGAGGGAAAAATATTCATGTAAGGCTTTATTTATTATCTCATTTGTGGTTGGATTTGTAAGGATTGATTCGTTAAGTTTCCAAAACCCTTTCAAGCTTCTAAGAGAACTGGAGTTTAGGGAAATAATTACCAACGAATGATCTGATAGGGCCGTATCCTTGATGTGGGCATTTAGTATGAGCGGAATGAGGTGTGAAGGGGTAAGGATGTGGTCTATTCTTGCGTATGTGTTGTGGGGGTGTGAATAATGTGTGAAGTCCCGTTTGGAAGGGTTTAATTCCCTCCAAACATCTGCTAAATTGTGATTCGAAAGAATTTTAGCGATTTTGCGGCTTTCATTGGTCGGGCGGGTCAATTGGTCTTTGGAGGGTTTGGACTTATCCAGAGCCTGGTCAAAAGCAACATTCGAGTCTCCCCCCAAAATGACCGTTCCTACTAACATAGGGCTCAGTGTGTTCATCATATTTTTGAAGAATGGGGCTTGGCCTCTGTTAGGGGCATAATATGAGACTAGGGTGTATAGTTGACCATCAATTGAACCTTGTAATAACAGAATTCTTCCATCTGGATCAACATAGTCAAAAGACTTCTCGAATTTGCAGGATTTGGAAAATAGAATGGCTACTCCCTTCGTTTTATTTTCCGCACTAGCAAGGTGGAATTGCGGAAAATGAGGGTGAATATAATTAGGACTGGATCGTATAGGGAAGTGCATTTCCTGGAGCAAAAGAATATCTATTTTAAGGGATTTATAGTAATCTAAAAATGTTCTCCTTTTGACAGGAGAATTCAAGCCTTGCACATTGTGAGAGGCTATTTTAAGGTGTGTTTGTTGGTTGCTAGCCATGAGATTCAAGGGGGGCATATCCGCTATTACTGACCCCACTCACCCTTAGAGGACCTTGGTACTGAGGCTTGATCAGGTGTACTTCCAAGTGGAGATTGAGGTGTTTAACGGTCATCATTGATCCGAGAGCTGGCAACTCTAAAAGAGACAATTGGGTTAGACACACAAGGGAAAAGAAAAAAAAAATAACATAACATAGAAAAAAGTAAGAAAAGAGATGGAATATAGAAAAGAAGTCTCCTAACATGTAAGGTTAGGACCTGAGAGAGGAGACTCCTCTCAAATCCTTTTAACCAGATCAAAAAAAGAGTCTGGACTAAGACGGCCAGACAACCTATCCCCTGAAGACCCGAAGATTTCCAGACGATTGGTGGGTACACACGTGGACCACCCCCATACAGGGCACCCATAGAAAAAATCTAATAAAAAAATTATTATTTTTGCACGGTAAAACGAGAGTAGGCTTATGTAAAGCTCTATAACCTAGAAAATACTTTACAGTAGTAGAATTATCATAACATTTTAGTAAGTAATATGATACTAGATAAAAAAAAAGGGAACATAGAGCTTTATAGAAAAAACAGAAAAACTGTGAGAATTGAACCAGAGAGCAGGTTGAATTTAGGGTGGATTTATCCTAACACCTGAGGTACAGAAAAATCTGTGCTCGGATTTTAGATCCGAGGAAAAAAAAGGTAGTAACAAAAGAGGTGAAAAAGAGCAATGTCAAGTAGGGCTATTGTCTTTAATTTTCTTTTTCTTTCCTTTGTTCCAAAGGGGAGATTGTGGGCTTGTTGGAGTAGGTCTTTAAGTAGAACCAGGACCAGTTGTAGAGGTGTCCATGTCAGCTTCAGTAGAAATAAGTTTGGGTTGGAGAAGGATCCGCTCTCCTTCCTGTAGGCTTGAGAAGGAGTAAGGTCTACCATTTTCAGAGAATTTCACCGCAAAGGGAAAGGCCCATCTGTATTTAATGTCTTTCTGAGACAAGATCAGTAGCAGGGGTTTAAGTGTCCTTCTGTGTTGGATTGTAGAAGGAGATAAATCAGCAAAAAGTTGAATTGGGTGTCCTTGACATAGTATTTGAGGGGTTATTCTAGCTTGTTTCATGACCTCTTCTTTTACTGAGAAGAAATGGGGTTTAGCAATGATATCTCTTGGCTTTCCATCCTTTCTAGGAGGACCCAAAGCTCTGTGAGCCCTATCCAGCTCAAGGCGCTGCTGGGGGATATTAGGTAGAAGATATTTAATCAGGTCTTGTACTGCTAGTGTGACATCCAGCACAGATTCAGGTAAACCTCTGATTCTGAGATTATACCTGCGTGACCTGTTCTCGAGGTCATCGATTCTTGAATTAGCATAATCCAGTTGTTCTTGTACCGAGGATATAATTTTAGCAGTTTGGTTAGTGGAAGCCACTGTTTCTTCCAATTTGTATTCAATAGAGTCTATTCTTGTTCCTAGATTGTGGAAGTCAGCTTTTAAATCACTAGTTATTTTGGCTGCAGTTTGAGCTAAACCCCTGTCCAGGAGTTCAGAAATTTTTTGGAACAGGTCTACCATCTGAAATGCCTGGTCTCTTGGAATAATTTCTGAGGTAATAGGGCTGGGATGAGAGGCAATAATGTGCCCTGTGGAAGAATGGATACTGTCGGGCTTTGTGAAAAAAATAAGAGGTTCACCAGTGGCTGAGGAGGTATTAGGTGTCTGTAGTAGTCCTGCTTTAAGTTCTGAGGAAATAGGCAGACCCTCTGAGGAGATATTTTGTCTGAGGTCTGTGAGGAGAATGGTACCTGACACAGTAGGCTGTGCTGTGGCGGCCATCTTGGATTTTCGGCCGCGATTACCGGGACGAATTGCAGCTTTTGGGTCCTTTTTAATGTAATAAAAAATAGCCAGGAATGTGCCTGTACCCCTCAGGAGTCTGCCCAGAAATTTTCGTGAAAATCCGTTCACCGTGCGGGCTGTAATGGGCACCGTTGTATGAGGCTGGAGTGGGGCTCACAGGTCAAGCAGCCATACACGGAGCCAGCCCCTCCCACCTCCCTGTACTCCTAATTTTTTGTTAACAAAATCACACATCATATATATGTGTGTTTGTGTATAGGATAATTACTTGTGTATATATGTGTGTGAGCATATATATCATAGTTGCCAACATTGCAAAAAAAACATCTGGGACACTTTTTTTGTATTGAGGCGGAGCCTTGCTATAAATGGGCGTGGTTTACGCACGATAGTGGGTGTGGCTTAAATGGGCGTGGTTCAAAGGGGTGTGGCTACAGTCCGAGGTGAGAGAAAGAGAGAGAAAGAAATAGAAAGAAAGAAGCCAGATCCTACACCACAATAGAAATGTGTAACAAAATTGGCAGATAAGTATACTCCAAAACACCTGTTGGCGCTTCAATCATCCCGACACCATGTTTGTTATGGTGTCAGGGTGATTGAAGCGCATTATTTCTATTATTACATTGTAATATAAAATTAAATCATTCAACTCACCATAATGCTGAATCAGTGGGACCCCTAAGCGTGTCACCTGCCACTTCGCCTGCCACCAGATGCCATCAAATGCCCCCAGCAGAGTCCGTCCTTACATGAGATGCCCCCAGCAGAGTCAGTCCTTACATCAGGTGCCCCCAGCAGAGTCCATCCTTACATCAGGTGCCCCCAGCAGAGTCTGTCCTTACAAACTCTCCACTCTCTTGTGTACGGCAGTGGCGTCACTAGGGTTGGTGTCACCTGGTGGGGTAAAACATGGTGTCACCCCCCCCGTCTAGGCTACCCAGCTCCATTCAGGTAGCGCACGGTCACAGGGTGCACCCCAAACCAGCCCCTGTAAATGATAGTATAGGGTGGTATAGTGGCAGATTAGGGTAAAATAGGGTGGTATAGTGTCAGGTGGAGGTGGTATATGACAGGTTAGGGTGGTACAGGGCAGGTTAGGGCGGTATTGGGGTGGTATAGGGCAAGTTAGGGTGGCACAGGGCAGGTTGAAGTGGCACAGGGCAGATTGAAGTGTCACAGGGAAGGCTTGGATGGCAAAGCGCAGGCTGTGGTGGTATAGGGCAGGCTGGGGTGGTACAGGGCAGGTTGGGGTGGTACAGGGCAAGTTAGGGTGGCACAGAGCAGGTTGGGTAGTATAGGGCAAGTTAGGGTGGCATAGGGCAGGTTGGGGTGGTATAGGGCAGGTTAGGTTGGCACAGGGCAGGTTGGGGTGGCACAGGGCAGGCTGGGTTGGTATAGGGCAGTTTGGAGTGGTACAGGGCAGGATGGGGTGGTATAGGGCAGGCTTGGGTGGCACAGAGCAGGCTGGGTGGTATAGCGCAGGCTGGGGTGGTATAGGGCTGGTTGGGGTAATACAGGGCAGGCAGGCGGTGGTATAGGGCAGGCTGGGGTGGTATAGGGCAGGTTGGGGTAATACAGGGCAGGCTGTGGTGGTACAGGGCAGGCTGGGGTGGCACAGGGCAGCTTGGGGTGGCACATGGTCCAAAAACTAAGAAAATTAATATGATTGAAGATCAGATGTGGCACTACATGTCTCAGCAGCAGGTAATAAGGTGTGAGTGAGGATCAGCTGTGGCACTACATGTCCCAGCACGCTTGATGGCAGGTTGCCCTGTGTTGTGTAGGTAGGGGTGGAAATGCTATGCTTGGTGCCCATTATCCCCGGAGCTGGCAGCACACACACTCACTGTTGAGCAGAGCTCTCTCTCTCTCTCTCTCTCTCTCTCTCTCTCCTGTGCTGGTGTCCTCCTCGGGGAGTAGCAGTGTGATGACAGTCAGGTGTAATACGATGAGCCGATCTCATACACCTCCTCTCTATAACCGAGCACATGCACACTCACTGTTTGTGATCTCCTCTAGTACAGAGCTGACCTCTGACTCCCCGGGCTGCCATCATGTGCAGCGGCAGCTACACAGTTCCTGGCTTCCACGTGTGTTAAGTGTAGAGAGGAGGGGCCTCTAGGCTTCAGTGTATACTTGTACACTGAAGAGAGAAGCTGATTGGATGCCCATCCTCTCTCCACTGAACACAAGGGGAAATGTACTGGCAGAGGCGACGGCGGCCATTTTTCTGTAGCCCGTCGGCTGCTTTTTCCGTAAAACACTCCCGATTTTCCCGGGACAAAAGCAAAATCCCGGGAAAATAATCGGGACAAGCTTAATTCGGGACGAGGGTCCCAAATTCGGGATTGTCCCGGGAAATTCGGGACTGTTGGCAACTATGATATATATATATATGTAGCGGCCTCACCCTATCTCTCTTCTTTAGCGGTTACTTTGGCTTCGGTCTAGGGGTACCTTGAAGGGGAGAGCGAGGTGCGCCACGGCCCATGTCCTCTAGATTACAGCATGTAGAGGTGAAGGCCAGCATCTAATTACATTCGGGCTGTGTATACGCTCAGAGCCAAGTCTGTTCTCCTGATAACCCCCTTTCAAAAGGAGATCAGGAAATAAAGTGTCAGTTTTCTTTTTCAAACAGTCTACACTTAGAGGCACCTCTGCACCTTCTTTTTTTCTCTTACATGGTTCTTGGAGGTTGCTTCTACTCCCCTCAAGAGGCTTGCCCTAAGCAACGTACATTATTGAGCCCCAGTGATCCCATACTTGGATGGACTTACTGTGTATAACTTTTTTCCTATGCCTTGTATTGTAATTTTAATTACACACGGATGATTATAAGGATATTGTTAACAATCATTGCGCCATTTTTAGTTTTTGTTTTTTTAAAGCGACCCTATGGTATAGAATTCAGATGACACTATGCCTGTAAAAGAAGATTGTAATTACCTTTCCTTCTATCCAGGCTACTCTGAACCTGAGAAATCTTCCACATATTTCTGGATTAAGCAATCGTGTGGAGGTCAGCAGTGAGCCAGTGAGACTTGCTGAGGACCCAGTAGACCACCACCCACTTCAGCAAAGGATTTCTCAGAATCAGAGCAGCATTTGGCAGGAAATGTAAGTAAGTATAGGGTTGCTAAGAACCAATACAGGCAGATGGAAAATAAAAAGATAATAGATACTGTTTTGGTAACTTCATTGCCTTGCGTTTCAGTCTAGAGTTTTTGAAAATGTTGGAGTCGTGGTTTAGAGAAAGAATACCAAATTTAAGACTTCTAATACTTTTCGTCATACTTACATTGACTTACTTACATAATTCTAAACTTCACAATCATTTTATACTTCTCCACCAAATATTTCAGAAGTCTCCAAAAAGTTTGGCCTGGACCCCAAAGATAGAGGTGGCTACAGGTTTTGACGTGAACAAAGTATAAGTAATTGTTCAAGTGTCCGTTCCACCTTCTCTTCCATTACTCTTTCATTATGTTCAGAACCTATATCATTAATGTGACATTGACTCCATAATCAAGCTAAATTACCGGCGATGATAAAATCCTGCTGTGTCCAAGATTGATAGCGTCGCAGAACACGTCAACCCTGTGCGGGCCAAGTGGAGACCCTCTACAACATTCAATTTCCCTGACCTTATTTCTGAACTAGATGTCAATTATTTATTTCTACTTTCCTGTGGTGATGTTTTAAACATTCCAGCCTACTTGTTATTCCTGCCGGCATTGCGACTGTCCTTTGATATTATTCTTTAGTACATCAAATGGGAACATTTTAGTATTTTTTGATTGCCCTGATAGTTTCATGCAAGTTTTAATGTATTCAGTTCAAAGATCTTAAGAAAGTCTGGCTCATTACTGGATAGGCAATAAAAAACAGAAATGATTCAGACAGAGTATATTGAGTTATATTTCCCAACAGAAAAAGTGAACACTGATTCATTACCTTTGCCCACAGATGTGTAGGGAGTTTTTGAGAAAATTAGGAAAGTGAATGGCATTCCTAGTGCCACTGTCACCAGTCAGAGTGGAGAAAACCATGTCCAGGTGGATTAATATATATCAGATTGCTAGGATGCATTTTTTATTTGAAATTATACATTTCCCTTATTGCTCAGCAGGCTGACCCTTTTTCTTTTCATTTTTTTCCCAAAAATTTAATCTCGCTGGAATGTGAGCAGATTTTTGCTGCTCTTTTCCAATCATTCAATTCCATTTTCTTTACTACTAACCTGTATCACAGCAAATGAATTGTCTTTGATAGCCTCAACATGCTGATGGCTTATTTGATCTTGGTTCTGATGCCGGATATGCATATGCTTATTTCAGGTCAGCAAGTCACCAAGTAGAAGAGAATAGATACAAAATAGATGACAAAGTAATTAAGAAACGACAGATTCCATATTCTTGCCCAATCAGGTTACTTTAAATGTGGACCTAAATAGAAAAAAATTAGAACATTGGTTTTTGGTAGAGTTAGCCTAGAATTAAAAATATCCCAAAGAGAATTGGTCACAACTGGGCTGCTTTAGTAATGGTGTATAGGTTGGGAAGCTATACTTTGCAAGGGTATTTGCCCTAGAGCTTATTAAATGTGATGAAATTGCACTTTGCAAAGATTGCCCAATTGTGTGCAAGTAAAAAAAAAAAACAACATCTTTGCTTTTACATGATTGGATGATGGAAGTCAGCAGATCTTCACCTCATTTACTAAGCTCTGGGGAAAATCCTGTTGGATTTTCCCCGCTCGATCAGTGCTGCAGGCTATAGCCAGCAGCACTGATTAGTGTATTCTGATGGCGGGGAAGTCCCCCTGCTGTAAAGCCTAGTACACACGGCTGTTTTTCCTGACGAGATTCCTGGCAAGCTTTTCCTGCCAAGCCATGCATACAGATGGCCATTCAAAAGAACCGCTGTTCTTTTGAATGGCAAGAACGTGGTGACGTCATTGACTACGACGAGCATGCGCTCGTCACATTCGATGCCGTCGCCACCATCTTGCTTCACCCTACACTACCCTTGTAAGCTACCGTGCATGTGTCAAAATCTCATCGAGCATGCGCAGGCTTACCGGAGGACAGGTAAGCTTGTAGCCGCATACACACACACAGTTTTCTCGCCGGGAAACAGGCCGACGAGAATCCCGACGAGAAAAAAGAAAGCAGGTTCTCTATTTTTCTCGTCTAGTTTCCCGGAAGTTTTCTCGACATACACACGACCGGTTTTCTCTGCAAAAAAACTGCCAGCAGTTCTCTTGATGGTTTATTGCCGAGAAAACCGGTCGTTTGTACGAGGCCTATGAATACAATAGCTCAGTAGGGGGGATGCTGCATTGAGTGTGTGGATAGGGGAATCAAGTCAGTTTTTTTTTTTTCCCGTTTAACCCGCTGGTTGAAAGCACGGGTTGAATAAAAAAACTGATCCATCTATGGGCTGCTTAAATAGGAGTACCAAAGGACTCCTTATCAGATTAATACAGAGTGGAAAATAATGTAAACCTTTCTTTAGTTAAAAAAAATAAAAATAAAAATCGTTTTATCTTTCTAATTTTTCACAGACAGTTCATAAATATGCTTTTTTCTGTCATGGAAATTTTTAACTTCTCTTCACCAAGCTGAACAATCACTTTGATGAAATTTCACCCCAAAAAGTTTGGCGTTTAAGTGCGAACATTGTGCATTAATCAATAGCTAACATGGTACAAAACTCCACTACTGCTATAATCTATGATGGATAAAATATCCCAGAAAGTTTGACATTTAAAAAAAAAAAAAAACATGTTATATATTGAAGCTTATCAATCCTTAAATGTGGTGGCTGCATTTGTTTTCTTGTTTTTAGGCGCTCTTTTTTTTGTTTATTTCCATCTAGTGATCCGGCCTGTAAATCTGTTATTTTTAAATTTTTCTTAAACAAGGCAAACTCTCCAGCAAAAGTGGCAGTATGGCTTCATGCACGCTACAGCTACTAAACTTTAGTTTAGAAGCTTTTGGCTTTATTTTGCCAAAGCTCCTAAACTCAACTCTATAAAAGCCTATGTGTCAATGTACACATTGGGGTTGATTTACTAAGGGCAAATAGACTGTGCACTTTGCAAAGTGCAGTTGCACTCAGCGAATGCAGTTACTCCAGAGCTTGGTAAATGAGCATAAGCTCTGCTGACTTCCATCATTCAATCATGAGCAAGCAAAATAGCTGTTTTTTTAAATTTCCTTGCACGTGATTGGGCATTCTTTGCAAAGTGAAGCTTTACCTCATTTGCTAAGCTCTGGAGCAACTGCACTTGCAGAGTTTATTTGCCTTTTTTTAAATGGACCCCATAGGCTTTTAGGATCGTTTAGGAGCTGCTGCAATTATGGGAATGGTTTAACCTCCCTCAACTTCCCTTCAGGATAGGAACGTTTTGACCGACGGCCACATCGATTTTGCCGCTTTTTGCGTGTTCCTGCAGCCGGCGGTCATAAGTAAGAAGATTCAGATAAATCATTTAACAGTGACAGGGGTGCTTACTGCTCAGCTTTTATTTATTTACATAAAACATTTATTTCAAAAGGGAAAAAAACAGTTGCTGTAACTGCTGTAACTAGTGATGTCGCAAACATAAAATTTTCCGTTCGCGAACGTGAATTTCCGCAAATGTTCGCGAACTGGCGAACCGGGCGAACCGCCATAGACTTCAATAGGCAGGCGAATTTTAAAACCCACAGGGACTCTTTCTGGCCACAATAGTGATGGAAAAGTTGTTTCAAGGGGACTAACACCTGGACTGTGGCATGCCAGAGGGGGATCCATGGCAAAACTACCATGGAAAATTACGTAGTTGACGCAGAGTCGGGTTTTAATCCATAAAGGGCATAAATCACCTAACATTCCCAAATTGTTTTGAATAACGTGCTTTAAAACATCAGGTATGATGTTGTATCGATCAGGTAGTGTAAGGGTTACGCCCGCTTCACAGTGACAGACCAAACTCTGACAGACCAAACTCCCAGTTTAACGCACCGCAAACAACCGCAAACAGTCCATTTGCACAACCGCAAGGCTTTAATGATCACCTTAGATGATCACAAAGAAAATGAATGTTTTTTCTATGCAAAATTATTCAGCCGATCGCTTTTGGTCTGTTCACAATGAAGCAACGACCTTATCATCTGGGGTGTGCCAACATTGCCATTGCCAACACACTCATAGAGGTGGTCGCTTCATTGTGATACTCAAGCCCCTTCACCACAACAAGGTAACGATCACAAAGGGGAATTGACACATGTATGTGTTTTTTTTTTGTTTTGTTTTTGCAGCCACAGTGCAGCACCAGAGGCCAGAAAAATTAGGCATGTACACATGCCTGAAAAACTAAGTATTGTTGCAGCCGCTGCTGTAGCAGTGGCCAGAAAAATTTATGTTTTCCAGGCAGGAAGTGCCCTAAAACATTGCAGCTTGAACCCTAGTTGGTGGCGGATAAGTCACGCAAGTCATCCGGCATGCAGAGATAAAATACAGCAGCGTGTGGACCATTTTTAGCCCAAGGCAGCTCACCTCATCAGGCCTTTTTTAGTCAAATGTATCGCCCACTGTCAGTCCCTTCGGTATCCATGCCTCATTCATCTTAATAAAGGTGAGGTAATCTAGACTTTTTTGACCTAGGCGACTTCTCTTCTCAGTGACAATACCTCCTGCTGCACTGAAGGTCCTTTCTGAAAGGACACTTGAAGCGGGGCAGGCCAGAAGTACTATCGCAAATTGGGATAGCTCAGGCCACAGGTCAAGCCTGCACACCCAGTAGTCAAGGGGTTCATCGCTCCTCAGAGTGTCGATATCTGCAGTTAAGGCGAGGTAGTCTGCTACCTATCGGTCGAGTCGTTCTCTGAGGGTGGACCCCGAAGGGCTGTGGCGATGCGTAGAACTTAAAAAGCTCTGCATGTCCTCCATCAACAACACTTCTGTAAAGCGTCCTGTCCTTGCCGGCGTGGTCGTGGTAGGAGGAGGATTACTTTCACCTCTTCCCCTGTTAGATTCCCGTTCTGCTGTGACATCACCCTTATACGCTGTGTAAAGCATACTTTTTAATTTATTTTGGAACTGCTGCATCCTTTCCGACTTCCGGTAATTCGGTAACATTTCTGGCACTTTCTGCTTATACCGGGGGTCTAGTAGCGTGGCCACCCAGTACAGGTTGTTCTCCTTCAGCCTTTTTATACGAGGGTCCCTCAACAGGCACGACAGCATGAAAGACCCCATTTGCACAAGGTTGGATGCCAAGCTACTCATGTCCCGTTCCTCGTCCTCACTGATCTCACTGAAGGTCTGTTCTTCCCCCCAGCCATGTACAACACCATGGGTACCAGATAGGTGACAACGACCACCCTGGGATGCCTGCTGTGGTTGGTCTTCCTCCTCCTCCTCAAAGCCACATTCCTCCTCTGACTCCTCTTCCTCAGACTCCTCTTCCAGCGTTGCCGCAGGTCCAGCAAGCGATGCTGATAAGGCTGTTTCTGGTGGTGGTGATGGTGACCACAACTCTTCCTCTTCCTCTTCACGCTCATCTACGGCCTGATCCAGCACTCTTCGCAGGGCACGCTCCAGGAAGAAAACAAATGGGATGATGTCGCTGATGGTGCCTTCAGTGCGACTGACTAGGTTTGTCACCTCCTCAAAAGGACGCATGAGCCTACAGGCATTGCGCATGAGCGTCCAGTAACGTGGCAAAAAAATTCCCAGCTGCGCAGAGGCTGTCCTAGCACCCCGGTCATACAAATACTCGTTGACGGCTTTTTCTTGTTGGAGCAGGCGGTCGTACATTAGGAGTGTTGAATTCCAACGTGTCGGGCTGTCGCAAATCAAGTGCCTCACTGGCATGTTGTTTCGCCGCTGGATATCTGAAAAGTGCACCATGGCCGTGTAGGAACGCCTGAAATGGCCACACACCTTCCTGGCCTGCTTGAGGACGTCCTGTAAGTCTGGGTACTTATGCACAAAGCGTTGTACAATCAGATTTAACACATGTGCCATGCACGGCACATGTGTCAACTTGCCCAAATTCAATGCCGCCAACAAATTGCTTCCGTTGTCACACACAACTTTACCGATCTCCAGTTGGTGGGGAGTCAGCCACTGATCCACCTGTGCGTTCAGGGTGGACAGGAGTGCTGGTCCGGTGTGACTCTCTGCTTTCAGGCAAGTCAACCCCAAGACGGCGTGACACTGTCGTATCCGGGATGTGGAATAACCCCTGGGGAGCTGGGGGGGTGCAGTTGATGTGGAGCAAGACACAGCACCAGAAGAGGACTCAGCCGAGGAGGTTATCAAAGAGGATGGAGTAGGAGGAGTAGAGGAGGTGGCAGCAGGCCTGCCTGCAAGTCGTGGCGGTGTCACCACCAACTCCTCTGCAGAGCCACGCATTACATGCTTGGCAGCCGTCAGCAGGTTTACCCAATGCGCAGTGTAGGTGATATTCCTGCCCTGACTGTGCTTTGCAGACCAGGTATCAGTGGTCAGATGGACCCTTGCCCCAACACTGTGTGCCAGACATGCCATGACTTCCTTTTGCACAATAGAGTACAGGTTGGGGATTGCCTTTTGTGAAAATAAATTTTGGCCGGGTACCTTCCACTGCGGTGTCCCAATAGCTACAAATTTTTTGAAGGCCTCAGACTCCACCAGCTTGTATGGTAAAAGCTGGCGGGCTAAGAGTTCCGACAAGCCCGCTGTCAGACGCCGGGCAAGGGGGTGACTCTGTGACATTGGCTTCTTACGCTCAAACATGTCCTTGACAGACACCTGACTGTGGGCAGATGAGCAGGAACTGCTCAAGGCGAGAGACGTAGTGGCGGATGGTTGAGAGGGGGCAAGAAGGACAGCAGTGGTTGACGTGGCTGAAGATGCTGGACCAGGAGGAGGATGGTGGCTTTGAGCTTGTGTGCTGCTTGTACTCGTCATCATGTGTTGATCCCATAGGCGTTTGTGATGTGCGATCATGTGCCTTCGCAAAGCAGTTGTACCTAGGTGGGTGTTGGATTTCCCACGACTCAGTTTCTTTTGGCACAGGTTGCAAATGGCATCGCTGTTATCAGAGGCAGACACACAAAAAAATGCCACACTGCTGAGCTTTGCAATGACGGCATTCTGGTGGTGGCAACAGCATGCGTTGATTGGCGTGCTGTCTGGCTGACCCCGGGTGCCGATACATGCTGTCTGACTGTGCCACTAGCTCCTTGCGATGACCTACCCCTGCTTCCAACTCGTCTCCTCCTCCTCTCTGTCTCCCCATCTGAACTTTCCCCCTTTTCTTCTTCTCTTCGAGCAGGCACCCACGTGACATCCACATCGTCATCATCAACCGCTTCACTTGTATCTGACAACTCAGCAAAGGAAGCAGCAGCGGGTACAACATCATCATCATCACACCGTACGTCCATGTGTGTAATGCTGCCTGACTGAGACATATCCTTTCTATCTACATCCTCTGGCAATAATGTTTGCGCATCACTCATTTCTTCCAACTCATGTGTAAATAACTCCTCTGACAGATCAAGTGAAGCAGCTGTGGTGCTAGTGTTGGTGGTGGCGGCAGGCGGGCGAGTGGGAACTTGAGAGGTGCCCGAAGCTGAGCTGGAGGAGGATGGTGCATCAAGGTTCCGAGCGGAAGCTGTAGAAGATTGGGTGTCCTGTGTTAGCCAGTCAACTATGTCCTCAGAACTTTTTGAGTTCAGGGTACGTGGCCTCTGAACACTGGGCATTATTCTAGGGCCAAAGGGAATCACAGCACCACGACCACGACAGCCCCTGCGGGGTGGCCTTCCTCTGCCTGTCATTTTTTTTAGATTAGTTTAGTTGTACTATGCGTGCAAGCTACTGTGACACCAGATATGAGTGGCACTGTGCACTGGCAGAAGTTGGCAGAGTAGATGCTGTAGGCCTGACACACACGCTGGCAGGCAACTGACTGCTATTCTATTGCAGTCAAAATTGTTTTTTTTAAATGTAATCTACTGTGACAAAAGATATATGAGTGGTGGCACTGGGCAAGTGGGCACAGTATACGCTGTGAGCCTGACACACACACGCTGGCAGGCAGGTATTTTTGGGGTGCTGTCAGGAGTGGACGCTGTCCTTACAGCAGAGATCAGATGAGTTTTTCAGGACTGGAGTGGACACTGAATACACACACGCTAGCAGGCAACTGCAATTAGATTACAGAGAAAAAAAAAAAAAAGGCAGACTGATGTATGTAGTAGCCCTAAAAAGGGCTTTTTGGGGTGCTGTCAGGAAGCTGTCCTTACAGCAGAGATCAGATGAGTCTTTCAGGACTGGAGTGGACACTGAATACACTGGCCTAGCTATAGCTTTCCCTATTAAATCAGCAGCAGATACACTGTCCCTCCTCTCACTAAGACTGCACACACACGCCGGCAGGCAATTGCAATTAGATTACAGAGGGGAAAAAAAAAAATATTTACTAGCCCTAAAAAGGTATTTTTGGGGTGCTGTCAGGAATGGACGCTGTCCTTACAGCAGAGATCAGATGAGTCTTTCAGGACTGGAGTGGACACTGAATACACACACGCTGGCAGGCAACTGCAATTAGATTACAGAGAAAGAAAAAAAAAGGCAGACTGATGTATGTAGTAGCCCTAAAAAGGGCTTTTGGGGTGCTGTCAGGACGCTGTCCTTACAGCAGAGATCAGATGAGTCTTTCAGGACTGGAGTGGACACTGAATACACTGGCCTAGCTATAGCTTTCCCTATTAAATCAGCAGCAGATACACTATCCCTCCTCTCACTAAGACTGCAGCTTCAGAATGAATCTAAAATGGATGCTGTCCAGGAGGTGGGAGGGTCTGGGAGGGAGGGTATGCTGCTGATTGGCTGGAATGTGTCTGCTGACTGTGAGGTACAGGGTCAAAGTTTGCTCAATGATGACGAATAGGGGGCGGACCGAACATCGCATATGTTCGCCGGCCGCGGCGAACGCGAACAAGCTATGTTCGCCGGGAACTATTCGCCGGCGAATAGTTTGGTACATCTCTAGCTGTAACTTGCTGTAACTGCTTAAAAAGTGTCAGCTGGAGTTTGTATTTACCAGTGACAGCGTTCCTCTGCTGGTGGTGCAAAGAACTCCTCCTGCCATACATATCTCTGGGACAGAGGAGGAGAAGGGGTAGTCCCTCTTGAGCCAGCACTCCTCCATAATTCTGGGACAGAAGAGGAGGGAGGGGAAGGGGAAGTACATAGTTGCTCTAAACTCACGGCGGAAGCTCCTCTTGAAGCCATTGTCGGCAGCAGGCACTCACATGTTGTAAGTTGCAGCTGCTTTTGCTGTTTTCAAGGTGGTGAAGGTTTTTTTTTGGGGGGGGGGGCTCTGTACTAGAAGCTGAGGGGAATGGGAGGAGAGGTCCGTATTGGGTTTTGGGGTGGGGGGGATGGGGCTGGGTTGAATCTGGGGGTAAACTAGTATTGGTTGTATGCATTAGATACTCCTGAACCCTGCAATCTATACGCAACATACTCAACCCTTTACTCTGTACACAGCGCACTTCTAAACCCTGCACTTTGTAAACAGCGCACTCCTCAACCCTTAACTCTATACATAGTGCACACCCCAACCCTGCACTCTGTATACAGCACACTCACGGAGCCTCCACTCTGAATGCAATGTACTCCCGAACCCTGCACTCTGTATACAGCACACTTTCTGCACCTATTTCCTGAGAAAATATTATTAATATTTTTTTTGCTAATACTATGTAAAATGATCATAAATTATAATTTTGCAGAAATTATTTTAAGAATTAAGCTTATGTAGCAGAAATTCAATATTACTGCTATTTGAAAGTATTATTAACAATTATCATACAGCAGAAATAGTTTCAATTATTAGGTAATGTAAAAGAAAGCCATTATTATTATCATTATTTAAAGTTATCAACAAAATTATCATTCTGTAGAAATGTTTTTTAAGGTATGAGCTTTTGTGAAAGAGATGCATTAATTTCATGAGCAATATTACATCAAGAATTACATTTTGCTATGAAGGTGTTAAAATGTATAAAAGATTTAATTTAATTGCTTGTAAATTACAACATTATGTTCTCTATAATTCCAAGTACCACTGTCCGCTCTGACATTGTTTTTCTTTCCCCCACCACAGTATACATTGTGTGATTTTATGCAAATTCCAGCTTCTGTGCCTCAAGGGATTGGGCCTGGAGGGGAATTCAGCCAGGATTTGATTTATGGTACAATTGCAGCAGTTAGTTCATTTTATAGCTGGTATGTAACTTTTTTAGTTAGCCATGCTAACAGCTCTAACTTAAAAATTAAACCCTTTAAGTGTAACAATATTTATTGTGCCATTACGGGGAAAACTCTTGGTAGAAAAGGGGCCTCAATCGGGGTCAAACTTCAAAGAAAAGCGATGCCAACAGACGAGGAAGGGTCATATAAATATGTATGAGCGTGCATACTGTGACCCGCGCAAGTCATTTCAGAGCACCTGGGAGGGTGTAAATCCCTATTTTTCAAAAGGATAAAGAGCCGCGGGCAATTTCCTTCAGTGACTGAATTTTTTCCTAAGAATGCAAACTGGTTAATCCATATTTTTCCAAAATTATCACATGAAAGAAAGAAGATAAGCTTAAAAACGAAACATGAATAAGCTACCAAAATTAATATCTTTTCCTTATTCTCTCCTTTTTTTTTTTTTAATTTTCCAATTTTGTCTCCAGTGTGATCGCTGTCTGCCACTTTTCAACGACAAACCGTTTCGTCAAGGTGACCATGTGAATGCATTCAACTGCAGGCCATGCCAGTGTTACAACCATTCATCCAGTTGTCATTATGATGCTACTGCTGACCTTTACCCCCATGACCATGGACGAGGGGGAGGGGGAGTGTGTGAAAACTGCTTGTACAATACTACAGGTAACAGGTTCCGGTGTTAAACTGTAAGGTAGATGTAAATTCTAACTGAATTGCAATTGTTTTGTTAAGGCACTGTGTATCATTAAATAATTGCCTTTATTTTTATTTATTTATTTTTTATTTTTTTTATAAAATGCTTCTAACCTTTTTTTTTTTTGTTTTATTCTTTGTTGCATCTCAGTGCTGTTGATATTCGGCAGCCTCTTTGCATCCACTTTCTGTCTACCTGCAATTAGTCAGTACATTACTAGGGATTAGTGCTGTGGATATATTGGAAGTTGCCAGAGCGAACATCAGTGAATGAAATTTACCTTTAGATCAACTTCACACCTAAGAACTGTGGTAACACATGCATGTAAAGCACTGTAAAACTCACTATGGTGCTCAAATATTGGTGCGGTGACAGTAATTTTAAATAGTTCCCCTAACGCACCTTAACATGCATACAGCTACTACAACCTTATGGTTGGGCTCACACTAGTCCGAATTGGATGCGGGTTTCCAATTCGCATGACAGGAGAGTGTGACCGGCTTTCTAGGGAGCCATTTCACATATCTCCGTGGCGGCTGCGGAGCGGCTTGTAACGGAGTCCTGTGTGTCTTTGGCGCCATTTCAGGGCCAAATTCAGGCAAAAATCCGGCCATGGTTCATCCCTAAAACGGAGAACAGGGACGCGCTGGACCCCTGCTGTGAGCCGCATCCGGCATCAGTGTGATCTCAGCCTAAATGTTGTAGTAGCATTAAAAATTTCATCAGAATATTTTCTATCATTGCATAATTGTTAATGTTCTTGCACACAATTACTCTATAGTACGGATGAACTGAACTGGCCATGGTATGTTTCAAGCAGGATTCGGTGAACTTTAACCGCTTGCCGACCAGCGCACAGCAATATACGTCAACACAATGGCTCGGCTGGGCACATGGGCATACAGGTATGTCCCCTTTAAGATGTGGCATTGTGCGCATGTCACCGCCGCTAGCTCCGTGAGTTCGACCGCGGGTCCCGCGATCCTCTTACGGAGAGGAAGAACGGGGAAATGGTGATGTAAACAAGCATTTCCACGTTCTGCCTAGTGACAGGACATTGATCACCGCTCCCTGTGATCGGGAGCGGTGATCAGTGTCGTGTCACACGTAGCCCATCCCCCCCATAGTTAGAACACATCCCTAGGACACACTTAACCCCTTCAGCGCCCCCTACTGGTTAACCCCTTCACTGCCAGTGTCATTTACACAGTAATCAATGCATTTTTATAGCGCTGTATAAATGACAATGGTCCCAAAATGGCGTCAAAAGTGTCCGATGTGTCATAATGTCGGAGTCACTATAAAAATCGCTGATTGCCGCCATTACTAGTAAAAAATTATTAATAAAAATGCTATAAAACTATCTCCTATTTTGTAGACGCTATAACTTTTGCGCAAACCAATCAATAAACGCTTATTGCGATTTTTTTGATCAAAAATATGTAGAAGAATATGTATCAGCCTAAACTGAGGAAAAAAATGTTTTTTATATATTTTTTGGGGATATTTATTATAGCAAAAAGTAAAAAATATTTTTTTTTTTTCAAAATTGTCGCTCTTCTTTTGTTTATAGCGCAAAAAATAAAAACCGCAGAGGTGATCAAATACCACCAAAAGAAAGCTCTATTTGCGGGAAAAAAAGGACGTCAATTTTGTTTGGGAGCCACGTCGCACGACCGCGCAATTGTCAGTTAAAGCAATGCAGTGCCGAATCGCAAAAAGTGCTCTAGTCTTTGGGCAGCCAAATGGTCCGGGGCTGAAGTGGTTAAAGATGTTTAGATGCTGAACCCAAATCAATGGGAGTCAAACATGTCAAATAAAACCACAAGTTTTCTGGACTAATAGGCAAGAGGGTGTCAAAAAAGAAGACCCCCTCCAAGGCTCTGCTATGTATTTTGGGGGACCTTTGGAAGGGTCTTTGAACTGTTTTTTTTTATTTTTCTCTTTTTAAAAATCAACAGCCCATCCTACAGCAAGAATGAAAAAACGACTTGTGTTGAGACCCCCAAAAATGCATACCAGACCTGTTGAATCTCATATGGATTTTAAGGGGATACATCATGCAAAGAAAATGTGTGGGGTCTCCCAGAAATTGCACACCCCTTAATCCAAGCATGTAGTCTGGGGGGACAGGAAAGGAGGGGGCAAGTGCGACCCCCTTCCTCCTGAACTATACCGGGCCACATGCTCGCAACATGGGGGTGCCCCCCCAGCAAAGAACCAGTGTTGATGAGGATAAGGTCCTCTTCCCCACAACCCCACAACCCTGGCTGGTGATCGTGGGGGCCTGTGGATGGGAAGTGGTAGATGGCCCCTACTCATTCACAAAAAGAGATGTCACCAAGAATGAAAGACACCCAAACATTTGACAAGTCCATTATTAAGAAAAATACCCCCAGAAATTCCTTGTTATAAATCAATCGATACCTGTGGCACACCAACTCCCTGATAAAAACCTTAATGACCTGGCACACACATGTCACAGTTTCATTCACTGCATCAGACTTCCTAATGGGGCCCTCCTCCAGCCCCCAACTACCTGATCTGCTATGGCTATAGTTGATCCACTGGGTCCAGTGCTGCCACATGGGGTGGTAGACAGTCCTGAGCCCTGTGTAAGCTCTGTCTAAAGCTTGCTATGAGTTTACTGCCTTCCCTTCTGGCAGCCAAATGGAACAATGAAAGAAGAGTAAAAATACTTATTGGTATTGCTGCTGGTAACCCCTGTCTTTGTTCTCTTGCAGAACTACCTAAAAATAAACATTTAGCATTCACCACCTCTGGGTGTGTCGGATACTTCCTTCACCTGCTGTCTGCTATGGTTCCACCCACAGGCCTCAATCTCACTACTATGTTCCTGCATATCTGTAGTGGTGGATCTAACAAATATAAAATCAAACAAATTCTGATGTGTCAGATGCTGCAGTGCAGCTCTGCAAAAGATCAAGATCAGTCAAGATCGGATTTAATGGCAGCAGGACTGGTATTATTACTCTGAACATGGAAGGTCCTTTTTACTCATAGTTCCTTTTCCTCCAAATACAAATACACTATATTGCCAAAAGTATTGGGACACCTGCCTTTACACGCACATGAACTTTAATGGCATCCCAGTCTTAGTCCGTAGGGTTCAATACTGAGTTGGCCCACCCTTTGCAGCTATAACAGCTTCAACTCTTCTAGGAAGGCTGTCCACAAGGTTTAAGAGTGTGTCTATGGCAGGGTTTTTCAACTCCAGTCCTCAAGGCGCCCCAACAGGTCTTGTTTTCAGGATTTCTCTCAGATAAAACGGCTGTGGTAATTACTAAGGCAGTGAAACTGATCAAATCACCTGTGCAAAATAATGGAAAGCCTGAAAACATGACCTGTTGGGGCGCCTTGAGGACTGAAGTTGAGAAACACTGGTCTATGGTAATGTTTGACCATTCTTCCAGAAGCACATTTGTGAGGTGAAGCACTGATGTGACGAGAAGGCCTGGCTTGCAGACTCTGCTCTAATTCATCCCATTGGGTTGAGGTCAGGACGGTCAAGTTCCTCCACCCCACCCTTTTTGCTTCTTCCCATGTGGCACTCCTAGGCCAATCAGCAAGCACAGTTAAGCCTCGTACACACGACCGAGTTTCTCATCAAAAACGACAAGAAAACTGCCGAGAGAGCTTTCTTGCCGAGAAAACCGTTTGTGTGTATGGTTTCTCATCGAGAAAACTGCCGGGAATCTCGACGAGAAAAATAGAGAACCCGCTCTCTATTTTCTCATCAGGATTCTCGTTTTTCTCATCGAGATTCTCATCAGCCGGTTTCCCGACGAGAAAACCGGTCGTGTGTATGCTTTTCCGAGTCTTAAAAAATCGCGCATGCTCAGAATCAAGTGTAAGACGGGAGCGCTCCTTCTGGTAAAACCCAACGAGAAAACCGGTCGTGTGTATGCTTTTCCGAGTCTTAAAAAATCGCGCATGCTCAGAATCAAGTATAAGACGGGAGCGCTCCTTCTGGTAAAACTAGTGTTCGTAAATGAGATAGCACATTCGTCACGTTAAAACGAACTGAAAGCATGAAGACTGAAAAGCGCAAATCGTCTCTCCCCAAACTTTTACTTCACACGCGATAACACAAGATCAGCAAAAGCAGCCCAAGGGGTGGCGCCATTGAAATCGAACTTCCCCTTTATACTGCCGTTGTACTGCTGTACGTGACCACGCAGAACAACAACGAGATTTGGAATTGACAGTGTGTATGCAAGGAAAGCTTGACAAGAATCTCGTCAAGAAAATCGTTGGGTTTTTTACGACGTGTGTACAAGGCTTAAGTCACATGTCCACAATTATCGGGTATTTTCTTCATTCCTGGTGGCTAAACAGAGAGTTAGTGGAGCAAAATAAAGGTAAGTATGTGCCACTGGGGAGGGAATAAGAAGCAGGGCCGCCATCAGGGGGGTACAGGCAGTACACCTGTAAGGGGCCCGGATGCCCCCCCTTTTTATTTTTTTATTTTTTTTTATTTTTTTTATTTTTTTATTTTTTATTTTTGTAAGGGGCCCAGAGGTCCCCAGGGGCCCGGAGTTCCCCAGGGCCCCGAATGTCAACATCCCTTTTTTGTATTTTTTTTAATAATTTTTTTTATTATTAATTTTTTTATTATTTTTTTTTTATTTATTTATTTAATTTAAAAAAAAAAAAAAATTTGTAAGGGGCCCAGAGGTCCCCAGAGGCCCGGAGGTCCCCAGGGCCCCGGATGGAAACCTCCCTTTTTTTTATTTATTTTTTATTAAAAAAAATTATTATACATTTTTTTATTAATTCTTTTTTTATTTTTTATTTATTTTTTTATTTTTTGTAAGGGGCCCAGAGGTCCCCAGAGGCCCGGAGGTCCCCAGGGCCCCAGATGGAAACCTCCCTCTTTTTTTTTAAATAAAAATTATTATTATTATTTTTTTTTTATAATTTTTTTTTTTGTAAGGGGCCCAGGAGGTCCCCAGAGCTGTCTGAAGCTGTGTAAGGGGCCCCAAAATTCCTGATGGCGGCTCTGGTAAGAAGTAAAGCAAACCTGTTGCTTTGCCTTACAAAGAGAAAGCACAGGTTTGCTTTAAGCATGTCTTAAGCCCTGCACACACAATCAAAAAATCGTATGAAAAATACCGCTTTCAAAGCGATCGTACAGTAATCTGATCATTAGTACAGTACACAGCTTTCGTCTGAAATGATCTGAAGGGACAAACATGAAAACTTTTCTCACACGATACGAGATCGTACAATTATAATTTTACCAGTAAAGTTTTTGTCCGAAAATACAATACAAATACAATGCAATACATTACATAACTTCCCAATTTTTATTAGTGTGAGAATTTTCGTACTTTAGTAACCTATTAATTTTCGATATGGAGGCTAGCATGCAAAAAAAAACACAGGCGATAATGTGTCCGTTAATCTCATTGTATGTACCAGGCTTTAGTTTCAACAATGCCATGACCATTTTTGAGCCTATTTTTGATTATTTCAGCCAAGAAAAACAAACAGCACAAATCTGTTTCAACTGAAAAGTTTTGGATTCTGAGATTGGCCCTATGCTGCATGTCTTTATAGAGACACAACTTTGGGTTACAGAGCAGATGGGAGTTAAATGAAGTAAAACATTGTTTGAAACAGGTTCATAGTTTCATATGCTGCGGATCACTACATTGGCAGGTAGAGCCGAAAGGTGCTTTAAAACGGACATTGTGAAAAATCTGAATTCTCCCCCCAGGAGCAAAGACTTTAAATCTGAGTCTCACAGATCATTTTCATAAATTTGAAGATTAAGCTTGTGACCCCTATCTCTTGCAGGAAGAAACTGTGAAGTCTGCAAGGATGACTTTTTCCAGAAATTTGATGCCGACCCCACTGCCACTGACGTTTGCCAGCCTTGCAACTGTAACGAGGAAGGCATTGTTAATAAAAGTCAGGACTGTGAAAAGGTAATGATGGCAAATGATTGGGAGAAATTTGACCTTGGAGGTTCTGTCATTTCAAAACTCCAGTGGGTACTTATCTGTACAGTAATGTGGGGGGGGGGGGGGGACACATGAAAACATTCTTAGTAGAATAAAGTGGCGCAGTCACTATGTGGTAAAATTTTAACAAGAGACAACTTTTAAAGCGGAGTTCCTACTAAAAAAAAAATCTTAAAAGTCAGCAGCTACAAATACTGCAGCTGCTGACTTTTAATAATCGAACACTTACCTGTCCCAGGGTCCAGCGAAGCGCATGAACAAAGCCCCGCTCCTCTCTCCCTCCTCTTTGCGGCGCCGGCATTGTCACTGTGGGCGCCTGGCAGTGGCTTCACAGCCAGGCACGCACTGCGCATGCACGAGCTGCGCTGCGCACCGTGACTGGCTGAGCAATCATCTGGGACCTGTGACGTGTCCCAGATAATTGCCAAGAGGGAGGGGGGAGAGGTGAACTTCCTTACGGCGCCACAGTTCCCCCGGGAGGAAGTGGGAGCTGGAACTCTCTAAGAAGAGGGTTTCCGCTCCCCCCCCCAAAAAAATGAGAGAATAAGGATTCAGCCAGTCATTGCTAAATTCTCCATCCTGCCCGACTTTCAAGTGAATCCGGTGGCTTTAACACTTTCTGAAAAGAAGGAGTAGAGCGCCAAATGATCAGCTCAAAAGTCCATATATCTTTATTCTTCACAGTGTAGTGACAACCAGTAGCTAGTAGACCAAATACAAAAAAATTCCGCGCCGCCTAGTGAAATAGCAGCTCACACAACCAGTTGAAAATGGTGAAGAACAAACAAAACAAAAATGTGTAGCGCTAAACTAAATGAGGACTGCACTCTGATCAAGTGCAGTATAAAACAGTGAAATTTGATTAAACAATCAACGTGACATCTAACACAGATATGTGAAAACATTCAAATAATCCACCGTGATAAAAATTGAATCACACAATCCACAGTGATGTGAATTGTGTAACATTGAAAGTCATCAGAAAAAATTCATTAAATAAAAATAAAATAAATAAATGCTGATGAAAAAATTGTGAATGACAGTCAAATTAATAGTGCTCCCAAAAAACTTGACGTGAAGTGACCACCACCAATCGATTGTAGAAAAGGCTTACCGGAGAGAGTGGACCCCAAAAACATACGTTCAAAGGGTCAACCAGGCAAGGGTAAGCCACTGTGGACAGCAAATCTTCAACGGCAATTCAAACGGGAACCGCAAGCTTCAATCCAGGATAGAAAAAATAATCACTCCTGTCCGAATATGCGATGAAACTTACGGACAGTGTCCGGTTAGGGCCAGGTGGTGTTGCCAGATGAATTGCGAAAAAGTAAAGGAAAGAAAAGGCACATAGCGTATTACTGTATAAAAGGGTAATTTAATGTAGGTAGGAACACTTACATTTAGAAGAGTATAACAGCGCTTGTCAAATGATCAAAATGGCAACAGTAAGGTCTCCTGACGCGTTTCGCATCCTAATGCATCATCTGTATTACGCTATGTGCCTTTTCTTTCCTTTACTTTTTCGCAATTCATCTGGCAACACCACCTGGCCCTAACCGGACACTGTCCGTAAGTTTCATCGCATATTCGGACAGGAGTGATTATTTTTTCTATCCTGGATTGAAGCTTGCGGTTCCCGTTTGAATTGCCGTTGAAGATTTGCTGTCCACAGTGGCTTACCCTTGCCTGGTTGACCCTTTGAACGTATGTTTTTGGGGTCCACTCTCTCCGGTAAGCCTTTTCTACAATCGATTGGTGGTGGTCACTTCACGTCAAGTTTTTTGGGAGTACTATTAATTTGACTGTCATTCACAATTTTTTCATCAGAATTTATTTATTTTATTTTTATTTAATGAATTTTTTCTGATGACTTTCAATGTTACACAATTCACATCACTGTGGATTGTGTGATTCAATTTTTATCACGGTGGATTATTTGAATGTTTTCACATATCTGTGTTAGATGTCACGTTGATTGTTTAATCAAATTTCACTGTTTTATACTGCACTTGATCAGAGTGCAGTCCTCATTTAGTTTAGCGCTACACATTTTTGTTTTGTTAACCAGTAGCTAGTAGCCAATGCATTTTGGGGGCACCCGCAACACCAATGCAAAACTACTGAGCTCTTTACATTTGCTTGTTTTCAGATCAAGTACCCCTTTCAGGAGATTTTGCCACAGTCCATTTAGGAACTCTAGCAATCTCGATCAAGTGCTGATGAAGGGTGATTCTTTGGTCCCTGAAATGTACTGGCTGCTGTATTTCTACTGGTCACTACACTGTCAAGAATATAGATAACGTATTTTTACTTTTCAGCTGATCATTTAGTGCTCTTATACTTTTGCTCACTCACAAGCTGGGAGGTTTCCATTCAGTGGTATTATCCTTCCACTTTGTGTTTTCTGAGGGGCCAAAGTCAATTTGGCGAGAACTACCATCAACCTATATATGTAGAAACCACATTTTGTGTCCAGCTGCTCAATTTTATTTTAAAACGTACTTAAGAACTGACCTGGAACAAGCCTTTATATTTTGAGTTCGGACTTTAGTACTTGTTCCAGGTCAGTGACACAGAATATACGGAAGTCAATTGGTATTCATAGAAGAAGTTTAACGATACAAGCCTCCACAATTCACTAAATACAGGTTCCTTCAAAGTAGATGCAAACCCAGTCATTAAACTTTCATATAAGCTTTAACATGTTAAAATCATTTTCAATGTACAGCTTTTATTAAAATATGTTCTGTTATGGTGGGTGACAACTGTTTTTCAAATGTCACCTGCACACCTGGAAAAGACTACACATATTCAGACACATATTACGCAGGTGTAGTCCACCATCAATGCCAGGCTAGAGCAATGATGAGCGACTGATGGTGAAGCAGGTACATGCAGACAGGAAGTGAGTAAGAAAAGCTGTAAAATGGGACGAGAGAAAATTGTAAGCAATATTTTATGAAAAAAATGTCATCCAGTTAGATTTTAAAGTGGTTGTAAAGGCTGAAAGTCATTTATCTCCATGCATTCTATGCATGAAGGTAAAAAAACCTTCTGTATGCTGTCTTCCCTCAAGCCCCCCCCCAATAATCACCTGAGCCGCCTCAATCCAGTGATGTACACGGGAGCGTCGGCTCTCTCCTCATTGGCTGAGACACCGCTGGCTCCAACTGCTGTCAATCACAGCCAGTGAGCCAGTGAGGAGAGAGTAGGGGCGGGGCTGAGCTGTGGCTCTAGGTGTCTGACCTATCATCATGCATCTGTACCCCTATAGCAAAGAGCTTAGTATAGGGGGGACTGGTCAAGGGGGAGGAGCCAGGAGCGCAGGGGATCACAGGAGAGGAGGCTGCTTTGTGCACAGAGCAGTTAACTATGACATGTTTTTTATTTGAAAAAAAAAATCTATTCACTTTAACAACTTGCGGCCTGCTATCTGCTGCCATAACCCCGGTATATTCTTAAACAGCCCTCTTTCTGATAAAAGTGGTCACTGCGGCAAATTCGCCACAAGATCACTTTTATCAGGGGAGGGCTCGCCGTGCTTTGGTCATCTCAGTCGCTTACCAGAGTCGTCGGTAGCATCGGAGCCGATCGAGTCCTCTACCCTCTGAGTAAGGGAAAGATGGCCCCTGCTCGGCTCCATAACATTGGATGATGGAAGTGACGTCAAATGTCACTTCCGTCCAATGGTCTTAAACGGGATTTTTTTTTTTTTAAATACATTTTTTTTTTTTTTTAAATTTTGCATGAAAGTGTAAATGTGAGATCTGAGGTCTTTTTGACGCCAGATCTCACATTTAAGAGGTCCTGTCATGCTTTTTTTCTATTACAAGGGATGTTAACATTCCTTGTAATAGGAATAAAAGTGACCCAAATGTTTTTTTTTTTTTTTAAAAGCACAGTGTAAAAATAAAAAAATAAAAGTAATATAAATAATAATAAAAAAAAAATGTAAAGTGCCCCGTCCCGTTGAGCTTGTGCGCACAAGCGAACGCATACGTAAGTCGCGCCCGCATATGAAAACGGTGTTTAAACCACACATGTGAGGTATCGCCATGATCGTTAGAGCGAGAGCAATACTTCTTGCAAAAAGTTACTTCTGTAACTCAAAACTGGTAACCCGTAGAAATTTTTAAACATCGCCTATGGAGACTTTTAAGGGTCAAAATTTGTCGCCATTCCACGAGCGGGCGCTATTTTGAAGCATGACACGTTGAGTATCAATTTACTCGGCGTAAACGTATCTTTCACAATATAAAATAAGATTGGGCTAAATTTACTGTTGTCTTATTTTTTAATTCAAAAAAGTGTATTTTTTCCCCAAGAATTGCGCTTGAAAGACCGCTACGCAAATACGGTGTGACATAAAGTACTGCAATGACCGCCATTTTATTCTCTAGGGAGTCTGAAAAAATATACAGTATATAATGTTTGGGGGTTCTAAGTAATTTTCTAGCAAAAAAAAAATATATATTTTAACTTGTAAACACCAAGTTTGAAAAACACGCTTGGTCCTTAAGTGGTTAAAATATTTAAAAAATGTACAGAGATACAATTTAGTAATCACATTTTAATTCCAATTTTATCAAGAAAAATGTAAATAATAGAAAAGATATGCTGCACCGAGTGAAGCCAAAAACACTGTGGCAACAGAGGGCAAGGACAATGATTAAGGAACATTAAGAGAGAGATTAATAAGTCAGGACTGAAAGAGCTGAAATGAATTAGATGTTACAGAGAGAAGCCATTGAGTGGAATTTTCAAGAGCTGACCCGAGAAAGATGGAAATGTGAAAGGTAGAAGGATTTTTCCCATGAAAATTAATTAGCGTGTTTAAAGTGATGTTTTTTTATAAAATTATGTGGTAAAACGGTAAATTGCACTCTTTTCTTGCATAATGTACAACTACCAGCCAAAGAATATTTTACAAACTGATTTGGTGTATAAACTGTAGTTTAAAGGGGATTTCCAGGAACAAATAAAGAACCACTGAAGACTAATAAAAGGCTGGAGGGTTAAAGCGGAACTCAACTGTATCTGAGCACCACAAACTAAAAATGCTATTCAAGTAATTTATAGCCCCTTCATGACAGAGGGTAAAATGAATCCTAATGCCTGAACACAATTTTGCAACGTTGATATGTGTTAGGAAAACTGCACATATCATTGAAACTACGTTGTGTATCCAGGTGGATTATAACTTTTTTTTTTTTTTCAGGAAAAATTGAGCTTTCATTTGATAGTAAATGATAATGGGTATCTCCTGATTTTTTTTTTATTATTATCAAGGGAAAACTGGCCCAAAATAATAAAAAACATTTTTTATTCAACCGGTATATTTTTTGCTATTAACATAACCTACCGCCAAAGAACTATCCAAAATAATTTCCCTGCTCCTGACAATCGCTGTCATACCACACATGTGTATGTTATTTGTTGTGTGTACCTCTAGTAGGACCCAGAAGCAATGCTGCGCATTTTGACTTTTTTTTGTCATTCTACCTAAAGCACACAGGAGTTGATTTACTAAAACTAGAGAGTGTGAAATCCAGTGTAGTTCTGCATAGAAACCAATCAGCTTCCAGTTTCCATTTTCTTTTTTTTGTCAAAGCCTAATTAAGTTGACGTTAGAAGCTGATTGGCTACCATGCACAGCTGCCCCAAATTTTGCACTCTCCAGTTTTAGTAAATCAACCCCACTGACACTGATATTACCGGTAAATAGGAAGCACACACCTAAATGTATCACTTCAAATCCAGGAAATCAGAATCTGATGTTCCAGATTAGATGCCAATGATTAGAACCCCCTTACGGAGTATATAGGGGGAATCTGTCTTACTTAAACCTCAGATATCGAGGGTCTGGTGTTTTCTTTGCCTAATGGGAAGTGTGGTGTCATCATGTGTGGTGTCATCATCAGATCAATAGAGTTCTCTAAGGCTCACAGGAAGATTGTTGTGGATGCCTATTAGTCTGCAAAGGGGTTTAAAAATATTGACAAAGGATTTGAAATTATTCATTCCACTGTAAGAAAAATAATCTAAAATGTTACGACAGTTGATGGCATCTGCATCTTTAAGCTGAGTAAGATTGCATTAAATTAATCTGCATGGAAGTGTGACAGCAAGCACCCTTTGGCTACCCAAAAGTAACATTAGAACAAAACTACAGTTTGCCAATAAACATATAAGAAAAGACCAAGTCCTCTGGAACAACAGGCTGTAGATTGATAAATCAAAGATAAAACTGTTTGGCCACAGTAAAAGTAGATGCATTTTGGGGAAATCACAGGCTGCATTTCAGGAGAAGAACTTCATAACAACTGTGAAGCTGAGTGGTGGAAAAGTTATGGCTTGGGACTGCTTTGGGGCCTGAGCAGCTTGCAGGCATAGCTGCTTATACTAAAGGGAGATAGGATATTTATTTTTTAAGTTGAATTTTGCAAGTGAATTTACCTCAGAGCTTAGTGAATCAGGTGAAGCTTGGCTGACTTTCATCCTTCAATTGTGTGCATGCAGTAATGCTGTTTTTTTTTTATTTACCTTGCACATGATTAGGTATTCTTTGTATTACTAAACCCACAGCAGTAAAATCAGTCTGTATATGCAGTAAAGCATGCTTGTGGAACCTAAGGGGTTAATCCTCTGCATTGTGTATGCACAGATCCTCCCCTTCTTCTATTGCCCCCAAAACATGTCTGGATAAGACAGAGTAAATTGAGTCAGGCTGCACATGCTCAGTTTGGTTTGTATTGCTGAAGAGTTTTTTTTTTTTTCCATGGGAGGGTGCATGTGATAAGCACAGGGCCAATCCGCACTGTCCAGACAGAGGATCAGGGGTCCTGCATCCTGATAGAATAGATTAGCCAGTGCAATATGAAAACTCCTCCTAAAGCTTTAACCAGGTACTTATAGAAGTCACAAGACTGCTGTATAATGCTAATGAGAAAAGGTATTTAGCAATTTATATTTACTAAAATTATTGCATTACCATGTTCTGTGTACTGTGTGAATGCAGGGTCCTGGGTTTAGTAACACTTTAAAGTTCACCACATTCACCAATATCACCAAATTTTGTCACATTAATTCTGGTGCAAATTCCCTTGCAAAGTGCAAATTCCCTTGCAAAAGTGCAACTTCTCTTGCAAAGTGAACCTATAATATTTTGAATAAATCAGGCCCATAGAGCCACAGAGTCAACTTGAATTCTGCATCATTTCAAAAAATACATGATAGGAATATGAGGCTATTTTACACTAAGGGCCAGGGCTGGACTGGGACCAAAATTTGGCCCTGGACTTCATCCAGACCGGCCCACTTTAATTCAATAAAATGCTGCCCCCCACCCTCCAAAAAAATCACGCCCACTAAAAGGCCCCTACATCCATTATTGTATATCATGAGATGGTGAGCGAGAGGGGAATGAGAGAGAGAGAGAGAGGGTTGAGGGAAAGGGGATGAGAGGGGGTGAGTGTAAGGGAGAGGGAGTGAGTGTAAAAGAGAGGGGGTGAGTGTAGGACCCCTTACACACTGAGGCGTTTTTCAGGCGCTTTTGGGCTAAAAATAGCGCCTTTAAAGCCCCTGAAAAATGCCTCTGCTGCAGTCCCAGTGTGAAAATCCTCCAAGCAGCATCTTCTGCCCATTGAAATAAATGGCTGAGAGACAGAGGAGGGGGCTGAGAGACAGAGGAGGGGTCTGAGAGACAGATGAGGGGTCTGAGAGACAGAGGGGGAAGCTGAGAGACAATGGGAGGGAACTGAGAGACAATGGGAGGGAGCTGAGAGACAATGGGAGGGAGCTGAGAGACAGAGGAGGAGCTGAAAGACAGAGGGGGAGCTGAGAGACAGAGGGGGAGCTGAGAGACAGAGAGGGAAGCTGAGAGACAGAGGGGGAAGCTGAGAGACAGAGGGGGAAGCTGAGACAGAGGAGTTGAGCTGAGAGACAGTGGAGTTGAGCTGAGAGACAGTGGAGTTGAGCTGAGAGACAGTGGAGGGGTCTGAGAGACAGTGGAGGGGTCTGAGAGACAGAGGAGGAGAGCTGAGAGACAGAGGAGGGGTCTGAGAGACAGAGGAGGGGTCTGAGAGACAGAGGAGGGGTCTGAGAGACAGAGGGGAGCTGAGAGAGAGAGGAGGTGATAAAAGAGGGGGGACTGAGAGACATGGGAACTGAGAGACAGAGGGGGGGACTGAGAGACAGAGGGGGTCTGAGAGACAGAGGAGGGTTCTGAGAGACAGAGGGGGAAGCTGAGAGACAATGGGAGGGAGGAGGTATGAGACAATGGGAGGGAGCTGAGAGACAATGGGAGGGAGCTGAGAGACAGAGGAGGAGCTGAAAGACAGAGGGGGAGCTGAGAGACAGCTGAGAGACAGAGGGGGAAGCTGAGAGACAGAGGGGGGAGCTGAGAGACAGAGGGGGGAGCTGAGAAACACAGGGGGGAGCTGAGAGACAGTGGAGGGGAGCTGAGAGACAGTGGAGGGGAGATGAGAGACAGTGGAGGCATCTGAGAGACAGGGGGAGCAGAGAGACAGAGGAGGAGAGCTGAGAGACAGAGGAGGGGGTCTGAGAGACAGAGGAGGGGGTCTGAGAGACAAAGGAGGGGTCTGAGAGACAAAGGAGGGGTCTGAGAGACAGAGGAGGGGTCTGAGAGACCGAGGGGGGTCTGAGAGACCGAGGGGAGCTGAGAGAGAGAGGAGGGGATAAAAGAGGGGGGACTGAGAGACACGGGAACTGAGAGACAGAGGGGGGGACTGAGAGACAGAGGAGGGTCTGAGAGACAGAGGGGGATCTGAGAGACAGAGGGGGAGCTGAGAGACAGGGGGAGCTGAGAGACAGGGGGAGCTGAGAGACAGGGGGAGCTGAGAGACAGAGGGGGCTGAGAGACAGAGGGGGGGCTGAGAGACAGTGGAGGGGTCTGAGAAACAGTGGAGGGGACTGAGAGACAGACAGAGGGGGTCTGAGAGACACAGGGGGAGAGCTGAGAGACAGAGGAGGAGAGCTGAGAGACAGAGGAGGAGAGCTGAGAGACAGAGGAGGAGAGCTGAGAGACAGAGGGGGATCTGAGAGATAGAGGGGGCTGAGAGACAGTGGGGGGATCTGAGAGACAGAGGGGGAGCTGAGAGACAGAGGGGGAGCTGAGAGACAGAGGGGGAGCTGAGAGACAGAGGAGGAGAGCTGAGAGACAGAGGAGGAGAGCTGAGAGACAGAGGAGGAGAGCTGAGAGACAGAGGAGGAGAGCTGAGAGACAGAGGGGGGTTCTGAGAGACAGAGGGGGGTTCTGAGAGACAGAGGAGGGGTCTGAGAGATAGTGGGGGGGGCTGAGAGACAGAGGGGGCTGAAAGAGGGGGGACTGAGAGACAGAGGGGGGGACTGAGAGACAGAGGGAGCAGAGAGACAGAGGGGAGGGCTGAGACAGACCACATAGCACTGTCCCTTTCTGCAGTCCCTCCTCTGCTCACCTCCCCGCTGTCTCAGTGTTCTGGCATGTTTGTGTAGGATGCCAGGTACCTGATGGCCATCAGCGGCAGCGCTGAGTCTCCCTCTTGATCCGGGGGGTGCTCACGCTGCTCTGCTCCTTACAGCGGCGCATGTTCTCTTCCTCCGGGCTCCCAGTCAGCCTGCCCTCCGGCCCAGGCCGCATGGTTCCTGGAGCAGAGAGGAGGTGGAGGAATCGAGGTTCTGGGAGCGCCGGGGTGGCCGCGCTCGCTACTGTCCGCCTCTTCGGTGCTCAGGGAGGGGGTGGAGCTCTTCTCCCTCGGAATTTTACATCCAACTGCCCTCCTCGATGGCCACCTTCCCCGAATCCCCGCCGCTGTTTGCTGCCACGCTCCCATTGCCACCGAACTGCATAAAAAAACAGGCCACAAATTTTTTTATTTTTTTTTGTGAGGGCTGCTGTTTGCTGCCACGCTCCCACTGCCGCAAAATTGCATAAAAAAACTGCCCACAAAAAAACATTTTTTTTTTTTGTTTTTTTTGTGAGGGCCGCTGTTTGCTGCCACGCTCCCGCTGCCGCCGAACTGCATAAAAAAAACGGCCCACAAAAAATAAAAATAAATACTTTTTTTTTTTTTAAACGCCCCACTGAGCCTTCGGCCCACCGGGAAACTCCCGGTAGTCCCTATGGCCAGTCCATCCCTGCTAAGGGCACATTCACATGTGCGGCAGGGATGCCACTTCTCTAAAAAGTGATTCACGCTCTGAGGTGTTTGACAGGCGGTGCATAGGAAATTGCTGTGTACCCTATTGAACTGCATTAGTCAACATGCACAGCCACTGCAGATGTACAGTGGTAAGTGGCTGTATGTTAGTGTTCATGGCTCAACCGCCTGGTTGTACTGCCCAGTGGCTGCACATTTGAACAAAGCCTGAAAGTTGAAGTTAAACCAGAAATGGACTTTCCAGCACAATAATGATCCAAAGCCCACTAGCAAATCCATCAATGAATGGTTCAAAGGGAAGAAAGAGGGTTACACACAGACCAAAACATAGCCTTGTTTTAATTCCTATTGAAATGTTTGGGAGAATTTAAAATTGACACTTCATGCAAGGCAACCTTCAAACATTTTGCAACTAAAATAACTTTGCATAGAGAAATGGTAAGAATGTCACAGAGTTGATGTCAAAGACTGGCCGGCAGTTGTGCAAACTGCCCACAAGGGAGCAATACCAGCTTCTGAGGCTGGAGGTGTACTTACTTTTTCCACAGTATACCATTATATCTGTTGATGTTTTTGTTGGATTAATGCTATACTCAAGCAGTTTTAGATAATGGGACACATGGGAAAGAGTTCCTCTTTCCTCTACACTCAGAGTCAGGATTTAGACAGTTGCTTTTTTGGATTTTTGAAGGAAACATGAAAGGTCTGACATGTATTCATTTGCATATCTGTTTGGCGTTGTTCAGGTTGGAGGCCAATGCAGCTGCAAAGTCAATGTCTGGGGTAGACAATGTGACCAGTGCAAAGATGGCTTCTATAACCTACAAGAGTCAAATCCAGATGGCTGTCAACCCTGCCGCTGCAACACAGCTGGAACACTCAACGGAAGTAATACCTGTCACCAAACTACAGGACAGTGCAGATGCAAAACAAACTTTATTGGTAAGTCTATTTACCAAATCAAAGTGCGATAACTCATAACAAACCAATCATCATTACTTTCTGAGCTACCTAACTCTAGTATATATTGCAGTTCACCCGTGCTGAGATGTGGTGACTGCGTTAGTTTTCTTTTGGAGATTAATTACATTTTTTCGAGTACAGAAGATACCTGTTGATCCTTCCAGAGAATTCAGTGGGTTTGTAACTTCTTGAGCACTCAATTAAACTCTCAAAATCTCAAAAATTGTTACCAGCTTCTAGGCAGGTGCAGGCTGTATATTCCTCCAGCTTGTAGGTGACATTACACCGCTTCTACAGGTGGAGAGAAGTTCATAGTTACATAGTTAGTCAGGTTGAAAAAAGAAAAATCCCTTATACACAATCCTTCACCCACAGTTGATCCAGAGGAAGACGAAAAACCCCAGCAAAGCATGGTCCAATTTGCTATAGTAGGGGAAAACATTCCTTCCTGATCCCCCGAGAGGCAATCAGATTTTCCCCGGATCAACTTTACCTATAAATGTCAGTACCCAGTTATATTATGTACATTTAGGAAAGAATCCAGGCCTTTTTTAAAGCAATCTACTGAGCTGGCCAGAACCACCTCTGGAGGAAGTCCACGTTTTCACAGCTCCTACTGTGAAGAAACCTTTCCGAATTTTGAGATTAAATCTTTTTTCTTCTATACGTAAAGAGTGCCCCCTTGTCCTCTGTAATGACCTTAAAGTGAATAACTCAACACCAAGTTCACAATATGGACAACTTATGTATTTGTACATGTTTATAAATCTCCTCTTCTCAAGAGAGAATAAATTCAGTTCCTCTAATCCAGGGGTCTCCAAACATTCTAAACAAAGGGCCGGTTTATTGTCCTTCAGACTCTTTGAGGGCCGGACTTTGGCCAACGAGGGGGTGGAAAATTTCCTAGCATCAGTGGGACTAAACATATGGTATTAGGGGGAGAAATAGTGCCCCATTGTTGGTATCATAGGGAGGAATAGTGCTCCATTAGTGGTGTCAGTGGGAGAAATGGTGCTCCACTGTCGGTTTCAGATGTCAGAATAGTGTTTCGTATCAGTGGGAGGGATACTGACCCAAGGACCGGATAAAGGCAAGCAAAGGGCCGCATCCGGCCCTCGGGCCACAGTTTGGAGACCAGTGCTCTAAACTATCCTCATGCTCCTCCATGCCTCCTATCAGTTTGGTTGCCCTTCTCTGCATTTTCTCTAGTACCCTGATATCCTTTTTGAGACCTGGAGCCCAAAACTGAACTGCATATTCCAGATGAGGTCTTACTAATGATTTGAACAGGGGCAAAATTATATCTCTCTCTCTGGAGTCCATACCTCTCTTAATACAAGAAAGAACTTTGCTCGCTTTGGAAACCTTAGCTTGGCATTGCATGCCATTATTGAGCTCATGATCTACCAAAACCCCCAGATCCTTCTCCACTACGGATTCCCCCAGTTACTGTATACTCCAGCTAGTATGTATGATGCATGCATATTCTTAGCCCCCAAGTGCATAATTTTACATTTATCAACATTAAATCTCATTTGCCACATAGTTGCCCAATTAGACAGAGCATTGAGGTTGACTTGTAAATTGGAGACATCCTGTAAGGACGTTATTCCACTGCATAGCTTGGTGTCATCTGCAAAGACAGAAATTTTACTTTTAATCCCAGACCCAATATCATTTATAAAGATATTAAAAAGTAAGGGTCCCAAAACTGAACCTTGGGGTACACCACTGATAACCTTAGACCATTCAGAGTAAGAATCATTAACCACTGCCATCGGCGCATGCACTTTGAAGGAAGGGCCGTTTCTTCAGGAGCGTGTGCCGTGACCGGTGGCTCCCGCGCGCACGCGACACCGGCCAGTCACACAGCCAGAGTCCGCGGCCCTGGAAGGAAGACAGGCAAAGATAGATGCGACATGCAGCGGGGACGACACGGGCTTCATTTGCAGGTAAATGTCACATAATGTGCTAGTATGCAATGCACATTATGCCTTTACTTTGCAGGGAAGAAGAAAGGAAGAAAAAGCCACCAGGGTTTACTTCCTCTTTAAGTAAATGAGAACTGCGGAGCTTGCAATTTAAAAAAGTCAGTTTTCTTATATATGCTCTCAGGCTCCATATAAACTGAGCCCAACAATTCTGTATATTTTTCACCCTAGCACCATATCTCAACTTCCCCCTAATGTTGTAAAAATAGTTTAATCTGCTTGCTGTATGTGTGTCCCTTCAGGTAAATTAGTACTTTTCAAAACTGTTTTAGCTGAAACAAGTTCTAAGCAAATCATTTCTGTGCCCGTTTCCTTATTAAGCCAAAATAAATAGATTTTTCTCCCCCCCCCCCCCCTCCTACATATTTTTTGCTACAGGGCGGTTTGTGATAAATCTTTCTATTCCCTATTATATTTCTTTGAACTGTTCCTATGAAATGCAAAATAAGTCAACATAATTCCACTGATCACGAACATTGGTCGGGTTACTTATCAAGGGCTATATAATTTTAATTTTGTAATTCAATGCCAAGCTGATTATAATAAACTACGGGCTCCTGCGTTATTTATCATGTTCTTATACAAGACATTCTTTTTTGTTTGTAGCTCCCACAGGTATTTTTCAAAAATTAGATTTGATTATAGCAATTTATTACTTTCAGAATATTTGAGGGGTGCTACAGCTACATAAGGACAAAATTTATCAAGTGCCTGAAATACACTGTGCATATAATACATTTTGAAATGTTGATGTATGGGAATATTATGATAAAGTGAGTCAACGATTGCGGGCATACCTGTCTGAATCTCTTTGTAGGAAGCTAAAGCCATAACCAGTTTAAACACTTTTAAAGTGAAGTTTGTTTATTTTTTTTTTATTTTTTTTTAGTATGCTAGTGTAAAGAGTTGTATACCATAAAACCATAGCGTATTTAAAAACATAGCTTTATGATTAAACACAACATACACAAATTATTTTGTGTGCACGTCAAGTTTACAAGCGTGGACTCTCTTTTTCTCTCTCTCTCTCTCTCTATCTCTCTCTCCCTCTCTCCCTCTCTCCCTCGACACAGGTGCTGATTTCCCTCTGCTGCCTTTCAAGCCTCCCTCCCCTGGGACTTAACCCCTTCGGTACCAAAGTCCTAGTAATCAGGGTTTGAAGACTCTGCAATTGTCCCCCTTAAAGGGATCACGACTCAAAGTATTGGGGGAATGTACCTGCCACCCAGGACACATTCCCGGTGCCCTGTACAGTATATATACTGTATATATATATATATATATATATATATATATATATATATATACTGTATATACAGAGGCGTCTCTAGGCTTTGAGAGGCCTTAGGCAAAACTTAGACATGAGGCCCCACTCACGCTCATAATGGGAAAAATATTTCAAGCGATAAAAATGAACTGGGGTATGGGTAAGGCAGTCATTGGGGGTTCAGGAGTGGGGCTAACAAATTAGGTGTGCTGTAACCCGTAGTGTTCAGATCTACAGCTCACGGAACATTGGCATGATCGGCGAGCTGTGATATAAAAACATTTTAAAAAATAGCATTAAAGGGGTTGTAAACCCTTGTTTTAAAAAAAAAAAAAAAAAACTTGCCTTCACTGTGCAGTTCGTTTTGAACAGAGTGGCCCCCATCCTCCTCTTCTGGGGTCCCCCAATGGCGCTCGCGGCTCCTCCCCGCATCGGGAAACCACCTAGGAGAAGCCCTCTCCCTGGGGTTACCCTGCGGGTGCACTGGCTGCACTGCTATCGATCTATCCAATCAAAAGCCGAGAACTCCAACCAGAGAGGTAGGGCACGTCTCCGGCGTGGGGACGAATGGGCTCAGGTGAGTAAAATGGGGGGGCTGGGGGGCTGCTCAGTGACAGAAGTTTTTTCACCCTAATGCATAGGATGCATTAAGGTGAAAAAACATGAGGGTTTACAACCCCTTTAAAAAATAGAAACAACTTACCCATTTTATGTGAAACTTGTGCTGTTTTTTTTCACAGATGCTCAGTTCTGGGTTTAACTTGAGATAAGCCGTGTACAGGGGACAGCAGGGCAGAGCACAGGAGGTCAGGAGACAATACAGCAGAACATTGGGCACATCATGGGGCACACAGCAGAACATTTTCGCACATCATGGGGCACATCGTGGGGCACACAGCATATCATGGGGCACACAGCAGAACACTGGGCACATCCTGGGGCACACAGCAGAACACTGGGCACATCATGGGGCACACAGCAGAACACTGGGCACACAGCAGAACATGGGGCACATCATGGGGCACACAGCAGAACATGGGGAACATCATGGGGCACACAGCAGAACACTGGGCACATCCTGGGGCACACAGCAGAACACTGGGCACATCATGGGGCACACAGCAGAACATGGGGCACATAATGGGGCACACAGCAGAACATGGGGCACACCGCAGAACACTAAGCACATCATGGGGCACACAGCAGAACCTTGGGCACATCACAGGGCACACAGCAGAACCTTGGGCACATCACGGGGCACACAGCAGAACCTTGGGCACATCACAGGGCACACAGCAGAACATTGGGCACATCATGGGGCACACAGAAGAACATTGGGCACATCACAGGGCACACAGCAGAACATTGGGCACATCACAAGGCACACAGCAGAACACGGGGCACACAGCAGAACATTGGGCACATCATGGGGCACACAGCAGAACATTGGACACATCATGGGGCACACAGCAGAACATTGGGCACATCATGGGGCACACAGAAGAACATTGGGCACATCATGGGGCACACAGAAGAACATGGGGCACATCATGGGGCACACAGCAGAACATTGGGCACATCACAGGGCACACAGCAGAACCTTGAGCACATCATGGGGCACACAGCAGAACATAGGGCACATCGTGGGGCACACAGCAGAACCCAGGGGCACATCATGGGTCTCACAGCAGGGCATAGGAAACACAGCAGGGCATGGGACACATCACAGGGTACACGGCAAAACATGGGGTACAACATGAGGTACATCATGAGGTACATCATGGGGCTCACAGCAGAACATGGGGCACTTTAAGGGGCTCACGGCTGGGCATGGGGCACACCATGGGGCAAGCAGCATAACATGGGGTACACAGCAGGGCTTATCACAAGGCACACAGCAGGGCATGGGGCGCACGGCGTGGTACAGGGCACACAGCAGGGTACATGGTACAGCAGGGTACAGGGCTCACAGCGTGGTACAGAGCACACAGCAGGGTACAGGACACAGCATGGTACAGGGCACAGCAGGGTACGGGGCACAGCAGGGTACGGGCACAGGGTATGGGGCACAGCAGGGCACAGTATGGGGCATATCAGGGTACTGGGCACAGCAGGGCACAGGGTATGGGGCACAGCAGGGCGCAGATTATGGGGCACATCAGGGTATGGGGCACAGCAGGGCACATCAGGGTTCGGGCACAGCGGGGTACAGGCACAGCAGGGTGCAGGGTATTGGTCACATCAGGGTATGGGTCACAGCAGGGCACATCAGGGTACCGGCACAGGGTATTGGGCACAGCAGAGCACAGGGTATGGGGCCCATCAGGACAAGGGCACAGGGTACGGGTCACAGCAGGGCACAGGGTATGGGGCACAGCAGGGCATGGGAACAGGGTATGGGGGCACAGCAAGGCACATCAGGGTACTGGGCACAGTGTATAGGGCACAGCAGGGAACAGGGTATGAGGCACAGCAGGGCACATCAGGATTCGGGCACAGGGTATGGGACACATCAGGGTACAGGCACAGCAGGGTGCAGGGTATTGGTCACATCAGGGTATGGGTCACAGCAGGGCACATCACGGTACAGGCACAGGGTATGTGGCACTGGGCACAGCAGAGCACAGGGTATGGGGCACATCAGGGTACTGGGCACAGGGTATTGGGCACAGCAGAGCACAGGGTATGGGGCCCATCAGGACAAGGGCACAGGGTATGGGTCACAGCAGGGCACAGGGTATGGGGCACAGCAGGGCATGGAAACAGGGTACGGGGCACAGCAAGGCACATCAGGGTACTGGGCACAGTGTATGGGGCACAGCAGGGAACAGGGTATGGGGCACAGCAGGGCACATCAGGATTCGGGCACAGGGTATGGGACACAGCAGGGTACGGGCACAGCAGGGTGCAGGGTATTGGTCACATCAGGGTATGGGTCACAGCAGGGCACATCATGGTACAGGCACAGGGTATGTGGCACTGGGCACAGCAGAGCACAGGGTATGGGGCACAGCAGGGTATGGGGCACATGAGGGTACTGGGCACAGAGTATGGGGCACATTAAGGTACTGGACATGGCAGGGCACAGGGTATGAGGCACATCAGGGTACTGGGCATGGAAGGTCACATGGTACAGGGCACAGCAGGGTACTGGGCACATCAGGGTACTGGGCACAGGGTATGGGGCACATCAGGGTACTGGGCACAGCAGGGCACACTTTACTTTCAGTTTCCTTTTAAATGCATAGTAGCGCGGGAAGCGGCTGTAATAAGTCCTTACCTTACTGTCCTCTCTCATGTCGCGCTGTTCCCCGGCAGCCCCTCCCCTCCTCTCCTCTCCTCTCGTCCATCCCAGGTGATGTCACAAGCATATACAACGAGAGGAGGGGAGGGGCCGCCGGGGAACAGTGCGACATGAGAGAGGACAGTAAGGACTTATTGCAGCCGCTTCCCACGCTACTCTGCATGTCGGCCGATACTCGATCTACCCGTCAGCTGTCTGTGATTGACGGGTAGATCGCCACGGAGCTGGTGACTTTGCAGCATAACAGACTGAGAAATCACCACTGTTAAACACTGCAATAGGCAAATTAGGCGGCCGCGAGGCCCCTGTGAGGGCGAGGCCTTAGGCGACAGCCTAATTTGCCTAATTATAGAGCCGCCTCTGGTTGCATTATACCCTTTGCTACTCATGTCCCTGAAGGTGTGGTAAAGTACTACTGACAAGGCACACGCTCCACAGTGTTAGCCCAATATACAACCTAATAGAATGCGTGCAATGTCAATCAACACCAGCTTAAACTCCAGTTCCACTTCTAGTTTCCCATAACTATACTGCTTGAAACTTTTTTTTTTGCAACCTCCATATCTTGGTCTGAATTTTGCCATGGTTTGGCACACATTTACACAGTTTCCACACATTCTTATGCAACCACATCTGTTTTGACTTTTACTTGTGCAGCACCCTCTTAGATAGGTGCTAAATTAGGTAAATGTAGTTACATTCTCACTGTAATCAGTTAAGGTGCATGTGATTGTTTTGGCCTGTTTTGGTGTTTTGCTGGTTGCAGGGTTGACTGCTTACCCCTGTTTGCCTGGAAAGATTCTGGAAGACAGTGGGCTGGGAGAGTCAAATCATGCAGCTGAATTTTTATGTAGCTGGCCAATCCCTGGGGAGAGGTGCCCAGATGGTTGCTGGGAAAATGCATAAATACTCTAAACCTGAAGCCTTCTTCTAGAGGAGGAGATCACAGTTTGGGGGGGGGGGGTCTGCTGTTCGGGCTAGCTGGGAGGGGGGGGGGCTATTCTACTGAAAGTTTGCTGGGGCTGACTGAGGGACTTTTCATCTGGGGATCTAGTCTGGTATCACTGGAACAGTGTCTGGAAGATATTGAATGGAGGCAAACATTTATCCAAGGACATTAGTGAGTACAGGCTGGTGTGATAGACCCTTGAGAGTATGTGCTGCTGCCATCTCTCTTGTACTAGAGTCACTTTTGTTCAAAGGGGACATTGTGTCTGTTGTCCTGAAAAGCTCAGTCTATTAATTACTTGTGAAGGGACTCTACTTACATCTTTAGAAGGAAGTTTAGCATCCTCAAGCTGCTGTTACAAAGCTCAGTCCACTATTTGTTTGTGCAAGGACTCTGCTCAGATCTTAAGAGGAAGATTAGTGTCCTCAAGTAGCTACCAAACATTACTGGAGTATCCCACAGTTATCTTTAACCTATACAAATACAAGTTTTACAATAAAGCATCAGAAAAAGCATGCCCATGGACTGTTCATTGAGCCAAAAGAGTGACTGTGACGGTGTGCCTGGCTGCTGGGTAACTAGAAGACCCTGGGGACCTTGAACTGGAGGCTTCTGCAAGAGTGAGTGGTACACTTATAAAGTGCTAGTCCTCTACTATTCACTACTAGCCCCATAAACCTACCAAAATGACCTTCTTGCCATGCTCTAATTACCAGTACAGCATGTTCTCTCCCATAGACTGGCTCGTAGCTTTCCATTGTGCCTAGTCTGATCTTGGGAACTTTAACTTTCCCTACTGTCTATGATGACCAGAATTGTAGTATTCAGAGGACTTAGTGATCCATCCAAATACTATGTTGTCTTTTACTACTCTGTTGCATTACAACCCTGTTTTCTGCCTCCAGGAAGCTAACATGACTCGGGAAACAATCTAATTTCTCCATAGAAAGCAATACAAAATGCATTACCATTCTGTTTACACCTCCTGCTAGAGAGGGGTCAGAATACTTATTTTGAATAATATGGTGTTTTGCTGAAAGAAGAAAAGCTGGGTGTTCTTTAATGTTGTAGGCTTGTATCACACTAAGGAATAGATTACTTGTCACATATATGTATGGCATATTCAAATAAGCCTTGCACCCATTTTTAAAATGAATGCAATATAAATCCATGTAGACCAATTTAATAGTTCAAACACGAGTCATAACTCTTTCTAACAATACAGTTATTTTTTAAAAATTTCACCGTTATGTTTTCACCGTCTTCCCTCTCTGCTTTTTTTTGTATTTTCCTTATTGAAATTAAATGATATAACATGCCTTAGGTGGGTAATTTATCATTGCTAAAGGAACCTGCCCTTTGTAAAGGGGTTCCTGAATTTTTATCCCTATACATAATGTATTTCCATTTGGTTTAATAGATGCATTTGGTCTGCTTGTATTCTTAAACGCATGGACTTTGTGTTCACAGATGTTAGGTCAGTAATGTTTTATTAGGAGTCAGAGAGTATTTTTCATGGTATTCTACAAGTGCTATTGGGCTGTTTGAGTGGTGCTCTCGTGTAAGGTAGAGGGGGAGTTGTTTTAGGTAAACGTTTAAAAGTAGATGGAAAGCCCAATTGCTAAAATTGCATCTAATCTTTAACATGTTAGGGTAACTTCAAAAGTAAATTTCAATCCTTCAATTCAAACTGCAGCCAAGACAGGAAGTGGCTACAAAGAGGCTTTGAGAAACAAGTAGCACTAAGATGCAAGGGTGGAAGTGCCCATTCAGGATGCAGTCATCCCACAATGCAATGCGCTGCCGTGTGCACATTTTATATCATTGACTTTGCAGTGCAGTGTATCAGGCACCCATTCAAAATAAATGGGCTACCTCAACGCATCAAAAAATTGCTTACATTTTCTAGCAGTGCATTGTTCTGTATTTTGGGGTGACATTCACATTAAATGAAACCTCAGCACACCAACACATGTAACATTTGTTACCACAACACTCTGCTGAGAACTCGTCCTCGGGCTTAGATCCATTCACCCTACAATGCAGTGCACTGCAACGCTTGGGTTTTCGTGCATTGAAATGCACTGCAGCGAAACTTTTGGGCTGCAATGCACTGCAATGCATAATAAAATACGTGCATTCTGCATTTTCTTTTTGCTTTCAGCATTGTTTCATTGCATCATACGTGCATTTTGGAGGTGCGTTGGGGTAGCATTGACAATAAAATGGACCATAGCACATCAATACATGTAACGCGCTGTAACAAGCACATTATTGCAATATGCTGGGGCCCGTTCACTCTAGCATATTGCAATAAAAACTCTTTTTAATGCAATGTGTAGCAAAACGTGTACTGTACCATTTATTTTAACATTGCACCATTTCCAATGGCACCCCAAAACACAAACAGTAAAGGAAAATATTCCCACACTGCATTTTACCACAATGTACATGCCATATATGACTGGAAAAAGAGGGCTTTTTGGTCTACTGCTGTGTGTTGGCAGCCCAATCAAAATGAATGCCCGTGTGGTAACTGACCCCAAATGAACTGCACAGGATTTGAATCCTAAAGGCTCCATTCACACCAATGTGTTTTTTCAGGCTTTTTGCAGAAACGCAGGACATTATTTTTAACATGGGTTCCTATGGAACACGTTTACATCAACAAATTTTTGAGCCTCTGTGTTTTTGGCAAGGGTCAGGGGCTTTTTTAACCCCTTAATGACCGCTCACGGTATATATACGTCGGCAGAATGGCTCGTACAGGCACAATCACGTACCTGTACGTAGCCCTTTAACTGCCTGCCGCTTGGTCACGCTCGCGACCCTGCAGTCATCCCCGTGAGTCAGACTGCGGGTCCCGCGGACTCGATCGCCGCGGGGATCCCCGCAATCATCTCACGGAGGGATGGAGCGGGGAGATGTTAGTGTAAACACAACATCTACTCGCTCCCCTACTGACACTGTCACCGATCTCCGCTCTGTGTAATCAGAGCGGAGATCGGTGATGTGTCACTCGTAGCCACGCCCCCTAACAGTGAGAATCACTGGTGCAAAACTAAAGCAATAAACCGCGCTAACCAATAAACATAAGTAAACATACAGCAGCACCTGTAATATGTGATAACATATAGGGTAAACAAAAAGAAAAAAGAACAAGTGCGCTAATGTGAATTGCCTAATGTTTGAAATAGGTATTAACAAATCCACACATATAATGAATGAATAAAGTTCAATGGTAGTAACAATGAATGTGTCCCATGAAGATGGATATATCCAAAATAAGTCCCATCAAAACCAGAAATGAAAAGAAGCCGTGAAGAAGTGAACCACAACTGATTTGAAATTCGGTGCATGCACACCCGTGTCCACCACCAACAATGCAAGCTGCTTACCAGAGGTAAGAAACAATTAGGCACATCCGCAATCCAAGGGGGAGATCCAAAACAAGATCCAGGGAACTCCAGAGGAATCCAAACGTCATTTGATATGCAGTGAATGCATCAAAGTTTACCCAAGGAGAAAGAGGAGGCTCAATAGTGCATTACCCAATGTAAATTTATTTTAAGAAAACAGGCTATAAAAACACTTACACAATATAAAATGAGAAGAACATAGCAACCGGCCGGTCCGCCGTACCTGTCCCTTAGTGATGACGTCAGCACGCACACCTCCCGACGCACGTTTCGTGTCAATACACGTCGTCTTGGGAATCAGGTGACGTGCTGACGCATCACAAGATATAGAAGGAGAGAAGCCAAGCCTCGCTCTGAGCAGCCAATGGAGCCACGGCAATAACACCAAGCCTCCACACCGCCAGCAAGGCCCGGCCCGGAACCAACATATAACCAAGCCTCACTTTGAATTACAGGCAGCGGTACATAGATGGACAAATGTAACCCCAAATATGTTCTAAATAAAAGAGGTAACAAATAAAATAACATTTAAGTAATGAAACCCAGGCAGAGGCAGAGAGCCTGCAATGTCAAGCACCCCCTAGGATTGATGACCCAGTGGTGCTCTGAGTATCGCTGTGGGTTTGGGACCCCTCTGTGACACTAAGCACTAGGCCACAGCAACAACCACTCCTCATGGTCTAGGCCTTTTGTTTCGAGACCACGGCAGTTATTACCAGAAGGGAAGACCCAGCCATTGTACTCACTTTGGCACCATTTTTATTTAATTACTCTCCATGTGTTTGTCACAGCACTTTATAGGTGTGTTTTTCCTTTAACTCATGGATGAAAGGTGTGGGTCTTCAGGCCTACCCTGAAGTCTAAGGGGTGGATGTATAGCCATTTGGCTTTTTCTTTACCTGCCTCAAGGGCTGACTCTTTGGATGAGCACCCCCCCCCCTTTACAACCATTACTTGTTTGGCTTCAGCTGATCATGAGGAGCGGGGTCGACCAGGCCTTTTGGCTAGGTAGATCTAAATGCGCCTTACGCCCGCCTAGAGTCTTGAGTTCCCAGGGGCCAGAGAGGGGTCCTTTCTCTTCAGAAGGGGGCCATGACACAGCATAGTGCACTTTTTTGGTTCACTTTGGTGTTTTGTTTTTGCGCACCACCATACAGGCTTGAAAAAAAAAAAGAAGATTCTCCACCAGCAGTGACAATATTTTTCTGCTTTGTAAGTTATGAAAGGGGAAATTCCTTCTGAATTGCAGCACTTAGAATGATTTACATTTCCTGCCCACTTTGGCACTGTGATGTCTCTGGTTAATCTTATATAAAATTGATTACAAAGATCAACATTTCAGCTTTAAAATATCTCTTTGGTGTAATGTGGATTGGAACCAGATTACATCGGCATATTTGCCACTTTCTTGACAATAAAATAGTGTCATTTATATTGTCCCTCGTTAAGCTTTTCAGCGTGTGTTTTTACAAAAATCAATCTGATAATGTTAAGCACTTAAAGTTAAGGCCTAATAAAAAAAAACTGCAAAGGGGTCTTAAAATTTTGCCGACACCAAAAGAAATTTTCAGAAAGAAAAAAAAAAAAGCAAGCTTTCTGAAAGTACTCTGTTCACACATTTTTTTCCCAAATTTAAAGGAGAAATCTAAGTGTCAAGACTTTCATAAGTACCGTAGAACCGATTACTAATCGCTAAACTTATTTTTTAACTGTGCTATGTGTAATTGCTTAAAATCCTCCTTACTATTAAATAATTTTGATTTGCATCTGCACTTTCAGTTTTGATAATCAAAGAGGTGATTTGTTGGTCATGATTTGTTGAACATGAAAGCTTTTACTAAGGCTGCTTAAGGAATTTCTAACAAAAATAACAGCCACTCAGATCAATTTATGTCTAGCAAAAAGAAAGATCATAAGATGGGCAATACTCAAAATAAAAAAAACAATTCTCTGGCACATTTCCTAGTTAGTCAGTACTAGGGATAAGTGAACTGATTGTGCATCAAAATGATAGGTTTCACAATAAAAATCGTTGATGCTAAAAATCACATAATATATATATATATATATATATATATATATATATATATAGGTTTCAGTTTCACCGCTACTTAGGCAAAATTAATCTCATTTTTTTTTTTTTTTGAGGAGGGCTGTGCTTAGGGTAGTTTGGTTTATTTAATGTTGTGATATTTATATTGTGTTCTTGTGTGTGTGTGTGATAGCTTGGTGTGTGCTTCCATTGTTCATTTCTTTTATTTTGCTTTTATTTTTAAACTGAAGGGCCACTATTTGGCACAAGATCAGGTCCAGGATTGTTGAAAGAAGCTTCCATTTTTCTCAGGAATCATTTAAAGCCAATTGCACCTTCAAAAAACTGTCAAAAAGTATCATAATTTCACCCTCCCCTTTGATTCCAATGCATTTTAATAACATGGGGAAGTTTTGCCAAAATCCCCTGCTTTCCCCAGTGATGGCGAATAGGGATGAGCCGAACACCCCGCCGTTCGGTTCGCACCAGAACCTTCGAACGGACCGACAGTTTGTGCGAACGTTAGAACCCTATTAAATACAATGGATGCGAATGTTCGAAATCTAAAGTGCTAATCATAACAGCTAATATGCATGTTATTGTCCTAAAAAGGGTTTGGGGACCCAGGTTCTGCCCCAGGGGACATGTATCAATGCAAAAAGAAGTTTTAAAAACGGCCGTTTTTTCGGGAGCAGTCATTTTAATGATGCATAAAGTGAAAAAAAAAAGTGAAATATTCCTTTAAATATCGTACCTGGGGGGTGTCTAAAGTATGCCTGTGAAGTCTAAAGGAAAAAAAAGCCATTTAAAACTGCTTGCGGCTTTAATGTCATGTCTTGTCCTGGCAATATGGATGAAAATCTTTCAGAAAAATGGCATGGCTACCCCATCACCCCCCCCACCCCCTACCCCAGGCCATTACCAGCCCCTTTGGGTCTTGTATGGATATTAAGGGGAACCCCGCACACAGAATAAAAAAGGCCCTATATACTCTGAACAGCAGTAAACAGGCGGTGCAAACAAGACAGGGACTGTAGGTTTGTTCTTAAGTAGAATCTGTTTGTAATTTTGAACAGGTACATTGTTTAAGTGTAGCTCCAGCCAAAAAATCTATTTTTAAGCTTTTTGGAAAACATAGGGAAGGGTTATCACCCCTGTAACATTTGTTTTGCTGTCTGTGCCCCTGTTCAGAACATTTCACCTCACTTTCCGTCCCAATGACAAATGTTTTTGAAAAGTGGGGTTTTTATTGAAACAAGGATTGGTGATAAAGCATCAGTAGAGAGGAGACACCTTTTTTCCCATATTAACTCTTACAGGAGAGAATTTCCCTTCCTAGGGGTAGATTTCCCCTCACTTCCTGTTGTCTCCTTTAGTTTGCAAGTAGGAGTCGTTTGTAAGTTGGATGTTTGAGAGTAGGGGCCTGCCGTATATACTCTGCTGAAATTTGCCCCTTACATATTGGTGTTGCCACAACACTGTGAGCCCTCACAGTTACTCTTGGTGGGCGCTGGAACGCCCTGCTGTGAACTATTATATCAGGAATTGTATTTACATGCCATTATTGAACAGTGGTAGGAAAAATTGGGCCTTTGGTGGTGGTGTTGCCACAACACTGTAAGGCCTCACAGTTACTCTTGGTGGGCGCAGGAATGGGCCCTGCTGTGAATTATTAGATCAGGAATTGTAATTGCATGCCCCTGTTGAACAGGGGCAGAAAAATTGGGCCTTAGGCACTGGTGCCACAACACTGCAACCCCTCACAGATACTGTACTTGGAGCACAGCAATGAGCCCTGTTGCCAAGTATTGCATCAAAAATTGTAATTACACGCCCCTGTTAAACAGGGGCTGAAAAATTGGGCCTTAGCCACTGGTGCTGGTGCCACGACACTGCAACCTCTCCCAGATACTCTAGTTGGAGTGCAGGAATGAGCCCTGCTGCAAAGCATTGCATCAAAAATTTTAATTACATGCCCCTGTTAAACAGGGGCTGAAAAATTGGGCCTTAGCCACTGGTGGCGGCACCCAGAAACAAAAAAATTCTTCCAAGCTATCATCAAGAATCGGATCATTGAGGAGGAGGAGGATAGTCAGTCAACATAACAGGACAGTCACTCAGCATCAGTCTTGAAGGGATGTGACATTTGAAAATAAATTATTCTGTTATATCAGCTTCAGGTGCTTGGTAGCTGGTGGTGATCCAAGACTGGTTCATCTTTATGAAGGTCAGTCGATCAACCGAGTCGGTGGACAGGCGCACCCTGTGATCCGAGACAAAGCCTCCAGCAGCACTGAATGTGCGTTCCGAAAGAACGCTGGATGCAGGACAGGCCAGTAGCTCAATTGCATACTGTGCAAGCTCTGGCCAGTGATCCATCCTCAACACAGTAAGCCAGATGATTTTCGGTGGGAAAGGTGTCCAAGTCTGACCTTGCCCCTAGGTATTCCTGCACCATGAATATCAGACGCTGGCGATGGTTGCTGGAACCGATCATACCTTGGGGCTGCGGACTAAAAAGTTGTCTGAACGCATCGGCCACCTTCTCCACCGCTCCTTCTGCTACTGACCGAAGCCTCAGCAACTCGTTGTCCAGGACCAGGAGTTTGTAACCTCCCAGTCTCTGGGAACGCATTGCACAGACCTTTCTGCAAGGCCTCCCGGAGATGTCTCATCCTCTGCTCCCTCTGTGACGGTAAGATAAGGTCCACAACCTTACCCTTGTACCGTGGATCAAGGAGAGTGGCCAGCCAGTAATGGTCCCTCTCCTTGATCCGAAGAATACGAGGATCCTTCCGCAGACTTTGCAGGATCAGGGAGGCCATGCAGCATAGGTTAGCTGAGGCATTCGGTCCAGAGTCCTCTGGGTCACTAAGGACAACATGATCCGCAGCCACCTCCTCCCAGCCACGTACAAGTCCACGGGTTTGTTGGGACTGTAAATCATCCCTAAAAGACTGCTGCTGTTGATGCTGAGTGCCATGCTCCACCTCCATGCTGACACAATCCTCCTCCTCCTCCTCCTCCTTGTCCTCGTCCTCTTCCTGTGTGATGGGTGGGACAGAAGGAACACTGTCTGGGTAAAGGGGGCCTTGAGAGGCAAGGAAGTCCTCCTCTTCCTGCCTCTGTTCTGCCTCAAGTGCCCTGTCCATTATTCCACGCAGCGTATGCTCCAACAGGTGGACAAGAGGTACAGTGTCACTGATGCATGCACTGTCACTGCTCACCATCCTTGTGGCCTCCTCAAATGGTGCCAGGACAGTGCATGCATCCCTGATCATGCCCCACTGGTGTGGTGAAAAAAAAAAACCCGAGCTTCCCTGACCCTGTCCTGGTGTCGTAGTTGCACAGGTACTCATTGATGGCCCTCTGCTGCGTGTGCAGCCACTGCAGCATGGCCAACGTTGAGTTCCACCTGGTGGGCATGTCACATATAAGGCGGTTCTTGGGCAGGTTCAACTCCTTTTGCAGCTCAGCTAGCCGAGCACTGGCATTATATGATCTGCAGAAATGCACACAGACTTTCCTGGCCTGCCTCAGGACATCCTGTAAGCCCGTGTACCTGCCCAAGAACCGCTGCACCACCAGGTTAAGGACGTGAGCCACACAGGGCACATGGGTCAGTTGTCCCTGTCGGAGGGCGGAGAGGAGGTTGGTGCCATTGTCGCAAACCACCATTTCTGGCTTAAGCTGGCGTGGCGTCAACCACCTCTCGGCCTGCCCCTGCAGAGCAGACAGAACCTCTGCCCCAGTATGGCTCCTGTCCCCCAAACACACAAGCGCAAGCACGGCATGGCATCTTTTTGCCTGCGTACTTGCGTAGCCCCTTGAACGCCTACGGAGCACCGCTGGTTCTGAGGACAAAGCACAGGAAGAGGCCATGGAGGAAGAAGAGGAGGGGGTGGAGGAGAGAGGTGTGTCACAACCAGTAGTAGCATTTTGGAGGCGTGGCGGCAGAACAACCTCCAACACTACTGCACCTTGTCCTGCATCCTTCCCAGCTGCCAAAAGAGTGACCCAATGGGCCGTGAAAGAAAGGTAACGTCCCTGTCCATGCCTGCAGGACCATGAGTCAGCGGTAATATGCCACTTACCGCTGACCGCCCTGTCCAGCGAGGCATGGACATTGCCTTCCACATGCCGGTAGAGAGCCGGACTCGCCTTCCGTGAGAAAAAGTGGCGTTTGGGAACCTGCCACTGAGGAACCGCACATTGCACAAACTCACGTAAGGGGGCTGAGTCTACCAACTGAAAAGGCAGCAGTTGAATTGCTAGCAATTTAGCCAAGCTAGCATTCAACCGCTGGGCATGTGGATGGCTGGGAGTGAACTTATTTTGACGGTCCAGCAGCTGGGGCAGGGAAATTTGCCTGCTAGAATCGGACATCGGTGTACTGCTAGCAGAGTGCCTGCAAGTACTTGGCTGTGACACACCTAATTCTACACCTTTATTCCTCTCAGTGCAGGTTTCAGAGAGGACTGAAGGTATAGTGGGGTTGGAGATCCCAGCTGATGCGGAGCAAGGAGAGGTCCGCTTTGTTCTTTGGTGTGGGTCTTTAAGGTAGGCTTGCCAACGAGCTGCATGGCAGGTCAACATATGTCTGGTCAAGCATGTGGTGCCCAAGCGGCTGATGTTTTGGCCACGCAAGATATGCTTGAGACATATGTTGCAAACAGCAGCGATCTGATGCACTTGACTCAAAAAAGGCCCACACCAAAGAACTTTTGGAATAACAGGCAGAGGCAGCGCCCTGCACAGGCGGAGCTCTGCGGTGTGATTCAGTCGGTGTGCTGCCCTTATGCTGGCCCACCGAAGGGCATCCTGCCTCATTGGAGATGTGCCTCCTCCTCATCCTCCTCTCTCCTATCAGGCACCCACGTGGAGTCAGTGACCTCATCATCCCCTCCCTCCTCATCACTGGAGCCAATCTGGCAGTATGCTGCAGCTGCTGGAACATGACTGCCAGATTGCTGTCCTTTTTGAGCATCCCCTCTCTCTGCTCTCACGCTACTGCCTTCCTCTAGCTGGGTATCATCATCAGACCCTTCGAAACGCTGGGCATCCTCGTGGAGCATGTACCCAACACTGTGCTCAAACAGTTCGGGGGACTCCTCAGGAGGACATGGTGGGTCTAGGGAAGGAGTGACTGATGATGACATTGATACGAGGGAAGAGGACGCTTTGGCAGCTGCTTTGCCAGTACCCTGAGCCTGGGTGAGAGAGGATGAGGAAGATGAGGAGGGCTTGGTCATCCACTCTACCAAGTCTTTGGCATGATACGGCTCAACGCGTCCAGCTGCCGAAAATAAGGACAAGCGTGTCCCATGGCCACATGCTGATGACGATGCACCACGTCCATGACCAGCACTGTTGTCTCTAGACACAGAGCCTGCTTGCCCTCTTTTATTGGCTCCTGACTGTCTGCCTCTCCTTATTGGCCTTCCAGACATTCTAATGGCCTGCAGGGAGATGGGAAAACACAGCAATAAGGGGTAGCTTCAGGTGTATACTGTGCAGGAGGCACACTACGCCCACTGTAAGTGCTGCAGATGCCTGCCTGTGTTACACAACAGGAAAACACAGCAATAAGGGCTAGCTTCAGGTGTATACTGTGCAGGAGGCACACTACGCCCACTGTAAGTGCTGCAGATGCCTGCCTGTGTTACACAACAGGAAAACACAGCAATAAGGGCTAGCTTCAGGTGTATATTGTGTAGGAGGCACACTACGCCCGCTGTAAGTGCTGCAGATGCCTGTTAGTGTAACACAAAAGAAAAAAACCACAAGCAATAAGGGGTAGCTTCAGGTGTATACTGTGCAGGAGGCACACAATGCCCACTGTAAGTGCTGCAGATGCCTGCCTGTGTTGCACAACAGGAAAACACAGCAATAAGGGCTAGCTTCAGGTGTATATTGTGTAGGAGGCACACTACGCCCGCTGTAAGTGCTGCAGATGCCTGCCTGTCAGGGATGAGCCGAACACCCCCCTGTTCGGTTCGCACCAGAACCTGCGAACAGACAAAATGTTCGTGTGAACTTTAGAACCCTATTAAATACAATGGACTCGAACGTTCGAAATCTAAAGTGCTAATTATAAAGGCTTATATGCAAGTTATTGACCTAAAAAGTGTTTGGGGACCCGGGTCCTGCCCCAGGGGACATGTATCAATGCAAAAAGAAGTTTTAAAAACGGCTGTTTTTTCGGGAGCAGTGATTTTAATAATGCTTAAAATTAAAAAATAAAAGTGAAATATTCCTATAAATTTCGTACCTAGGGGGTGTGTATGATATGCATGTAAAGTGGCGCATGTTTCCCGTGCTTAGAACTGTCCCTGCACAAAGTGTCATTTTTGAAGGAAAAAAAGTCATTTAAAACTCACTCGCGGCTAATAATGAATTGTCGGCTTTTATCAATACATACAAAAGTCATTGATAAAAAAAAAAATGACTGGCTGGCCGGCCGCAGGGAAAGAGGGGGGGATGAGAGAGCGGCCCCCCTCCCTCCTGAACCGTACCAGGCCACATGCCCTCAACATGGGGAGGATGTCCCCATGTTGATGGGGACAAGGGCCTCATCCCCACAACCCTTGCCCGGTGGTTGTGGGGGTCTGCGGGCGGGGGGCTTATCGGAATCTGGAAGACCCCTTTAACAAAGGGGACCCCCAGATCCCGGCCCCCCCTATGTGAATTGGTAAGGGGTACATTGTACCCTTACCATTTCACGAAGAAAGCGTAAAAAAATTTCAAAAAAAACACACAAACACCTTGAAAAAGTCCTTTATTAAAAAAATAAAAAAATAAAAAAAAAACATTCCAGCGGTGAAATCCAGTGTCCCACGGCGATCCGATGTCCAGCGCTGTCCGTCATTGGTTTTGCCTGAGCGGACCTGATGGGGAACTTCCTCCTCAGTGTTTTAAATGTATAGACCCGCCCCTTCTAAAGTTCCCCATCAGGTCCGCTCAGCGGACCAGATGCGGAACATGACAAGGGGCGGGTCTATACATGTATTACCACAGTGAGAGGAGTTCCCCATCAGGTCCGCCCCCTCGGTATGTCGGACCCGCCTACGTCATTGGCCTGAGCGGGAAACTTCCTTCACACAGTGAAGGAAGTTCCCCGCTCAGGCCAATGACGTAGGCGGGTCCGACATACCGAGGGGGCGGACCTGATGGGGAACTTCTCTCACTGTGTAATATATTTATAGACCCGCCCCTTCTCATGTTCCGCATCTGGTCCGCTGAGCGGACCTGATGGGGAACTTTAGAAGGGGCGGGTCTATACATTTAAAACACTGAGGAGGAAGTTCCCCATCAGGTCCGCACAGGCAAAACCAGTGACGGACAGCGCTGGACATCGGATCGCCACGGGACACTGGATTTCACCGCTGGAATGTTTTTTTTGGTTTTTTTTTGTTTTTTTTTTAATAAAGGACTTTTTCAAGGTGTTTGTGTGGGTTTTTTTTACATTTTTTTACGCTTTCTTCGTGAAATGGTAGGGGTACAATGTACCCCTTACCAATTCACATAGGGGGGCGGGATCTGGGGGTCCCCTTTGTTAAAGGGGTCTTCCAGATTCCGATAAGCCCCCCGCCCGCAGACCCCCACAACCACCGGGCAAGGGTAGTGGGGATGAGGCCCTTGTCCCCATCAACATGGGGACATCCTCCCCATGTTGAGGGCATGTGGCCTGGTACGGTTCAGGAGGGAGGGGGGCCGCTCTCTCGTCCCCCCCTCTTCCCCTGCGGTCGGCCAGGTTGTGTGCTCGGATAAGGGTCTGGTATGGATTTTTGGGGGGACTCCACGCCATTTTTTTTACATTTGGGGTGGAGTTCCCCTTAAAATCCATGCCAGATCTGAAGGGCCTGGTATGGATATTTGGGGGAACCCCACGCCATTTTTTTTTAAATTTGCGGCGGGGTTCCCCTTAATATCCATTCCAGACCTGAAGGGCCTGGTAATTGAATTCTGGGGGACCCCCACGCTTTTTTTTTTTTTTTTTTATCAATGACTTTTGTATGTATTGATAAAAGCCGACAATTCATTAATAGCCGCGAGTGAGTTTTAAATGACTTTTTTTCCTTCAAAAATGACATTTTTTGCAGGGACAGTTCTAAACACGGGAAACATGCGCCACTTTACATGCATATCATACACACCCCCCAGGTACGAAATTTAAAGGAATATTTCACTTTTATTGTTTCACTTTAAGCATTATTAAAATCACTGCTCCCGAAAAAACGGGCGTTTTAAAAAAAAAAATTTGCATTGATACATGTCCCCTGGGGCAGGACCCGGGTCCCCAAACACTTTTTAGGACAATAACTTGCATATAAGCCTTTATAATTAGCACTTTAGATTTCTCCCATAGACTTTACGAATTTGCCGCGAACACCCCAATTTGTTCGCTGTTCGGCGAACGGGCGAACAGGCAATGCTCGAGTCGAACATGAGTTTGACTCGAACTCGAAGCTCATCCCTACTGCCTGTGTTACACAACAGGAAAACACAGCAATAAGGGCTAGCTTCAGGTGTATATTGTGCAGGAGGCACACTACGCCCACTGTAAGTGCTGCAGATGCCTGCCTGTGTTACACAACAGGAAAACACAGCAATAAGGGCTAGCTTCAGGTGTATATTGTGCAGGAGGCACACTACGCCCACTGTAAGTGCTGCAGATGCCTGTTAGTGTAACACAAAAGAAAAAAAACACGAGCAATAAGGGGTAGCTTCAGGTGTATACTGTGCAGGAGGCACACTACGCCCGCTGTAAGTGCTGCAGATGCCTGCCTGTGTTACACAACAGGAAAACACCGCAATAAGGGCTAGCTTCAGGTGTATATTGTGCAGGAGGCACACTACGCCCGCTTTAAGTGCTGCAGATGCCTGCCTGTGTTACACAACAGGAAAACACAGCAATAAGGGCTAGCTTCAGGTGTATATTGTGCAGGAGGCACACTACGCCCACTCTAAGTGCTGCAGATGCCTGTTATTGTAACACAAAAGAAAAAACCACGAGCAATAAGGGGTAGCTTCAGGTGTATACTGTGCAGGAGGCACACTACGCCCGCTGTAAGTGCTGCAGATGCCTGCCTGTGTTACACAACAGGAAAACACAGCAATAAGGGCTAGCTTCAGGTGTGTATTGTGCAGGAGGCACACTATGCCCGCTGTAAGTGCTGCAGATGCCTGCCTGTGTTACACAACAGGAAAACACAGCAATAAGGGCTAGCTTCAGGTGTATACTGTGCAGGAGGCTTAGCAAAAATGACACTGACACTGTCCCCTGCCTATCCTTCTCTGTCCCTGCACGCCAACACACTGTAAATGCACAAGGTTTAGCAAAGAATATCACTGACACTGTCCCCGCCTATCCTTCTCTCTCCCTGCACACAAAGTTTAGCAAATAATATCACTGACACTGTCCCTGCCAATCCTTCTCTCTCCCTGCACACAAGATTAATGAACAAATAGCAAAGACACTGTCCCTGCCTATCCTTCTCTCTCCCTGCACGCCGGAACACACTACACAAGGCCGCCGCGCAGGCGGCCTTTTATAGTGTGGGGCGTGTACTAAACCCCCCTGAGCTATAATTGGCCACAGGCATCCTGCCTGTGGCCAATTATGGCTCTCCTCGCTGCCGGCGCTGTAATTGGCCAAGCATGCGGGGTCACAGTGCATGCTTGGCCAATCACAGCGCCGGGATTGCACTGCAATGGCGCAGTGTATTGTGGGCCGTTCGCGTCACTTGAATTTGGCGCGAACGGCCCAAATCGTTCGATCTTCGTCGAACGATCGAACAGCCGATGTTCGAGTCGAATGTATGTTCGACTCGAACACCGAGCTCATCCCTAATGGCGAACCTTTTTGAGCCCGAGTGCCCAAACTGCAACACAAAACCAACTTTTTTTTTTCAAAGTGCCAACACTGTAATTAGTGACAGCCACAGATAATGGCCACAAGGGCCTCTCAACAATCTCAGCGACACAGCAACAACTCTTCCTCCAAACAGATGTCCTCTCACTCTTGGTTGCCCATGGCGACATCCGTAACTGACACTGCAGGGGCGGTATCCTCGCAGCCGCCCTGTCCCCTGGCTCACAGCATGCTGCTCCAGTCTCTCTACCTTGCAGCAATGACTTCTCTCTCACTCTCTTTCTGGGTGGTGATGCTGGGCTGTACATTAAAATGGACCCATAGTCTTCCAGGACTACCTGTCTAATGGTGCACTTGTTCTGGCTCCTCATTGTTCCCTGGCTGCAGCCAATGGGGAGGGAGGCAGGAGGAATCAGAGTGGGTAGTGATCTCTGCAAGGGCCGCTCTGTCCAGCGGTGCTTGACAGAATAAGAGGGGCGAGTGGGGGAAATACACTGACAGCCCACGCTCGCTTCTCCCCTTGTCACGGTGCCACTGCACTTCTCACTCCCGCAGCTTCTACGGGCGGGGGGAGGATGGAATTATAGAGTGCACTCGGTGGTGGCAGCATCGGGTTCTCAGTATATCTGGCGCGCCCACAGGGAGGGCTCTGCGTGTCAGCTGTGGCATACGTGCCATAGGTTCGCCATCACCACTCTAGGTCAACCATCTCTGGTTAGCAAAAAAAAAAAAAAAAGCCTAATTTAACTGTTTAAAAAATGTACACTTTGTCACATACATTCGAATACATGTAAAGCTACACAGCCATGTCAAGGCGACTCTACAAAATGAGGTGTTACCTTTAAATAATCTGAGCTTTCAACCTAGGACATAGATCCAGGTATATAGAAATCTATTTAGTTCAGGATTGTCTTGGAGGTAGTCTCATCTTCCTTAAAGGTGCAGCACACTCTAAGTAGCTAAAGACCCTCCTGCAGTAGCACAATTAAACAATTATGGGATTAGGCAATAATTAATGTCTGCAGTAAAAAAAAAAAATTGAATGACAATGTAACTGTTAAATATGTATAGACCTCCACTAATTTGTGGTCACCTGTCTTAGTGAATGATGGAAGGCCAAATGGATGTACCATTGCCCGTACAAGAGTTTGTCACTGCATTATGGCAGGGAATTCCTGGGTGTGTCAAATGGCAAACACACACGTAGCTGCTTAAAGGTGTGCTGTGAGCTGGTGGCCTTGTTGTAAATTCTGAAGCTTTCCTGTCTCCATGTATTTAACAAAGAGAACACAGACACGTTTACAGAGGGGGTTTGACAGGTGTGAGAAGTGTACCCGAGCACTTGAGACTTATGTTCTGGTAGAAGGTTTTAGTCTAGACTAGAGAAAATGTTCCTTGATACAGGAAGGGAAGGGTAATATGCCACTTGTGCACTCACCCTTTAAGTCTTAAAGCAACTCATGGAAATAAATCCCTAAAAACTGCACAGAGGGGGCGTGGCCTGACATAGCATGGAGTAGGACGTGCATGATTTGAGCTCCGTCCATTACTCCTGTACAGCCCATCCTGACCTTCAGCGTCATCCTGCACCAGCCCAGCGGGACCCCCTGGGGACCCTGAACATCCGTGGCCGCAAATCCACCATCCTCCGCTCGTACGGCGGCCTCCGCAGGGCCGCGATCCCGATCGCGGGTGCCGCATTTAGGAAAGTCCGCGGCTTCGGCCTAGCCCTGGAAGTCGGCGGCCATCTTGCTCCACCCGACCTGCCGCCTGTGCTGCTTCCTGGCCCTCCTGCTCTCAGGTAACAGCCTGCAGGGGCCCACCGAGTCCCCCTGAGGACCCCTCACACCCACAGAGGCAGATACATCAGCCTCTGACTGCGCGGCCGCCGCGTTCAGGAAAGGCCCCGGCTTCGGCCTAGTGCTGGTCGGTGGCCATCTTGCTTCACCCGGCCTGCTGACTAGTGACTCTTCCTGGCCCACCAGCCCTACAGCTCCCTACCATTCGGTATAGACTGAGCTGCCTGCTTTGGAGGGGGGAGGGATCACAGCGGATACCTGCCATGACTCCGCCAAAAACGCCAAAGGCCACCCTGGCGAAATTGGACCAGTACCGCCGCCAGGAGGAGGAAAGAGATGGCGGTGCCGCAGGCGGTGAGCAGGACGCTACGGGAGGCGACACAGCTAAACTGCTCGAGGCGATCACATACTGCCGGACGTCCCTGACGGCGCAAATAGAGGGGGTCAAGGTGGACCTTTCACTCATGCGACAAGACTTCCAGAAACTTCGTGAGCGTGTCACGACTGCCGAAACCCGCATTGGAGAGGTGGAGGACACCGTTACGCCGCTCCAAGTCAGCTCCGATCGAATGCAGCTCCAAATCAATCAGATTCTAAGCAAGCAAGATGATATGGAAAATAGGCTCCGGAGGTGCAACCTCCGTTTCATCGGGCTCCCCGAGGGAGCTGAGGGCAAAGATCCTACCACCTTCTTGGAGAAACTCCTTGTTGACACCTATGGCCGCGAGGCCTTCTCCCCCACCCTGGCGGTGGAGAGGGCTCATCGTATGCCTGCCAGATCTCCTCCTCAGGGGGCTCCCCCCCGCACGTTTATAGCAAAATTCTTGAATTACAAAGATAGAGATGCGGCGCTGCGCATGGCCAGGGAAAAAGGTAACATCCACCTTGGAAACTCCAAGATCGCTATCTTCCCCGACTTTTCTGCCGAGGTGCAGCGCCGCCGCCAAGGCTTCATGGAGGCGAAGAGGAGGCTCCGGATACAACATCTTAAATACTCTATGCTATTTCCAGCTCGTCTTAGAGTCGAAAGGGACGGCCGTGTGTTCTTTTTTGAGGATCCTCAGGAAGTCATTGCCTGGTTGGAGCGTCCGGGGCCCGCCAGAGGGGCGGCGGAGTGACCTGACCGAGCATGTTCATCAGCACTATTGATTGCCTGTCATCATCACCAGCACATTATACGCCGCAGCGGGAGTCTGCAAATCCTGGTATGTTACCCCCCTTTTTTTTTGTCTCCCCTTTACTGCCCGCGGCGCATACCCTATTGCTCCTTACCCCTGGGACCCCCTTTTGCCTTCCCCTGCTATAATCCTCTTTCAATTGTAACCTGCAGAGGGGGTCTCCCATACTTAGGGCCCCCACTGACTGGTTGATCCATGTAACTACCCTGGAGACTGTAATTGCGGAGCACAATCAGTCCTACACTCCACATGCCTAACACAGCGAATTTTCGCCCCCCAGCAACCGGAACACGCATCTCTTTATTATGTGACTGCAGAACTTTCTATACCACCGACCCCGCACTGTACTTCTGGTTCACAGTACAAGAAGAGCCTGTTGCTCTTTATTTGCGGGCATTGGATCTTCCACACCTCCCATGTGAGGAGATCGCTGCAGATCTTTTACGTAACAGCAAGATATTTTGGTTTTATCTGCTACCGGTTGTTACTTTCTTTTGGTTTTGGGAACATACCCGCATCAGTTGGGGAAGATGCAGGGTGGGGAGGGGGGAGGGGGAGGTTCGTTTTTTCTTGATGGACTGCAATACAACGAAGTGCATGCTAACATTGATACTGCATAGATGGCAAACCTTGTATTCATGTAATGCTACTGTCCCACAATATGTTTTAATGTTTGAATTATGGCATCGATAAAACTGCTCACTTGGAATGTGCGTGGGCTTGGGGACAAGGTAAAGAGATCTGCAGTTTTCTCATTTCTCAAAAAACAACGAGCCGACATTGTGGTGTTAGTGGAGACACACGTTGAGGGTCGGCTCCAGATGGCACTCCGCCGGCCATGGATTGGGTGGGCATATCATTCATCCCACTCGTCCCACGCCCGCGGAGTCTCAGTTTTGATTGCCAAGACGGTACATTTTGAGCTGTGTGATGTTCAGTCTGACCCACAGGGGCGCTATGTCTTTCTTTCGGTTAAATTGTATGGTGAACCTTTCCTACTGATGGCATTCTATGTACCTCCACCATTTAATTCTACTATAGTCACAGAGGGCTTGCTATATATGACTCGTCATCCTTCGATTCAGGCGGTGTGGCTGGGGGATTTTAACGCTACGTTGAACCCTACATTAGACAAACTGTCGCCCTCGCCATTATCTACTACAGCTCCAACCCACACTAGATTCTCCCGACTTATCTCTTCCTTTAATCTCACTGACACCTGGCGTTTTAAATTCCCGCTCACTCGAGCTTACTCCTGTTTCTCAACTACCCATAACACCATGTCCCGTATAGATTTTATATTCATTTCTAGTACCCTTGCCCCAAGATTACTGGAAGCTGAATTTGCCCCCAGATTACTTTCAGACCATAGCCCATATTTCATTAGCCTCTCCATCCCATTAGACAAACCGCCCCGTACGTGGCGCCTGAATCCGTTTTGGCTCACCCTGTTGTCGGAGGATGACGAGCTTGGTAACAGTTGGAGAACTTACTTTTTAGAGAATGACGGATCTGCATCCCCAGACGTAGTATGGGAAGCCTTCAAACTGCATGCACGTATGACTCTGACCTCCTTTATCAACAGGCTGAAGGCTAATTCATCAGCCATACTGGACGGGGCAATGCGGGATCTGTCCTCCTCTGAACAGGGGTACATGTCGAACCCCTCTCCTGATGGAGCTGCCCGACTCAGGTTACAAACCAGGGTGGTTAATCAGCTACAACACGAGACGGCCAGGAAAAAACTTTTCTTTGCCAGACAAAAATTATATGAACATGGGGAGAGAGCGGGTAAACTGTTGGCCTACTTGGCACATAGTGAGGATAGACCCCCTACTGTCATTTCCCTCACTGGTCCTAATGGGGAAAAGATTACGGAACCCCAGGCTGTCACTTCTGAATTTAGGGACTTCTTTTCTCAACTATATACGTCCCAGGTTTCTACCACTGACTCTCAATTGGAAGATCTACTGGCGGAAATCATCTTTCCACAGCTAGACGATGCCCAAATGGCTATGCTAGACGCACCTATTACACTCGACGAAATAACCACAGCGATTGGGAGCTTCGCCAGATCCAAGGCCCCGGGTTCAGATGGGTTGCCCATAGAATTTTACGCCCAATACATCGAGATACTTGCCCCCAAGTTATTGTCCCTCTTCAACCATCTATTTGACAATTTCACCTTACCCCCATCGATGGGCGAGGCGGTAATTATCCTCATACCTAAGCCAGGCAAGGACCCAGGCCTCCCGGAATCTTATAGACCAATATCGCTACTCCAGGTAGACATAAAGATTCTGGCTAAAGTACTTGCCCTACGCCTTAACCAAGTGATTCTAACCCTGATCCATGCTGACCAAGCTGGATTTATGCCGGGGCGTAACACCTCCTTCAACCTCAGAAAATTGTATATTAACTTACAAGCGACACATACTAATGTTGGGTCCCGGGTGGTGGTGGCTTTGGATACTGCCAAGGCCTTTGACTCAGTGGAGTGGCGGTACCTTTGGGGATGCCTCCGTGGCTTTGGTTTTGGACCTAAATTTATTAAGTGGGTTCAATTATTATATCTGGCACCCAGGGGTAAAGTAGTGGCCAACGGGAGGGCCTCCCAGACATTTGACTTATCCAGGGGCACTAGACAGGGCTGCCCACTGTCTCCGCTCCTCTATGCCTTGGCGGCGGAGCCCCTTGCAATCTCCATTAGAGGGGACCCCGAGATTCAGGGTCTCTGCCTTGGTTCCCTGACTGAAAAAATTAGCTTATACGCAGACGACACGCTACTATACCTGGCCGACTCTGCCACATCGCTTCAGAAGGCGTTGCATACAATTGAACACTTTGGTCAGTTCTCTGGCCTTAAAATTAATTGGGAGAAATCTCAAATACTGCCTATGGATAGTTTCCCCTCTCCCAAGCTACAGGCACAGTTACCACTCCAGCGAGTGAACACTATCAAATATCTTGGAGTATTGGTGAATAGAACACCGGCTGACTATATATCCCTGAACATAGAACCCCTTTTCGATCTCATCAAGTCTAGAACCCAGGTATGGGCGAGACTGCAGCTCGGCGTGTGGGGCCGTATTAACATTGTTAAAATGATATTATTTCCGAAAATATTGTATATACTCTGGCACACACCCGTATACTTACCCTTGAAATTTTTCAAGTCAATGGAGGCCATACTCAAGACATTTATTTGGGGTAACAACAGACACAAGCTGGCCTGGAGAGTCCTTAAGAACCCTACTGACCTAGGTGGAACAGCCCTCCCTGACTTAAATCTTTATTACCTTGCGTCCCAACTGTCTCAACTATACCACATAGATAAAACCGACAGACTCAGATTCCTCACCCTCCTCTGTCCACGGTGGGCACAACTGACCACTGACCCACTCACTGCAATTGCAGTGGGACATAGTGGGAATAACTCCAATAGAGACCGTGGGTCCCTATTATACCAATATAGGCGCGTATGGGACATCACCACTAAAACATTAACGACCCCTAAACACAACAACTATACCCCCTTATGGCACAATAGACTACTCTCAGAGTTTCTCTTGATCCCTGACACAGAGATATGGTGCGAATATGGAATATATTATTTGCACCACATAATTTCCGATGGCACACTTAAAAACTTTGAGGACCTCCAAAATGAGTTCCTGCTGCCCAATTCTATGCTTTTTAGATTCTTCCAGGTGCGTCACGCAGCCCAAGCTCAGTTTCCCCAGCCTTTGCCACAATCTACGCCTAATGTTATTATGGCTGTGGTTAAAGGTGTGGACCCGCGAAAGCTGATCTCTGATTTTTATGTCATGCTTCTCACCCCATCATCTACCACGCTAGCTTACAGCCTTAAACCAAGATGGGAAAGAGAGGTGGGCCCACTGGAGGATGAGGAGTGGAGTGAAGCCCTAGACTCGTGCAAGACTGTATCCCCCAAGCTCTCTGACAGGCTGACCCAGTTATACGTGGTGCACCGAGCGTATCTCACCCCCCTAAGAATCGCCCGCTTTAGACGACAGTTTTCTACCTTGTGCACAATGTGTAACCAAACGACGGGCACATTCTTCCATCTACTCTGGGCGTGCCCGGTCCTTCAGGGTCTGTGGAAGCAGATTGTTGACTTCCTCCATGATGACATGGGATCCCCATTGACCCTGGACCCCAAACAATGCTTACTGGGGATATTCCCCGACTCTGAGATGGACAAATTCACTAAAACATTCTTGCATGAAACATTGTTTAATGCTAGAAAAATTATAGCCAGACAGTGGATGAGACCCACTCCCCCCAGCTTCAACGATTGGAAACTAGATATAAATAACACTCTTCCCTACAAAAAGTTCATATACATCAACAGAGGTTGTCCAGATAAGTACTACAAAATCTGGGATCGATGGCTTGAGTCCGCAGACACATGCACTGATGGTCCGTAATACTATACATCCTTCTAGCGTGCAATTCCATGAATAGCGTGGACATAGGGTTTTCCACTTATTGATAGTCACTGAATCCAGTGTTCAATCTGAACAAGTTTTTTGATCTACTGTGCCTATATATGTATAAGCCACATTTCTTGTTTTATGCATTTCTCCAGTATTGCCTTGTAACTTGCAGAATTATGTTCCAAATGTAAATTGTTCAATAAAAAACTTTTTTCTCAAAAAAAAAACTGCACAGAGACGTGCAAACATGTTACATTAATGCTAATAGCTACTGTATAGGAGAGAGAAATAAATCAATTAAGCAAATAAAGCAAAATAAATATTATTTCCTTGTCAAAGTATTTTATTGGACATATATATTAGTCACATACAGATCATATGTAATACATGTTGTTGATATTTGTCCAATTATTACAAATATAGAAAAATAACAAATAATAGGGTCTACAGAATATATCCTAATGAAAATTATAAGGACTTAAATGAGATAGAAAGTAAATAAATCCTTGTACTAATATATTCAAGACTGTAGTTGAAAGAAATATTTAACATATTAATTATAAATTGATCTGTATCTTCGAAAAAAGCAATGTAGAGTAATACTGTAGCTTCAATAAGGTGCGTTATGAAGTAAGAATAATAGAGAAAAGAAAAGAGAAAAAGAAGTAAAGATATCAAAATAAAATAGGATAAAATAAAATTAGATAGATAATATAAAATAAAATAGATGGGATAGAATAGTAGGAAACCAGGGGGGGGGGGGAGTGTTGGAGTCCACCTGAATGGCATGAATGAATCGGTCCGTGGCTTGAGGGTTTAAGTAAAACACAGTGTTCACTATATTGAGCAGGGTAGCTCCCAAGCTTCAGAAATTTGGTTTAGTAGATAGTTTAACCGATTGAGTCCTCCGGCTACCATGGCATGAGAATCGAGTTGTCACTAATAGAAGGTAGGTGAAATTTAATCCAAGGATCCCAGATCTTTTCAAAGATTGGAATTTGATTTCTTTCTATAGCTAACATTTTGGCGTGAGACATAAAGTCATTTACTCTATTTATGGTCTCAGATATCTCCAATTTAGGGGTCTTCCATGCCTTTGCTATTGTTTGCTTTGCTGCTGTAAGAAATTGAATGAGGAGTTTGAATTGTTTATGTGTAATGAGATCAGGTTTTAGATTGAGCAAGGCTGTGGCTGGGTCTGGTTGCACAGTGAAACCAAATATCTTGGAGGCAGTTTCAAATATCTGTTCCCAAAATAATTGCACCAACGGGCAGGACCACCAAATGTGTAAGTGGGTGCCCGGATCTGGGCAACCCCGAAAGCATAGGCCTGTTTGGTTTGGTGTGAATTTGGCCAATCTGGAGGGAATGAGGTACCAACGAGACAAAACTTTGTAATTGGTTTCAACCGCCAGGATATTTGGTGAAGAAGATTTTGTTACAGACCATATTTTGGACCAATCATTCATATTGAATGTTCTCTTCAGGTCCTCCTCCCATTTACGTGCATAAGGTGGTTTATCTAAACCGGGATAAGTGGAAATGTGGGAGTATATAGAAGATATAATGCCTCTTAAGTGAGGATCTTTCATGCATGTCGATTCAAAAATCGTAAGTTGGGTTAAGGAGACATCTGTATTTAGCAAAGGTGCATAAAAGTTTTTAATTTGGAGGTATCTGAAAAGTTCAGAGTTCGGTAGGTTGTAGGTGTCACAGAGTATAGGAAATGTATGGAAGGATGAAGGAGAAGTTAAGTTACTAAGCCGAGTAATATTTAATATAAAGAAAGAAAATACTGCGCTAATCTAAAATAGTGAATAAAAATAAAGCTGCTACATAAAATGTGACTAAAATTAATAAACATGGAATGAAGATGTAGCGCTAAGTGAAGAAATGAAGCCCAATGATTTGGGCCTCCAATCAAACCAAAGTGATAAATAATATCAATATAATGAGTCCATACAGTGTCCATAGAAAATTTTTCGTGTTGTGAAGAAAGAACATGTAGCACTGAAGGGTCATCACATAACTCTTGTAGAAAAAGAGAGGTAGAATACTCTTACCGGAACATTAGACCTGTGGTTTAGGCAGGTCAAATAGGCATACGAAATCCCAGTGGCACTCCTCATCAGTTAGTCTGGAAACTGGATCAGATGGGTCCCCAATGTAGACTGTCCGGTAGGCTCCCCGACTTGACAGCAGACTCTGGGTTTCACACCAATCCAGGTGGTCCTCCGATTGAACTGGAACCGCCACTCAGCAAGGAGACTCTTTACCACGGTGAATATTAGTAACCAGTGGCCAAAGGAAGCTATTACTTGACCAACCACCCATGTGAGGAGAAAAGAAGGGAAGGAATGCTCCAATGGTGCAGGTCAATGAGGGTTTATTCAACCAACATAAAAGTGAACACAAACAATAAAAACTTTTAAAAAGGGGCAGTGAATGAGGTAGTGTACCAAGCCCTACGCGTTTCGAACAAATGTTCTTCAACATTTGTTCGAAACGCGTAGGGCTTGGTACACTACCTCATTCACTGCCCCTTTTTAAAAGTTTTTATTGTTTGTGATCACTTTTATGTTGGTTGAATAAACCCTCATTGACCTGCACCATTGGAGCATTCCTTCCCTTCTTTTCTCCTCACATGGGTGGTTGGTCAAGTAATAGCTTCCTTTGGCCACTGGTTACTAATATTCACCGTGGTAAAGATTCTCCTTGCTGAGTGGCGGTTCCAGTTCAATCGGAGGACCACCTGGATTGGTGTGAAACCCAGAGTCTGCTGTCAAGTCGGGGAGCCTACCGGACAGTCTACATTGGGGACCCATCTGATCCAGTTTCCAGACTGATGAGGAGTGCCACTGGGATTTCGTATGCCTATTTGACCTGCCTAAACCACAGGTCTAATGTTCCAGTAAGAGTATTCTACCTCTCTTTTTCTACAAGAGTTATGTGATGACCCTTCAGTGCTACATGTTCTTTCTTCACAACACGAAAAATTTTCTATGGACACTGTATGGACTCATTATATTGATATTATTTATCACTTTGGTTTGATTGGAGGCCCAAATCATTGGGCTTCATTTCTTCACTTAGCGCTACATCTTCATTCCATGAGTAATATTTAATGAATTCCAGACCTTAAATGATTTATGAGAGACCCATGCTGGGTAGAAAGCAGGGTTTTTCAGGAATGACAAGAGAGGATTGTGAGAAGATTGTAACTGATGTTTAACTCTAAGTTTGTCCCATATAGATAAAAAGTATTTAGTAATGGGGTTACGTAGGGTTTTCCGTTCCTTAGGTAGGAGCCATAATAGATTTGAAATAGAAAGAGGGTCACATTCTGCCGCTTCTATCATTACCCATAGGGGTATTTCATATGTAGCATGATATTTAGTGAGGCTAGCAATGTGTGCGGCTCTATAATAGTTAGCGAAGTTCGGAAACCCAAAGCCTCCTTTGAGTTTTGGTAAGTGTAGTGTATGAAGCGATACACGGGGTTTTTTGGAGCCCCAGACAAATGTTGATGTTCGTCTTTGGAGAATTCTAAGATAATAAGGTGGGATAGGGATCGGTAAGACTCTAAATAAGTACAGTAGTTTTGGAAGGATTGTCATTTTGATTGCATTAATTTTACCTATCCATGAAATTGGGAGATGTGACCATTGTTGTAAAAGTGTTGTTATTTGTTTGAGGAGTGGGAGATAGTTTGCTGTAGAAAGATCTGAATATGAGGCCGTCAGGTGAATCCCTAAATAGGGGATTGACCTCTCAGTCCATATGAAAGGAAAAATAAATATTATTTCAATCAAGTGCATTCACAGACACTGTGAATAACACAATATACTTCCTATTTTTTAGGTAAAAACATATATTTTTGGTGGCTTTTTCCCCCTGAAATAAGCATTGTACATCAATCTATGGTAGGGACTACCTTGGTAAATAAAACTGTTTATTTTTGGAGAATTAAAGTAGAACTCCATCTAAATTTGCTTTAACAACCTCCCACCCAGCCACTGCATATATACGGCCGGGTGGGCGCTTCCTCCTTCTGAGTGGAGGTTCAGGAACCTCCTTCAGAAGGAGGGGGATCGTGACACATGTGCCCGCAGATAAAAATATATATATATTTTTTTTCCGACTACTCAAATTCAGCTCTGCGTAATCAAGTAAAGTGCCTCCATTACAACATAATTGCAGTTATAAAATGGGCTAGAGCACTCTTCACTCACCGTGCCCGACAGACGGTCTCCAATCCACACACAAAGTCCTCCAAGGTAAGGTGTAGTTGGCAGCAAGGTGAGTAATAATAAAATCAATCAATCCAAAAGGAGTTCATGTGTTCCAAAAGGGAGCCAATGGCTCCCTTTTGGAACACATGTACTCTATTGAATTGAACAAAGATTGATTTTACTAATACTGACCTTGTTGCCAGTCAATTCTGGGTTGAATGACAACCAGCATAATTTAACTACTTCCTGTGAGACCAGGCTGTCACAGCCATGCCCCCTGGGGGGTGCATCATCAAGCCAGCCTAGGATTATAGTCATAGGTGTGCACAGCCTATTGCATTAGGGTGCGAACCCCAAAGCTCAAACACATATGCGTGTGCATGTGTATATATACTGCCGGTGTCAGTAGAGCAGTGGACGATGTCAGTAGGGCTGTTTGGCGTCAGCAGTGCAGAGGAAGGTGTCAGTAGTTTTTATTTCGTTTTTTTATTGTTTTTTACAATTTTATTTTTTTAATTAGTTTTTTCCAATTTTTACAATTTTTTTAGGAGTCCCATTAGGGGGCTTTGGTGAAAAATGTGTATAAACAGGGGGCATTGGCAGAACACAAGTTGATTAGGGTGTGCCCAGGCACACCTGGCACACCCTGTGCGCACGCCTATGATTATAGTACTGCAGCATTAAATTGTGCTTACACTTCATTTTGTGAGTGATTCCACAATGTTACAGTAAGGACCACCAACTGCCCTAACTGGAGAAAAATAGGAAGGACCTGTGAAATATCAAAAGACACTTGGAATTAAGTCATACATTTAAGTAATAATAAAAAAAAAAAGTATGGGAGATTCAGGGAGAGGATGGGAAAATTGAAAGGGCTAAAGCTGTAGATGTGCTTTACCAGTCATTGGAACTCATCTCAATAGCAGTTCATTGATTTCAGTGTGCCACACAAGACAATGACCTGGACATGCAATAATCAGCCAATTTTTAGAGGGGGACGAGACCCAGACATTATGAGTAGACTTTGTATTGTACTGCAAGCTTTGTTTTAAAGTGGAAGTAAACCCTTCGATCATTTTCAGCCAAGGAAGCTGCCATCTTGGCCTCTGTTTAATCTTCAACTGCCATGATGCTGCACATGTGATCAGTTATGACACCAGCCATTGGATGGTTTGATAGTTTGGTTGAGAGCACAACCAATGTGACAGTTAGCATTTCCGGCATGCCGGGAATGTAACTGTTTTTTGAAACTATTAAATCGTTGGGTTTACTTCCGCTTTAAAATGGCTCCACTGTACCTTTTTCGAAAATAATTATGAAATCTGCGATAACATTTTTGTTAAATATTACTTTTCTATAACTTGTGTTTCTTTATTTTCATATTTATATCCATGTTTTACATATTAGGCAAAATTTTGAAATAAAGTGATAGCTTGCAGGTCTCTACACTGGAATTGCTGGTTAGGGAGTCAGCTGTGTGCCTGAAAACATCATCAACACTTTATTTATTTATTTAAAATATACATTTGTTCTGATACATTTTAGATTTTATATACTCAGTCATAAAATGTATCATCTTTAATGTAAACTGGTTTGTAACCTATAGAGAACATTCTTTAAACCAGGTCAAACATCTTCCCTTACTTTTCCAATTTTACTTTTTTTTCGTAAGTTTTCCAAATTCAAAATAGTGCTGTGCTTATCACAATTTTAAATGATCACATCCTTAGAAGGGTGTGAAATGATAATTAGCAGATAGTTATAAAAAATAATTGTAATATATTCTGAATAAATTTCAGGCCAAGCCCAGTAATGTTGTCATTAATCACTGCCTCGCTGCAGCCATGTTTTTTTTTTTTTTTTTTCTTCCTCATGAAAATACAGAATTAAAGCATTAATTTTTCACAAATTGATAGTGAGAGAAGTCCCCACCTCCTAGTCATGGAATATGCAAATGACGGAACAATAAATAGAACAGGCAAACACAGAGCAGTAGCCTCCTCAGAATTAACTCTTTATGTGCAAATATTTTATTCTTCAAAAATGTAGCTGGTTTAAAAAAAAGACTGCTTTCATTTGTTGACTTTTATGATCTTTGTTGCACATTTTGCTAAGTATCTTTTTTTGTGCAGTTGGTATGATTATGTTTAGAAATAAATTACAAATAATAATGTTACAAATAATACTAACAGTGCAAGATGTGGAGGACACCAAAAGTGGGAAATAAGAAAACATGGGGGTACTAACCACACCACTTTGCAGTATAAATATAAATAATACACATAATTTCTTTTGTTGTGACAGCAAAAATAGATTTATAACATTAATTGCAATTAAATGTTAAAGCTTTACAGCACAGTTTTCCATCTCTCTGAACTCAAAAAGTAAGGATTTGCTATGTTATAGGGACATTTTAGAAATGTCAACTGTGCCTGAAAATGTTATTTGTTTGTCTGGGATTCCTCCTGATAAATGGTGGCACAGTTTCTGATATGTGAAGGAGCCTAGGCACTCTTGTATCTACAGCCTCACATATACTATATTTCCAAAAGTATTGGGACACATGCCTTTTCATGCACATGAACTTTAAAGGCATCCCAGTCTTAGTTGGTAGGGTTCAATATTGGATTGGCCCACCCTTTGCAGCTATAACAGCTTCAACTCTTCTGGGAAGGCTGTCCACAAGGTTTAGGAGTGTGTCTATGGGAATGTTTGACCATTCTTCCAGAAGTGCATTTGTGAGGTCAGGCACTGATGTTGGAGGAGAAGACCTGGCTCGTAGTCTGCGTTCTAATTCATCCCAAAGGTGTTCTATCAGGTTGTGGTCAGGACTCTGTGCAGGCCAGTCAAGTTCCTCAACCCCAAACTCGCTCATCCATGTCTTTATGGACCTTGCTTTGTGCACTGATGCACAGTCATGTTGGAACAGGAAGGGGCCATCCCCAAACTGTTGAGTCAAACATTCCCATAGACACACTCCTAAATCTTGTGGACAGACTTCCCAGAAGATTTGAAGCTGTTACAGCTGCAAAGGGTGGGCCAACTCAATATTGAACCCTACGGACTAAGACTGGGATGCCATTAAAGTTCATGTGTGTACCTTGCTGAGGGCCTCGGACACGGAGGGCACTCTATCTGCCCTCTACTCCATCCTAGCAGGATTGGATACCTCGAAAGTTTCCCAGCTGTTTTCGGCTTGGCAGGCGGATATCCCGGCGCTGGCCGACGACGACTGTGAAGAGGGCATCCAACAATAAGTCCCATTAATGATATCGGCTAGAGACTGTCTCATGCAACTGAAATTTCTACATCGGGTCTACTATTCTCCCGAAAGATTAGCTTGAGTATATCCTGAGAGGCAACCAGCATGCCATAGATGTAGGGCTGAGGTTGGTACCTTTTTTCATAGTGTGGCCATGCCCACAACTGAGACCTTTCTGGACGGGGGTGGTGGAGGCAATAAATTCCATAGGTAAATTGCGTGTCCCCCTCGATCCGATACCCCTATTGTTGGGCATCTGTGACACATTGGAGGCCCCACAATCTAAGAAGCTATTCGTATTTTACAAACCCCTTCCCCCTACGGTCCAACAATGGCAGTCCTTGGTAGATTTGGCACTGCCGTTATACAAGCTAACGTATATGGGGAGCGTAACTGCCCAAAAAAATCTGGGCGGCATGGGTCCATGAACGCAGGGTGCCTCTGGACTAGGACTCAGGAACAGGTAACACAGGGAATTTGAGATGAATGGTTTTGTTTATATGGCCTAATGATGGTAACTCATAACTGAAGCAGGAATGTAACCCCCTTTTCCCCTCTTCTCTCTCTATTCCCCTCCTGCCACTCTCCCTCCCTGCTCCTCTCCCCTTCCCTTCCCTCCCCCCCCCTGTTCCTCCCCCCCTCCCCCTGGATGTCAGGGCTTCTCTTCTCTTTGTTTCTACACTTCCAGCATGACCCGTTGTGCGCCCGGATGGTAGCACCTTCTCCCCTGTCTAGTTTACTGTAATATGCTGAAATTCTCACTGACTTGTTTCTACTGAACCTGGCTGATTCATGTATGGTTGCTATGATTGTACCACTGTTTTCTTTTTTGTTCTGTCTAAAAACTTGAATAAACTTTTTTGTTTTTTGTTAAAAAAAAGTTCATGTGTGTGTAAAGGCAGGCATTCCAATACTTTTGGTAATATAGTGTATGTACCTGTATACCTGAAGTGTGAAATCGAAGGCACTGCTGTCTCTGACTGCTACTCTCTGGAAATTTGGAGTAAGATTTAGTGATGTGTACTGTGTAAGCAGGTGTTTCCAAGGGGGTTTCTGTATTGAGTGTTTTTTATTTTGTTGTTAAGTTTTTTTGCTCTACTGTGCGGCTCTGATTGCCTGCTTCTTTGTACAACTGTGTATTGCATGTAGGTTAATTGCACTGTTTAGTTATGTTGCCCTGCAGAGTTGGTAAGTCCTGAAAAGCAACGGTTCACTCTGCTGGTTGAGTCTTCCTTGGCTTTTTAGGAAGTACTGCCATGTGCTGGGGGAAAAAGTTAGTACGGTTTTACTGATTATGTTGAGTCATGCTGATCTAAGCTGTCCATGTGCCTGAGAAGTACAAACATTCAGGAGATCAGCAGTCTGAGGAGGAGTGACTGTATGCTTGGGAAGGAGACAGGATCTGAGCTAGGATGTGATTGCCATTTTGCCTGAAACCACCGCTTGTTCATTTTTAGTATTTCAACAACTTCAGTAAAGAATGTTTATTGGTATCTGACTTGGCCTGGTCTGACATTACTTAAGGAAATTTTGAAAGGGGTGCATGCCTATATGCGGTGCAAATGAAGCTATTCAGAGGAGGCTATATTGATGTTTCTAATAACTACAGTACTAGTGTCGGATACATATCTAGCCATCCAGTCGGGAAGCGGTCTGACTGGCAAAGTTGATGAAAGACCCTGGTAGTGAAGGAGCTTTTGTGCTTAGCTCTTTCCCTAGCAACTGGAACCTCAATACTCGGTTTGATATCACGGCACAGGGCATCCTAGGGACCCAGCCTGGAAGTCACAGAAGATGGAGTAAGGCTTTGGGAAAAGAATAAGCATGGGATATGTACAAGAGTTAAGCTTACTAGTATTCAAGTGAAACATTTAAATCAATGTCACTGAGAGTGAGGTGATGGGTTCCTCGGCTGCCATCCAGCATTTCTGAATAATAGAACCAGTTCAGAAGTTCTGCACAATACAGAGTGAAGAAAAGGCACAGTGCAGAACAAGAAGGTCAAAGAAAAAAGAGGGCGCACCGACCTAGTGCATTACCAATGGCTAGTTTTATTAAAAGTAAGTTAAAAGATCATGGATACTCACAAAGCAAGTAAAATAATGGGCACATAACATTCCATCCAAGGAGATAGCCTCTTCCTGGAACCAAATAAGCAGATGACCAGAGAGTCAAGATGACAGATGTTTACAGCTACGGCTGACGCGTTGCGAGGGCGAGCCCCCTTCCTCAGAGCCAAAAAGTGATAGTAACTGGCTCTGAGGAAGGGGGCTCGCCCTCGCAACGCGTCAGCCGTAGCTGTAAACATCTGTCGTCTTGACTCTCTGGTCATCTGCTTATTTGGTTCCAGGAAGAGGCTATCTCCTTGGATGGAATGTTATGTGCCCATTATTTTACTTGCTTTGTGAGTATCCATGATCTTTTAACTTACTTTTAATAAAACTAGCCATTGGTAATGCAGTAGGTTGGTGTGCCCTCTTTTTTCTTTTACCTTCCAGTCCTAAGAACACCAATTATTCTGAGGAGGGCAGCAAGATCCCTGGTCATTCCCTTTTTAACGGAACACTCTGGTTGTGCCACCAAGAGACCAAGCTTCCGAGCGCAGGAGATTGTTTTTTTTTGTTACAGTGCCGAACAAGGCATGGTATGTCAGCTCAGCATATAGGGGAAAGAACAGTTGGAGATAGACCACATGCAACAATGATGATTATTCCTTCTCACTGCAAACAGGACTCTGGTCCTGGGTGAACACATATGGTCATGACCATATTTTGTTAACCACTTGAAGACCAGGCATTTTTATTGCAAACATTACATTTATTTATTTTTTAAACGCAGGAGCCCTTGAGAATAAATTGGTGGGTTTTGCATTTTTTTTTTCCAATACATTTTTATTGTATACAGAAGATGAAATATACGGGTATACAAGATCATAAGGTATACAATTTCAAATGCATGGTCGTATAGAGAGATGAAAGTATTAATACTAGCATGTACAACGTATACATGAACAAGGTTTGTGAAAAACAATGTTTAAACAATATATGTGGATAAACCAATTTACAGTATAATAAAACAGTTACCTGCATGATGCAAGTAAAGTGATTAAACAGTGTGTTGTAGTTTTCATATTGCATGTATTAGGGAGTGTCAGTTAAAGTAGCTGTGAGAGTATATGTTTTGTGTAGTATGTTCAAGGTATTGATAAGTGTGATAGCTATTGACAATTATTGGTTTCATTGTGTCTTCTGCGGTTATTGGCCAAGTGTTTCTCTAAGTGATGGTTTCTCCTAGGGTTGCGGTCTCCGGACCACTAGCAACCCCTACTGAATAAGGTGGTTCAAATAGGCCTATTCTGTGGTCAGGTTAATCTATCACAACTATAGGGAAGATCTGGTATAGGTGGTGGAAGTATGGGGGGGGGGTCAGGAGGAATTCCGACTACGGGAGGAAGGAGCTATCTAATAGAGATCGTGGGGGAGATGGTCCAGGGACGGCTATGTGTGACCTTATCACACTTAGTGGGTAAGGGGGTTGGGAAGAGAATAAGCAGAGATATGGATGGAAAGGGATAGGCGAAGGCGATTCCTTCCTCCTCCTCTGACCTGACAATGTGTACCAGCAACTTTTACTGGGGTACTAATTGGGAATATTCAGTAGATGTCTAGAAGTGATGCCAACACGACCAGGTTTTCTGGAACTTGGAAGGTGTGTCTTTGGCTTGATGAACCAATTCTTCCATGTCTGCAACTTTTTTTATGCATCTGAACCAATCCACGATGGTTGGGGGATTTGTTGTTTTCCATTGTTGCTGCATTTAGTAGGTGTAGAGTTAGGGATCGGTGGTATTGCTTTTTAGGAATGGAGGAGTGATGTAGAAGCATTTGAGCCGGTGAAAGGTCTATTGGATATGTGGTTATTAGAGTAGTGAGACGATGGACTTCTGTCCAGAAGGGTTGGATTCGGGGGCAGGACCAACCGTCGTTGTCAGCGCACCTCCAACAGTTGGGGGGTATGGTGGGGGAAATTTTATGTAGTCTAAGAGGGGTTTTGTACCATCTGGAGAAGACCTTAAATCCATTTTCTTGTGCAGAAACATTGGTCGAACCCTTATGAATGTAAAACTAGATTTTTTCCCAATCCTCTTCTGGGAGGTTTATAGAATGATCCCTTTCCCATCTTTGACTCGCTATGTTGGATTTTGGACTGTGGTCCAAGAACAGGAGGGAATACATGTCTGAAATTAGGTGTCTCTGCGGTTCTGTTCTTGTGCATGGTACTTCAAAAGGTGTGTTTTGTCTACAGTGAATGTTTTGGAGAATCGAGAGGTAGTTTTTGGTATACATGTTGGATTATTTAGAGGGTAAATGGATCCCGAGATAGGTGATCGAATCGAGTCCTTGAAGGGGAAGTTCGTTTGACATTGTGTGAGCGTGTTGTTCTCTAGGGATATATTCAGTGCTTCTGACTTCGTAAAGTTTATTTGGAAGTTGGTCATAGTTTTAAATGTGGCAAAATCTTTGAGTATGTTGGGTAATGTAATCTGTGGTTCAGTGAGGAATAAGAGGATGTAGTCTGCGAAAGCCGCTAGTTTATAGGTAGTCTTGGCGATTTTGACCACTTTGATGTCGGGGTTAGACCTAGGCATTGTAGTAAAGGTTCTAGGGTAAGTACAAATATTAATGGAGAGAGAGGGCAACCCTGGCGTGTACCCTTCAATATTGTGAAGGCATTCGATAGGTGGCCATTGACTCGAACCTTGGCCGTTGGGGAGGAGTATAGGGCCAGAATAAATTGTAAAATACGATCATGTATGCCAATCGTTTTGAGAGCTTCCAACATATAGTCCCAGGCCACTCTATGGAACGCCTTCTCTGCTTCTAGGGATAAGAAAAATCTGTGGTGTTGTGTAGAAGTCAACCATCTGTGTATATTGATGGCTTTTATGGTGTTGTCTCTTGTCTCTCTGCCCGGTATGAAGCCCACCTGGTCTAATTAGATGAGTTTGGGTAATAAGGGCAGAAGACGATTGGCTAGGATTTTGCGTAGAGTTTGAGGTCCACATTTAATAAAGAAATCGGTTGATAATTGGTGACTAGTGAGGGGTCTTTATTTGGTTTTGGGATTACCAATATGTGTGCTGTGAGGAGGTCACAGGGTGGGGGGTGGTCAGACGTAATGGAATTGAATGCTCTTAGGAAATGTGGTCGAAGCATGTCACTAAAGGTCTTGTAGTAACCTGTCATCAAGCCATCCGGGCCTGGACTCTTTCCCGTTTTCAACTGTTTGAGTGCTGTGTCAACCTCTTCAGAGGAGATAGGGTGATCTAGGTCTCTTTCCTCCAAATCAGATAATCGTTTGAGCCTGCATTTTGTAAGGAATTCTTGATCATTTGTGTACGTGTAGAGTCTTCTGGCTGTGTGTCCATGGGTCCTAGGTTGTACAGGTGGGTGTAGTATGTAACAAATTAATTCGCTATCTCGTCGTTGGGTAATATTTTATGTCCTGCTGAATCGTTGAGAGAGTGAATTGTTGTGGATGCTTTCGCCAGGAGCTTTCAGGATTTTTTTCCGTATTCATATTATTCATACTCATACCCATACTCGTACTCATATATATTATTCATATGAGTATTTTTTGGGTTAGTATATCATTTAGTTTTTTTTTTTTTCGAGTTTCTCCAGTAGTTCTGCCCTGGCTTGGACGATTTTGTGTAGGGAGGATGCTGTTTGGCTGGATTTATGTGCTCATTCTAACATGTAGGACTGCCTGTCTTTTCTGTGTTTCACGGAGATTGCAATTAGTTCTCCTCTTATGGCACATTTGTGTGCCTCCCACCTCAGCATCGGTGATATGTCCGAGAAATTACTTTCTCGGAAATATTGGAGTAGTCATCTGTTTATTGGGGTGTGATCGTACTGTCTGTGAGTAGGGAGGGGTCTAGGCGCCATATCGAGAATCGCAATGGGAAGTCTGGGAATGCTATGTACATGGACATAGCGTGATGGTCTGATAAGTACATAGGGTCTATGGTAGCTGCCGTGAGCATCGTCAAATCTCTTTGCGAGATGAATAGGTAGTCAAGTCTAGAGTAACGGTTATGGGGGGCTGAGTAGAATGTATAGTCTTTCACGAGTTTCAATTGTACGTAGTGCTTTGTACGGCATAGTAGAGGTTCCCGTCGATGTGTCATGTAGGGGGTTAAGGGGGACATTAAAGTTGTAGTGTCGATCTAAAGAATGGGACTTGTTCTAAATTTGGTGCATAGATATTTGCCAGGGTGACCAGTTTTCCATGAAGTGAACCCTTCACAAAGAGGGAGCGGCATTCCTTATCTAGACATGTATCTGAAATTTGAAACGGGCAAGAGGATAGAGACCCCTTTGGATCTAGAAACGTGGTTGGTTGCATACAGGGAGGTTGGGTAATGGGCGTTCGAGAGTTTCGGAGTGGAGTCTGCTTTAAAATGTGTTTCCTGTAAGAAGATAATGTCGGCCTTGTTTTTGTGCATTGAGAGAAGTAATTGGGAGCGTTTTGGGGTGTTGAGGCCACGTGTGTTTAAGGAGATAATTATAACAGAGGGTAAGGCAGGTATTGCTTCTGTCACTCTCGTATGTAAGCGATATTGGCTGAAGTAGGGTCAGGTAGTGTCGGAGGAGGAGGAGGGGGAGTAGGAAATAAAGGGCCTGTAGCTAATAGAGGGGAGGGGGTCAAGATAGGTTAGGAAGAGTGATGCAAGAGGGGCAGGAAAGGAGGAGGGGAAATTGTAAATGGGCCTTGTAAGGAGTGAGGTTAAAGGGTTGAGACGTGGATACGGTTGAACTCTGCTTGCTAGTCTGATTGCTCTAGACACCTGGTCTATGGTGTAGCCAGAGCGGTTCAGTGGTAGGGCGTGATTTAGCAAGCGATGTGTCGCAGGGGCAATATTGGGTACCACTGTGGGGGGTGGAGAGACTAGAGACGGTGGAGAGAAGTTCACTCAGTCTATGGGGTACGTCCTGCCATACAGAGGAGTAAGTAATTGGTGATTGAGGAGGCTGTATGTGTTTAACCAGGGGTATGTAAGGGGACATTGTGTCTGAATGAGATCTATGTGGTATTCCAGAGGGGAGTGTAAGGTATGGGGATCTCGGAGGGAGTGGGTGTAGGGATGTGAGGCTGGTAGGATAAGTGTGTATGGGAATGAACAAACCCATGTAACACATTAATATGCATAAGAAGCTCAATTTGAATTTAAGACAGGGCTCGACAAATCCCAGGCGCCAGGTCGCCATTGCGACTAGAAATTTCACCCTGGCGCCTGGGCTTTGATCAGTGACAGGTGCCTCTGCTACAGGGCGGGTTGCGGGGTCTTGACAAGGAACGTGATTAGCGGTGGCAGTGGGGATGGAGCAGGAAGAGAGCGGCACAGCAGCGGCTGACACAGCGGGAGGAACGAGTGGCCAGCAGAGTGAAGTCAAGCTGGGGATCCTCGGCGGCCTGTCTTCCCCACTGCTGCTGTAGCTCTGTCTCAGGGTATTGCGGGAAGCGGCTCAGTACATCGGGGATCCGGAGTCAGTGGTTTGCCAGCACCTGAGCGCCCTGCTCTTCTGGCTGAAGGAGAGGGGCTGAGCATGGGAGAAGAGGGTCTCCGTGGTGTTCCCAGGCGGGGGCTGCGGGCCGCACCGGGTGACACCAGTGGGCAGTGGCACCACTCGCTAAAACTGCACGCTGCACAGTCCTCACTCCTACACAGCGGAGCGGACCGAAGCCGCCTCCCTCTCCTCTCTTAATGGAGGAGGAGGAGGGAGTCCGAGGGACACATTCTGCTGTGCCTACCCCGCGCTGTTCTGAGGTCTGTAAAATATTTAATGTGATACAAATAGATGTGCTGGGGGGGGGCGCTATGGGATGGGAGAGGGGTGGTCTTCACTGAAGGGGGTCTGCAATAATGGGCGGTCTGCACTGATGGAGAGGGGGTCTGCACTGAGGGGGGGTCTACATTGATGGGGGGGATCTGCACTGAGGGGGGTGTACACTGATGGAGGGGGGTTTGCAATGATGGGGGGCTGCACTGATGGAGGGGGGTCTACAATGAGGGGGTCTGTACTTAGTGAGGGGGATCTATACTGCGGGAGGGGGTCTGTACTTAGTGAGATGGACCTATACTGCGGGAGGGGGTTCTGTACTTAGTGAGACGGATTGATACTGCGGGAGGGGGGTCTGTACTTAGCGAGAGGGATCTATACTGCGGAAGGGGGTCTGTACTTAGCGAGAGGGGATCTATACTGCGGGAGAGGATCTATACTGCGGGAGGGGATCTATACTGCGGGAGGGGATCTATACTGCGGGAGGGGGATCTGTACTGTGGGAGGGGGATCTGTACTGTGGGAGGGGGATCTGTACTGTGGGAGGGGGGTCTGTAGTTAGTGGAGAGGGGGGTCTGTAGTTAGTGGAGAAGGGGGTCTGGGTCTGTAGTTAGTGGAGGGGGTGACACCAACCCTAGTGACGCCACTGGGGCTAATCACTTAGTCATACCAACAAAAAAAAACAACTGGCGCCTAACTTTTTTACCTGGCTCCTAGATTCAAAGCAAATTTGTCAAGCCCTGATTTAAGATATATATACGGTACATCGAACAGTACAGCTGAATAACATAACAGCAATTAGGCATATTAACTTGGAAACAGAAAATGTGTAAAAAGTGACCAAAGTTAATAAAGTGAGTAAATTCATTGTCAATTGGAGCAGTTAGGTAATGCATCATTCTGTTGCCTGGGGTTGAATTTACAAATTAACCTATGTGGGGGTGACACCCGTGTTCCTGTTCCTGGGCCTATATTCATTAAATTGAGATAGTGAGGGGAGGGTGAGTCCTCGGTGCATGGGGGAGGGTTGTTTGGGCCCATTAGCCGAGCTATATATGGGAAGTGAAGCCCTGTAGAATAGAGATCGGTAACCTATGAGGCACAAATTACTGTCGCTGACCATTATATGCGAGTCGTGTGTGCCGCTTGGTGTCGGCTGCACTAAAATATATGTGTACGAAGCACATGTCTATGAAGCACGTGTTGTGTCCGTCAGCTGAGGATTTCTCTGAGGGTTTCCACTGGGGTGAGACAAAGATGTGATGTTACCCATTCGCCTAGAACATTGATAGGGGAGGGTACGGAGCCTATTAACCACGTAAGATCTAGGTCTATGCATCTGGACGCATATTCCAATAGGGATTTGTGTTGTGCATAATGATGCTATCCCTAGGATTTGTATAGTAATCGGTCTTATAAGTTTTAAGGGATGGAGACAAGGGTATATTCCCCCCATGGAGCTAGTGGACTCCGGGCAATGATTAAAGCCCTATAGACCTTATATAATTAACTTTGGGATGTAAATTGTAACATGGAGTGTCCACTAGTGTAGAGTTCTAATAATTCATCCCTATTGGAACTTGTTCTATTAAAAGAGGGTATACCTGTGCTGTTGAAGTAGCATTTCTTTGACAAGAGACTTCTAGAGGTAGACCTGACAGGAGATGGCCATTGCGAAATATACGTTATAGCTGGAGTCTGGCTCTCTGACATGGCTCAGAGGATGGCCGGCGGGGGTAGCCATACCGAAGGGATAGGGTAATCCGGTGAGATGACTAAGATAGATAGTATGCGGTATCTCACAGGAATGAAGTTATAGATGTAGATCAGGGAAATTTTGACTGATTATCAGCTTTGTACCATTCAAAGTGGTTAGACTAGCGTGTGCTAGCTTGGTGCATCTAGTGAAAGCTTCTTGAGGTGTTAAAGTTCCAGAGTAAGGAGCCAGGCTCCCGCTGGTCATCCTCCGAGCCTAGCCCATCCGTGTGGCAGAAACCTTAATTGTCCTGTATGAGAAAGGGTTCAAATTGCCTAGGTAGTAGTATATATAGCTTGGATTAATCGTATTTGTATGGTGGGGCAGATAGTTTGGCTAGCAGTCTAGGCAAAACAGTTAAAAGCGTGTGCAGCTTCAGCAGCGAGTGTAAACAGGAGAGGGTCGTCCGGGTCAGGAGTAGTTTACATTAGAAATGAACGTACAGATCCGGGTGAGCAAGTTGCGTGGAGACAATGGTATAATGGATATAATGGGTATAACAAAAACAGGTTTAACAAAATGAGAGAAACTTAACTGAATCCTGAGGTCATCAGTGTGCTTGCTCAATGATCACGGTGAGCTCTGCGGGTTTGAGGGGCTTTTGTGGGGCTTGCACCCTGGTAAGGGCCGTAAGTGGATTGGTAAGAACGTGCTTCGGAAGGCGACCGCTGTCTAAAGTAGCAGATATCCTGAGTTTCCATGGGTTCGCTTCTGGGTTGTGTGTGTCTTGCAGCAGTAGGGTGAAATTCTGCATACCATTCAGGTACTTCTGTCAGCAGGATATCCAGTGTTTTACAGAAATGGCGTAGATTTCTGGCACCCTGAGGAGAGTATTGCAGCCTTGTGATGTTGCTGACAAGCAGAAGGGAAATTTCCACCTGTATGGAATCCCCTTCGTACAGAGAACTTCTAGTAGGGGCCGGGGTTCTCTGCGTCACTGGAGTGTAATGTTGGAGAGATCCTGGAACAAGCGTAGCTCTATGCCATTATGTGATAACTGGATCTTGTTCCGAACTTTTCTTAAGATCTCTAGATCTCTGTAGGGGATTTGTCCAAAACGTTGTTGAAGAGGCCTACTACCGTAGCTCTGAATTTGGTCTATATCAACTGTTTCTGTGAGGCCTCACAGTCTCAGATTGTGGCTCCTTCCACGGTTGTCAAGGTCCATATGTCTATTAAGATCACGGAGCTGCAGGGAGTGTGTGTCCATAACTTGTTGGGCCCTGCGAATTGCAGTGGACTGTGATGCCGTCACTTTCTCTACCTCCTGCATCCGTCCCGCAATAGACTGTATGTCAATCCGGAGGTCTGTGATTGCAGTCGTCTCCTTAATATCAGTTGCAACGGAGCTGAGGCCATTTAAGCTGGGTTGTTGGTGCGGTGTCAGGAGGATTTCCTCATTATTAGGAGAGGAGCGTGTGTGAGATGTTCCCGCTGGTGCCTGGCTTGTAGGCGGCTGCCTGCTTTGTGAGGGCGCCATATTGCCAATCTGCGTCCGGAACATTTCTGGGATGCTCTGGGTCAGTCCGCCGCCTAGATTGCGGGGAGAAGGTGAACGTGAGGCAGAGGAGCTACAGGAGGATGTCCCCATGGTTTTTGGGTAGTTAGCAGTGTGTATTACCTCCGTGAAAGTCAGTTGAAAATCTCTGTCAGCGGCCATCTTCCACCGAGGTCAAGCCACGCCCCAGGTTTTTCAATTATTTATGTCACGCGGTATTTGCACAGCGTTTTTCAAATTCAATTTTTGGGAAAGAATACACTTTTACGTTTTAATGCAAAAAAAAAACACAATACATAACCCAATTTTTTGTAAAATATAAAAGATGATGTCATGCCGAGTAAATAGATACCAAACATGTCATAGTTTAAAATTGTGCTCACCAGCACAACGGGGACAAATACCTTAAATTTTACTATCCATAGGTGATGCTTTAACAACCTTGGCAGGTTACCACTTTAGATGTACAGAGAAGGTCTAGTACTAGAAATACTGCCCTTGATTCGACGTACGTGGAGATACCAAACATATTTGTGACGATAGCGGTTTGGCCCAATAATGCCAATGACGGGGCACAATTACTACCAATGACACAAGCGACAGGGATCAGTTCCTCTCACTGACACCAAAGATGAGGCATTGTTTACTCCAACTGATGCTCGGCCACAGTTTGGCCCCCCCTTAAATCTGAAGGACAGTAAACTGGGTCTTCGTTTAGAGAGTTTGGAGACCCCTGGTCTATAGTAAAGGTTGACCCCCCACCCACAATCACCTATTCCCCAGAATTGGAGCTAGTGATGGTTGCAACTACTGTGGCCAATTGATCATACGGCACACCTGGTAACAGTTTGAGATTGACGCCTAATTGTTATTAACATTAAATTCTTCAATGGCTTGTTTTCAATTATAAGGGTATATCTATTATTTTATATATATACCGTATATATATATATATATATATATATATATATATTTTTTTTTGTTTGTTTTAAATGGAGCATACCTTTAATTACACAACACAATGGGGTTGATATACTAAAGGCAAATCGACTGTACACTTATCAAGTGCAGTTGCGCTCATTTTCCCTAGAGCTTGGTAAATGTGGTAAAGCTCTGCACAGTCTATTTGCCTTTAGTAAATCAACCCCTATGTTTCCTCAGTGAGTGCAATAACCATGAAACATATATTTTGTCATTGCAGGTCCTCTGTGCGATCGCTGCAAACTGGGCTACAAACAAGACATATTAGGACAAGAGAGCTGTACACAATGCATGTGCAACGCTTATGGCTCCATCAATCAATTCTGCAATCCCACCAGCGGACAATGTAAATGCAGAGAGAATGTCAGCAGACTCCGCTGTGATACCTGTATTGACAACTATTATGGGTTGTCTGCTGATGGTTGTAAACCCTGTAAGTGTCACACGGAAGGGATTATCCCTGGAACAGTTTGTGACGCTATGACAGGCCAATGTGTCTGTCAGCCTAATGTTGGAGGAAGGCAGTGCAATGAATGCCGGCATGGCTACTACAAATCCACACAAAATGGCTCCATGTCTTGCCTGCCCTGCCAGTGTGATGGATCTGGCACCATAAATGGCTCACAGGCCTGTGATAAGTTAACCGGACAGTGTTTGTGCAAGGCTGCTGTAACAGGGCCACACTGCAATGTTTGTGTGAACCATACCTACAATCTATTGGTTGTGAATCTCCTGGGCTGTCAGAATTGTGACTGTGACCCTATTGGAACTTTGCCAGGTTCAAGCTGTGACCCAATCGATGGGCAGTGCCAGTGCTTGACAGATTTTGAAGACAGAAGATGTAGCAGATGTAAGCCTGGTAAGTGTTAACAATGAATATGAACAGGAAAAAAAAACAGCTAATAAGAAAAAGTGTACCTATAGCCAAAATAATGTTTTAGATTTGGATATAGTGGCAAAACTTGTTTGTGTCCCACTAGACTTAAGCCCCATACACACGGTCGGACTTTTTGACAACAGACTTCGAAATGAGCAGGTTTTCAAAAAAATCCGACCGTGTGTATGCTCCATCGGACAAACTTTTTCGGTTTTCATCGGACAAATGTTCGCTCTGCAAACGGACAAACTTTTCGGCAACAAAAGTCCTACGGTGCAAAATCCTATTGTGTGTACAGAAGTCCATCGGACTTCAGTCCAAAGTACAAACACGCATGCTCAGAACCAATGTTAAAATCAACCAACAATAGCAGAAGTTGACCATAGGGTGGCGGTAAAGAGCAGAAAAACCATGTGATTTGGTGAAAGTTGGCTGAAAAAGTCCAGCCGTGTGTATGCATACCAAGTTCACGGCCAATGCCCTGTGAACAAAAATCCACGGAAAAGTTTGAAGTCAGACCGTGTGTATGAGGCTTAACACTTTTGATTTGTCCTAGTGACCCCTGGGAAAGAATATAGTTTTGAGAAATTCAACTTTTTATTGTTGTCCCCAAGACATGAGATATCATCCTATAGGGCAGTGTTGGGACGGTTCCCTGGCACCAAAGTTGAATACGACAAATTGTAATGCAGAGGCAGGAGAGGCAGCAGTAGTGCCTTCCATACCACAGGGTCCAAGGCAGGAGCCTCTCCTGCATTTTGCTTGGTTCAGTCCGGTGTTCTGTCAGATTAGGCGACCCGTCAAAACTTGTAACTGAAATAAGGTTCCGTCACGACCATCTTGGTACACCCCGCACTCAGCCGCAGTAAGCATACAACTATACAGTGAATTAAATAATGAGTATCAAAAAACATAAATGAAATAAATAAGCACTTTATAGTTCATATGTGTCTGTAAAAAAATAAATATCTGTGAAAAAATATATCTGTGAAAAAATATATGTGAAATCTTCTCCTCTATTAAAGATGATAAAGAGTTCTACAGAGTGCAGGTAAACCATGGGGATAATGCTCCAATACTTAGTAAAGATCCCGCCACCAAGGTGAAGAGTGAAGGCTTACCAGACAGCCTGCGACCACCCTTCTCAGGGGGGTCAAAACAGGCTCAGTAGAGTGATGTTTACTCAATGGAAAGCAGGATGATTCAGCAGGGACGCTTCATCCACAGTGGGAGAGTCTCCAGAGACGTTAATTGGACACCTGGCCGAAACAGGAAGTAGACACACTCTTTCCAGATCAGAGTGAATGTCCCTCAGTAGATGGGGTAAGATCTCCTCTCCTGCCACTTCCAGCAATGTCTCCTCTCTATGAGAAGGCTGTCTGGTAAGCCTTCACTCTTCACCTTGGTGCCGCCGAGCTCCATTCCCTGCGACGTTACGACGCACGGGGATGGAGATCGGCGCCAAATTCAAAAAAGTTAAAACACAGTACACATACAGTACACTGTAATCTTACAGATTACAGTACTGTATAAAAAAATTACACACCCCCTTTGTCCCTAGTGGTCTGTCCAGTGTCCTGCATGCACTTTTATATAATAAAAACATTTTTTTCTGCCTGGAATTTGGAGATTGTCCATAGCAACCAAAAAGTGTCCCTTTACGTCAAAAGTGGTTTTAGACCAGCTAGAAAACAGCGATAATAAATTAGAATCACTTGCAGAATTGAGTGATAGCAATTTGTGGGGAAATTCGTCATCAAACACTGAAAAACACTTTTATTATTATTATATTATTATTTTTTATAATTATTTTATAGTTATTTATTATATTATAATTTATGTTTTTTTTTTTTTTACTTTATCATACCCGGGATGTCTACTAGACTCTTGTTTGGACAGATTTAAGTGAGTTATTCCTAAGAATTACAGGCCTACAATATAAAACGCCAAATTTCCATGCAGAATAATGGTACCGCTTTCAGCACCTAAAATCTGACAGAATCATACCGACAGGGAGGTTAATGTGCTAGTCAATAGGGATAGGGATTTACTAAAACTGGAGCATGCAAAATCTGGTGCAGCTCTGCACAGAAACCAATCAGCTTCCAGGTTTTCTTGTCAAAGCTTAACTGAACTAGCTGAAGTAAGAAGCTGATTGGCTACCATGCGCAGCTGCACCAGATTCTGAATGTTCCCATTTTAGTAAATCCTAGCAAATCCTAGAAATGAACTTCTCTTATTTGTTGTCCTTTGGTCTGTTACATATACAATTGAAAGTGTTTATTATATCATTTCAATAAAACATGTTGATCTTATCAGGGCTGCCATGTGACCTGTGCACATTTCCCATGTTATCTCAATGAGTTTAATTAGTCCCTCTAACTCTTATCTTGGACTACAGAACAACAGTTCTCTATGTTGGGGAGATGAGGCTAGGGGGATGAATTCAGTAGGGTAACAAAAGACAACTTGGTAGGGCTAACATAATTCAGCCCACAAAATTGATGTGTGTTGTTGGTCAACAACAGATATCAGAAGCTAAGGGCATTTATGGCAGATTAACAGGTATTTGTATGTACTCTGCATGGTATTTAAAGGGATAGAACATAGATAATGTGTATGCATTCCAGAGATGTACTACATATATTTTTCTTTATTTTAATATGGCATTTAGGATATTGCCATCTTTGCTATGAGAATGGGGGCTTGTTTTGTTCCCATCCTTTTAGCATTCTCTGCTGTGAGCCTTAGCACCATATCTGATGAGATAAAAATGGTTTACAGCAACACCTGCTGGCCACATGTGGTAAATATGGAATATTCACATGTAGTAGTTCATTCTTACCATAGTAAAATGAAAAAAAAAATGTTAGTATTGCGCAGAATAACTAAAGAAAATATATATTTAAAACATTGTAGATTCCCATTAAAGCAGTTAAGAGGGGTACCTCTCCAGTCATAGGGAGGACTGCCTACAAAATGCTGAGGGATGAAGAATAGAAAATGTAAATTCTGGTTTTAAATATAGGTTTAGGGGAGTCAGGCAGCACAGCAGGATGTCCTGGCTTGAGCACTCCCAGGGGACTCTCCGAGAACATTTTAGCATGTTAATAAACTGATCCTTTAAACTTAATGAAAAAAAAAAATCTCTTTCACCAACATCTGACACAGCATAAACTACTTTGTCAAAGATTCTTATCAGTTTCTAGAATCAGTTTGTCTAACTGCCACCTAGAGTAAAAGGTAATACAGTCTCTTTAGAGGATTCTCCTGTTTTTACATTTTCGAAACCTAGTCACAGATGCACAGTTTAGCAATCGCAGTTCATGGATCATGGTTCAATCATCTAACCAAAGTGTCTCTCATGTGTTAATCATGCAAGGCTGATTTTATGTTCCCTGTGGTCCACTAAAAAGTAATGGTTTCAGAAGCTGAAATGTTTAGGACATTAACTTCTCCTGCGCCATCAATGACGGCCTGGCCTGGATATCAGAAAGGGCAATGGCACCCCACACTGGCATGATATTAATGATACAGGACACTTAGCCACCAGAGAAAGCTTTGCAAACGGCTCCTTGAGCTACTCAAGCCCTATTTTCGGTGGTGCACGGTCGTGAATTATGAATTACTCTTCTGTTTACAAACATAATATACAGTAAAGTGTCTGAGATCTTTCATGTCTGAAAATTGAGTTTCCTGCCTAGATAAGGAAAAACTAAGCTAAGGGTTTTTATATCTAAAATGGCAGCATAAATATACAGTAAGACTACAGCAAAGGTATGTTTCTGGCACGGGCAGCCCAAAGTTTGGGCTACTTCTGGGCAATGGGCCTTCTGTGTTGAAAAGTAATGCAAATTGAAAATTGTTTCTCATGGCTCATACATACGGGCATTATTTCACTGCATTTTATGAGAAGTTTTAATATATTTTTAAACATTATATACACTTCTTTTATGAACGTCCTGTTGGTGTGCGCACACTCCAGGTGTTCTTGAACATGACAGTTTTACTGCAGAGGCTATGGCAGAATGAATCAGCACACCATGTATTTGATCAGCTGCTTGTATTCCGACTTTAAAGTATTGTGAATAGAAGACCACACTGCATCTGACCTGAATAAGCATTGTCAGCCTAGTAGAGTAAGTGCTGGTGAATATACCCACTGATCGCTGATCGCTCAGTTCTTGGTCTGGTCTCAGCACTTACTGGAGTGCTGGGCTGGAAAGGGGGCTGGAGTGGCTGGCTCAGGCTCTCAGCGGCAGGCTGAGAAGCAGAACCAGCTGCCAATCAGGCCTCTTGGTGGATCCTGACAATATGGTTGGTATCCTTTCAGAGCCTGGAATGGCTTTAGCCCACTGTTGGCTGATTCTGGCTCACAAAAGAGCACACGTAAGTGCACTCCTGTAACCCACATGAGAAGTTTAGCCCAAAAAAGCTTTGGCCATACTTCTCTTTTATCATATATATTGTCATTGACACTAAACACAACTCCACTGCCTTATTTTGTAGCCCTTTTCCTTAACACTTATATTCTGTAGACACTAAACACTTAACCCTAATAACTTAATTCTAGACTTCTAACACTAATCTCCCCCAACACTGAACACGTTACCCCAATACCTAAATTCTAGACATCTAAAATTAACCTCCCAAACAATGGGCTTCACAGCCTGTTTCCTACTGCGCATGCGCTGTCTGAATGGTCCCACTGTCTTCTGGGACCTGTGTGTCTCCCAGAAGGCTGCAGGAGAGGGGGAGGAGGAGGTGCCGGAAATTTTGTAGATCGCCGCACAACAATTGTGGGGATCTTACTCAGAAGTGGGAGCAGGTACCTGGTCCAAGGTCTCTAACATCCACCAGCTCTGTGACGCCATCATAGAAGAGTGGAGGAGGACTCCAGTGGCAACCTGTGAAGCTCTGGTGAACTCCATGCCCAAGAGGGTTAAGGCAGTGCTGGAAAAGAATGGTGGCCACTAGGGATGAGCATCGTGTTCGCGTCGAACACATGTTCGACTCGAACATCGGCCGTTCGATGAAGAACGAACGTTATGGTCCGTTCGCGCTAAATTCGTGTTGCGCGACACGGCCCATAATTCACTGCGGCATCGCAGTGCATTGCTGGCTGATGATTGGCCAAGCATGCACTATAACCCGCATGCTTGGTCAATCACAGCGTGGAAAAAAAACGGAGAGCCGTAATTGGCCAAAGCCAGGGTGGCTTTGGCCAATTATGGCTCAGGGGGTTTAGTACATGCCCCACACTATATAAGGCCGCCTGGAAGTCGGCCTTGTGTAGTGTGTTGGCATTTGTAAAAGAGGCAGTTTCAGAGAGATAGACAGTGTCATTTATATTGAGTTAGATAGAGTAGGCAGGCGAGTCAGTTAGCTGCTGTTACAGTGTGTAGAGGATATATATGCATCCTAGGTCTTGTGTATATATATTTATACACTGTATTGAGTTTAGATAGATCCGTTCCTGTTAGTCTCTATACTGTGACAGGCAGGCAGGTGATTGTGCTAGCTGCAGACAGTCAGACTCCTTTCACACTGGGGCGGTTTGCAGGCGCTATTGTGCTTAAAATAGCGCCTGCAAACCGAGCCTAAACAGCGGCTGCTGTCTCTCCAGTGTGAAAGCCCGAGGGCTTTCACACTGGAGCGGTGCGCTAACAGGACGAAAAAAAGTCCTGCTAGCCGCATCTTTGGAGCGGTGAGAGGAGCGGTGTGTTTACCGCTCCTACACCGCTCCTTCCCATTGAAAGCTATGGGAAACCATAGTAATACCGCCGGCAATGCGCCTCTACAGGTATTAACCCTATTCCGACGGTATAGCGCCGCTAAAAATAGCCACGCTATACCGCCACCGCACCCACTGCCCCAGTGTGAAACCAGCCTAAGTATTGTTAGCGGCGCTATACCGTCGGAATTGCGGAGGTATTCGGCCGCTAGCGGTGCGGTTTTAACCCCCGCTAGCGACCGAAAAAGGGTTAATACCGCCCGCAATTCACCTCTGTAGAGGGGCATTGCCGGCGGTATTACCGCGGTTTCCCATTGTTTTCAATGGGAAGGAGCGGTGTAGGAGCGGTAAACACATCGCTCCTCTCACCGCTCCAAAGATGCGGCTAGCAGGACTTTTTTTTCAAGTCCTGTTAGCGCACTGCTCCAGTGTGAAAGCCCTCGGGCTTTCGCATTGGAGAGACGGCAGCCGCTGTTTAGGCTCGATTTGCAGGCGCTATTTTTAGCACAATAGCGCCTGCAAACCGCCCCAGTGTGAAAGGGGCCTTAGTGTACTACTGTGTCCTTTGCATAGAGATCACCTTAAGCTCATCTGCATACAGTTATTCTCTATACTGTGACAGGCAGGCCGGCGATTGTGCTAGCTGCAGACAGTCAGTGTTTCACTTAGTGTACTACTGTGTGCTTTGCATAGCGATCACCTAAAGCTCACCTGGATACAGTTATTCTCTATACTGTGACAGGCAGGCCGGTGATTGTGCTAGCTGCAGACAGTCAGTGTTTCACTTAGGGCTCTTTCACACGGACGGACCGTTCAGGTCTGCCTGTCAGTTTTTTAGGCGGACCTGAACGGATGCTCCATGTACCCCTATGGAGCCACGGATGTCCGCTGACATCCAACCCGCTCCAATCCGCCAAAGTGTGACAAAGGAAAACCCTACTTTTCCATCCGTCTGTGGATCGGATCAGATGACAACCGACTCTATGGTCTGTCGTCATCCGATCCCCCATAGGGGAGAGCGGCGCTCTGACAGGTCAGTCCCTGCACAGTGTGCGGAGACAGACTTGTCATCTGCCTGCTCAGCGGGGATCGACAGAGCGATCCCCGCTGAGCAAAGCGGAGCCCGCACATGGACACGGATCGTGTGAAAGGGGCCTTAGTGTACTAATGTGTGTTTTGCATAGCATTCACCTAAAGCTCACCTGGATACAGTTATTCTCTATACTGTGACAGGCAGGCCGGTGATTGTGCTAGCTGCAGACAGTCAGTGTACTACTGTGTGCTTTGCATAGCATTCACCTAAAGCCTAAATTTTTGATGCAATACTTTGCAACAGGGCTCATTGCTGCGCTCTAAGTACAGTATCTGTGAGGGGTTGCAGTGTTGTGGCACCAGTGCCTAAGGCCCAATTTTTCAGCCCCTGTTCAACAGGGGCATGCAATTACAATTTTTGATCTAATAATTCACAGCAGGGCCCATTCCTGCACCCACCAAGAGTAACTGTGAGGGCTTACAATGTTGTGGCACCAGCACCACCACCAAAGGCCCATCTTTTCCTACCACTGTTCAACAGTGGCATGTAAATACAATTCCTGATATAATAGTTGACAGCAGGGCGTTCCAGCGCCCACCAAGAGTAACTGTGAAAGCTTACAGTGTTGTGGCAACACCAACATCTAAGGGGCAAATTTCTGCAGAGTATATACGGCAGGCCCCTACTTTCAAACATCCAACTTACAAACAACTCCTACTTGCAAACGGAAGGAGACAACAGGAAGTGAGAGGAAATCTACCCCTAGGAAGACAAATTCTCTCCTGTAAGAGTTAAGATGTGAAAAAGGTGTCTCCTCTCCACTGATGCTTTATCACCAATCCTTGTTTCAATAAAAACCCCAAATTTTCCAAAAACATGTGTCATTGGGATGGAAACTGAGGTGAAATGTTCTGAACAGGTGCACACTGCACAGACAGCAAAACAAATGTTACAGGGGTGATAACCCTTCCCAATGTTCTCCAAAAAGCTTAAAAATAGATTTTTGGGCTGGAGCTACACTTAAAAAAATGTACCTGTTCCAAATTACAAACAGATTGTACTTAAGAACAAACCTACAGTCTGTGTCTTTTTTGCACCGCCTGTATACTGCTGTTCAGAGTATATAGGGCCTTTTTTTATTTTGGGTGCGGGGTTCCCGTTAATATCCATGCAAGACCCAAAGGGGCTGGTAATGGGCTGGGGTAGGGGGGGGGGGGGGGGGGTGATGGGGTAGCCATGCCATTTTTCTCAATGATTTTCATCCATATTGCCGGGACCAGACATTACATTAAAGCCGCAAGCAGTTTTAACCTCCTTAGCGGTATTCCCGAGTCGGGCTCGGGTTGATTTTTTTTATGCTAGGAGCGGTAATCCCGAGCCAGACTCGGGCTGCATCGCAGTATCCAGGGGAAGTTACTTACCTTGTTCCCTGGATCCTGCGATGTCCTCCCGCAGTGTCTGCGAGCCGTGTCTCGCTCGATCCTCACTGCCGAGTGCGACGATGCGGCGCACGGGGACGAAGTTCGGCGCCAAATTCAAAAAGTGAAACACATAGTATACATACAGTATACGGTAATCTTACTGAGTACAGTACTGTATGTAATAATTACACACCCCCTTTGTCCCTAGTGGTCTGCCCAGTGTCCTGCATGCACTTTTACATTATAAATACTTTTCTTTCTGCCTGGAAACTGGAGATTTCCATAGCAACCAAAAAGTGTCCCTTTATGTCAAAAGTGGTTTTAGACCAGCTAAAAAAGTGTCCCTTTATGTCAAAAGTGGTTTTAGACCAGCTAAAAAATAGCGATAATAAATTAGGACCACTCGAAGAATTGAGCGATAGCGATTTGTGTGGAAATTCGTCATCAAACACTAAATCTAATGACAGCGACAATTCTGCAACTGAGCAAATTTCAGTGTTTTTGACTTGATTACATTATTAAATAATTTTTATTATAATGACATTACTATTTTTTATAATTATTTATAGTTACCGTATTTATCGGCGTATAACACCCACTTTTTTTCCCCTTAAAATTAGGGGAAAATCGTGGGTGCGTGTTGTATGCCGATACTCTGTCGAATTCCCCTGCTGAAACGAGCGAAAGAGCGAGCGGAGCCGAAGCCGAAGTACACTCGGCTTTACTCGGCTCCTCTCGCAGTCCCGCCCATCTCTGACTGCGCCACTGACATAGAGAAAGCCGAGTGTACTTCGGCTAGTCTCGGCTCCTCTCGCAGTCCTGCCCCTGACTGTGAGCAGAGCCGAGTCTAGCCGAAGTACACTCGGCTTTCTCCGTCAGCGGCGCAGTCAGTGGAGATGGGCGGGACTGCGAGAGGAGCCGAGTCTAGCCGAAGTACACTCGGCCCCGCTCGCTCCTCTCCACAGAAATCGGCGCCAAATTTAAAAAAAACGCCGAGACTGACAAGATCGCAAAGGCACTGGGCAAGGCTGCAGATGGACAGATGGACACTGGGCAAGGCTGCAGATGGACAGATGGACACTGGGCAAGGCTGCAGATGGACAGATGGACACTGGGCAAGGCTGCAGATGGACAGATGGACACTGGGCAAGGCTGCAGATGGACAGATGGTCACTGGGCAAGGCTGCAGATGGACACTGGGCAAGGCTGCATGCTGCATTTAAATGTAAGTTTTTTTTCCTTGAATTTCCCTCCTAAAAGTTTTTTTCCTTAAAATTCCCTCCTAAACTTGGGGTGCGTGTTATACGCCGGTGCGTGTTATACGCCGATAAATACGGTATTTATTATATCATAATTTATGATTTTGTGTTTCAAACTTTATTATACCCGGGATGTCTACTAGACTCTTGTTTGGTCAGGTTTAAGTAAGTAATTACTAAGAATCGCAGGCCTACAATACATAAAACCAAATTTCCATGCAAAATAATTGTACCGCTTTTGGTACATAATTCCAGACAGAATCATACCGCCAGGGAGGTTAAATGGCTTTTTTTCCTTTAGAAACGTCATTTAGTGCAGGGACAGTTCTAAACACGGGAAACACGTGCCACTTCACAGGCATACTTTAGACACCCCCCAGGTACGATATTTAAAGGAATATTTCACTTTTTTTTTTCACTTTATGCATCATTAAAATCACTGCTCCCGAAAAAACTACCGTTTTAAAAGATTATTTTTACATTGATACATGTCCCCTCGGGCAGGACCCGGGTCCCCAAACCCTTTTTAAGGACAATAACATGCATATTAGGCGTTATAATTAGCACTTTAGATTTCGAACGTTTGTGTCTATTGAATTTAATAGGGTTCTAAAGTTCGTGCGAACGTTCGGTCCGTTCGAAGGTTCTGGTGCGAACCGAACGGGGGGGGGGGGGGGGTGTTCGGCTCATCCCTAGTGGCCACGGAATATATTGACACTTTGGGCCTAATTTGGAAATTTTCACTTAGGGGTGTACTCACCTTTGTTGGCAGCGGTTTGGGTTTAATGACTGTGTTGAGTTATTTTGAGGGGACAGCAAATATACATTGTTATACAAGCAGTATACTCACTACTTTACAGTGTAGCAAAGTGTAATTTCTTCAGTGTTGTCACATGAAAAAATGTAATAAAATATTTACAAAAATGTGATGGGTGTACTCACTTTTGTGAGATACTGTGTGTATATATATATATATATATATATATATACTCCAAGGAAACGATATGAAAGCAAATTTTTATAAACAAAAAAATTGTATAAGTTGTGATGCAAAAGTATAGTAGCTAATGCCCACAAGTTTATATACGTTTAATATAAAATATTCAGTTGGTGCTTTTAACCTTTTTTAAGATTAGTAAAAAAAAAATCTCTTCCCAATCTGTAGAGGGAATTTAGCGGCTTTCCTGGCTGGAGGATCAAAAATTAATTGTACTTAAAAAATGGTCCACATATACTTGTAACCTGAAATGGGTAAAATGTTAAGGGAATACATTTGGTTCAAGTGAAATTTATAGGCAATTTGTTAAAGTAGGAGTGCACATTAGAAGGTGCATTAGAGGCACGTTGGTTTAATATGCCACTCAATAACTTGAGCAGAGGTTAAAAATGCAGCTTAACCTCCATTAGGTATATTTGTTAAATGTTTTAATTTAAAATTATTTTGGGTGTGCACTAATAAATATGACAACAGCCTGTTTTTTTTTTCTTTGAATGCCTCTCTTAGTGCAAAGTAACCTATTGACATTTGCTGCAGGCACTTAATCAGCAGGGACAGTGTGAAGGCGGTGAAGTAATGTCAAGATTTCTCAGGCCTTGAATGTACCCTGTCCTTGAGAGCAAGACACTAGAGGTTTATTTGGGTCTAATGCCTCGTACACACGATCAGTTTTCCCGACAAGAAAAGTGTGATGTGATCTTTTTTTCAGGAATTCCGACCGTGTGTATGCTCCATCACACTTTTTCTGTGAGAATTCCTGTCAAGAAAAGATTGAGAGCAGGATCCCAATTTTTGTGACAGGAAAAATTCCTATCGGGAATCGCGGTCGTCTGTATGCAATTACGACGCGAAAAAAAAAACATGCATGCTAAGACTCAAGCAGAAGAGCCGAAATGCCTATTGAACTTCATTGATCTCAGCTCGTCGTACGTGTTGTACGTCACCGCGTTCTTGACGTTCGGAATTTCAGCCAAGATTTGAGTGACCGTGTGTATGCAAGACAATTATGAGCCGTTACCTGCTGAAAAAAAAACACGGTTTTCCTGTCGGAAAAACTGATCGTGTGTACAGGGCATAAGGCTTTGTAGAATTTAAATGTAAGAGCGCCTTTTTGAAGGCTCTGATTTTAGTAATTCCCAACAAAGTCAAGCCTCAGTAACTACCGTATCTTATTTAAACTTGCAAATAATAAAAAAAAATGAAAAAAAAAATCTTTAACACTTTTATTTATTTAGTCAGTAATAATATGAAGCCATACTTTGCACATTTACCTGGCTAATTTACACACATAACTGAGGAGTCAGAGGAATCATTCAGCCCTCATTGTCTCTGCTCTAAACAGTTAAATACTGTTTTTATTGGCGTATAACACTCACTTTTAAATAGAGGGTAAACTGTGCCTGAGTGTTATACGCAGGGGGCTGTGGAAAGGTTTTTTCCCGAAACTTCCCTCTTAAAGTTAGGGTGCGTGTTATACGCCTGTGCGTGTTATATGCCGATAAATACGGTACTTATTTTCTATAGGGAGACAGCCTAAAAGCAGTGTGTTCTTTCATAATTCTTTCATAATTCTCTAATACTGGTCTGCAGTGCACCCTCTATGAAATGAATAATTGTAACATTGGAATTTTATATAAACATAAACACAAATAAAATAAAATTATATAACATTTCTGAAAAAACATATAACTTTAAAACTTTAGAACTTAAAAATAAATAAAATTAAAAATTTGTACCCAATAATATACTACATATGAGGGCTTTACTGAAAGTAATGTAAATGTGGGCATAACATTTTTATAAACTTACATAGATTGTTAAAATTTCACATGTTAGTACAGTAACTCTTCCTCTACAGTAACTCTTCTTCTTTTTCTTTTTTAATACAAACGTTTTTTTTTATTGAGTATAGTCAGAAAATAAAGGTACAAAACTTATCGGGATGCAACCCACTCATATAAAAGAATATATCTCATACATATCATGTCACAATTGGGGGCAGTGGCTCTGTATGGGACGCAGAGCCATGCCCAATGCTGGTTATTTAGGGTGCAGCCCGGGATCAAGTAATAAGAAGGGAAAAATCCTATACAGTCATAGAAAGGAGCCTGAGAAAGGCAGGAATTGAAAGAATCAAATTCTGAGTAGAAGAAAGAGATAAGATTAGAGAAAAGAGAGGTGTAGACGTGCAGAAAAGGGAGAGAAAAGAAGAAAGTTAAAACTTTGAAAAACAACCTTATTAACTGCTGCCGTGAATAAGGATAAATCAACTAACCCAATTCTTAAAAAATTGATATACATAATGTTGCGCCATCTTCAACTGTCAGTGCCTCCTCTTCCCCCCCCCCCCCAGCGCTAGGCCCTTGGGAGGCGAGAGAATCCCTAGGCTCCTGGCCGACCTGAAAAGAGCCTGAGTCCCATGGGAACCGAACCCTGGCTATAGCATAGCCCCATCTGAGGACCGCGCAGCCCATTTAGTATGGAAAATCTGCATGGTGTCCATGATGGTGTGATGGATCCTCTCCATAAGACGGATGGACTCCATACGATGCAGGACCTGTGACCATGGAACCAAATGGGATCGCAAATTCAAGGCAATGGCCCAGTGGGTCGCACAGAACAGGGTATTCACCAATTTTTGGGTAGGTGGGGGTAGACCAGGGATAGGGGCAAAGAGCAAACACATTGGTGCTGTCAGATCTAGGATAACACCCGTGATCCCCGCCACCCTGGAGGCCACCTGGATCAGAGTACCGGGGGTCTGGCAGTCCCTAAAACATGTTTCTTTAACTAATGGGTAAAATTTGTGAACCCTATCAGGGGTGAGGTACCACCTTGTATGTAACTTCAGGGCCGTCTCCTTAGTGGCGATAGAACGGGTACACTTGTGCATATTCTGGAGCATGTCACTCCATTCATCCGGGAGAAACTCTATGCCCAGGTTGGCCTCCCAACGCAACATAACAGAGGACTTTACAGGGAGCTGAGAATCATTCAGGGATTGGTAAATAGTAGAGATCGTACCCCCTTCCCTAGAGCGGCTCTGGCAGAGTGTCTCATATGAGGTAAAGGAGATTCGGGCATTAAATGTAGCAAGGGATTCAAAAAAGTGCCTAATTTGCAAGTATCTAAAGAATTCCGTTCTAGGGGCCTCAGTCTGCTCCTGGAGTTGTGCAAATGAACAGAAAGTAGGATTTTTAAAACAGCTTACCTGTAAAATCCTTTTCTTGGAGTACATCACGGGACACAGAGCAGCATAGTCATTACTATGTGGGTTATATAGATTACCTTCAGGTGCTGGCACTGGCAACTTCCAAAACAGGAAGTACCCTCCCCTATATAAGCCCCTCCCATCCGGGAGTACCTCAGTTTTGTAGCAAAGCAATACGTGTCCCCAAAAGAGGGGTGGGAGCTCTGTGTCCCGTGATGTACTCCAAGAAAAGGATTTTACAGGTAAGCTGTTTTAAAAATCCTACTTTCTTGTTCATACATCACGGGACACAGAGCAGCATAGTCATTACTATGTGGGACGTCCCAAAGCAATACCACATGAGGGGGGGGATACACCATACATAAGCTGGGCGCCATCAGGCATGAGGATCTTTTGCGGCCTGCAACACACTGCGCCCAAAGGCGACATCCTCCTGACTTCTAACGTCCACCTGGTAGAACCTAGTAAACGTGTGTACTGAAGACCATGTTGCGGCCTTACAAATTTGCGCCAGGGAGGCCTGGTGATGCACTGCCCATGAAGTTCCAACTGCTCTCGTGGAGTGCGCCCTAACTTTGAACGGAGGCGGTCTACTTCTCAAGCCATAGGCTTGTATTATGACCTGTCGAATCCACTTGGCTAAAGTAGATTTTGATGCTGCCTGACCCTTTCTGGGGCCTTCCGGCAGAACAAACAAAGAATCCGTTCTACGAATCTGAGCAGTGGCTTCTAGATAAGCTTTAACTGCTCTTACTACATCCAAAGAATGCAATAACTTTTCCTCTACCGAGCTTGGTTTGGGGAAAAAAGAAGGAAGAACCACATCCTGGTTCAAGTGAAACCTCGATACCACCTTAGGAAGAAAGGCTGGGTGAGGACGTAATACTACTCTGTCCTTATGGATAACCAGATATGGCTCTTTACAGGACATGGCGGCTAATTCCGACACTCTTCTAGCCGAGCATATGGCTACTAAAAATATCAATTTCCTGGTGAGTAGAACCAAGGAAATGTGCCGCAAAGGTTCAAATGGCTGCTTCTGCAGAACCGACAGAACCAAATTTAGATCCCATGGGCATATGGGAGCCTTAATCGGTGGAATAATACGAGTCACACCTTGCATAAAGGATTTGACAAGTGAATGCATAGCCAGGGGCCTTTGAAATAGTATTGACAAGGCCGAAACCTGGCCCTTGATAGTACTTAAGGCAAACTTCCTGTCTACAGCCCACTGCAGGAAGTCCAGAATTCTGCCTATAACGTACTTACGTGGATGCCATTTTCTGGCCTCGCACCAAGTGATGTACGCCTTCCAAACTCTATAGTAGATCTGCCTGGATACAGGCTTCCTGGCATTGATTATAGTTGATACCACAGAGTTAGAGAGACCTCTCTTCTTTAGGATGTGGGATTCAATAGCCAGGCCGTTAAACTTAGAGTTAGTAAGGAAGGGTGGTATATCGGTCCTTGCGAAAGCAGGTCCGGACGACGTGGAAGGGTCCAAGGACTCCCCACAGACATTTTGATGATCTCCGCGTACCAGGCCCTTCGGGGCCACGCTGGAGACACCAGGATCACCGGCTTCTTCTCCAACCTGACTCTGCGAAGGAGTCGAGGCAACAATTGTAGCGGAGGGAATGCATATATCAGTCTGAACTGATCCCAAGGGAACACCAGAGCATCCGAGCCGCAAGCGAGGGGATTCCTTGTCCGGGAGACAAATCTGTCCACCTTTGCGTTGAATCTGGATGCTAGCAGATCTACATCCGGTGTTCCCCACCGCTGACATATTGCTCGGAAGACCTCGGGATGAAGGGACCATTCCCCTGGGCATAACTATTGGCGACTCAGAAAGTCCGCCTTCCAATTCTCCACCCCTGGAATGAAGACAGCTGATATACATGGGACATGCTTTACTGCCCATTCCAGGATGTGACTTACTTCCCTCTGGGCTGCACGACTCCTGGTGCCTCCCTGATGATTGATATATGCCACTGCTGTGGCATTGTCTGATTGAATTCTGACAGGGGACCCTTGGAGTCTGGATGTCCAGGCTACTAGGGCGTACCGGGCTGCTCGTATCTCTAAGAGATTGATGGGCAGGGTTTTTACTACATTTGACCATCTGCCCTGGAGAGACCATTGCTCCAGTACTGCCCCCCAGCCTATAAGGCTGGCATCTGTAGTGACCACCTTCCAAGATATCCGGCTGAAGGGTTTTCCCTTCTGGAGATTCTGGGGGATCAACCACCAGCAGAGACTCTTCCGAACGGAAGGGGACAAAGCCATCGGGAAGTCTAGAGCCTGAACTTTTCCGTTCCAGGCTGACGATATGGCCCTTTGTAAATTCCTTGAGTGGAATTGGGCGTATGGTACAGCTTCGAATGATGCTACCATCTTTCCTAGCAGCCTCATGCACAGGCGTATGGACGGCTGTCTTTTTGCACAAAGCAGACGGACCAAGGCCCTCAAAGAGGATACCTTGTCTAGAGGTAAGAAAATCTTCCTCTGGTCTGAATCCAGCCGTAGCCCTAGATATACCAGGTTTTTCACTGGCTGTAGGGCTGACTTGTCCAGGTTGATGACCCAACCGTGAGACTCTAGATACTTGATTGTATCGACAATTACCACTTCTAGCTTGGCAACTGAGTGGTCCATCAACAACAGGTCGTCTAGGTATGCCATTATCGTTACACCCCGTGTTCTTAGATCGGCCAACAGTGGGGCCAGAATTTTTGTGAACACTCGTGGTGCTGTGGCCAGACCAAATGGTAAGGCTCTGAACTGAAAATGGCGCCCTTCTACTGCAAAGCGTAGGAATTTTTGATGACCTGGAAAGATGGGAACATGCAAGTAAGCATCTTTGATGTCGATCGAGGCTAACCATTCCTCCCCTTGTAGGGCAGCGGTGACCGATCGGATCGACTCCATCCGGAAAGACCGGACGTTTAGAAATTTGTTTAGACTCTTTAGGTCCAATATGGGTCTTATGTCCCCGTTTGGCTTCGGGACTGTGAAAAGGTTTGAGTAGAAACCCAACCCCCACTCTTCCATAGGAACCTCCATAATTACTCCTTGGAGTAATAGTTGTTCTAACGCCAATAGGAGAGACCCTCTTTTTAGAGGGTCTCTTGGCATGCCTGACCACATAAAATGGGACGGAGGAGACTCTTTTAACTCCAACTTGTATCCCAGAGTTACTGCGGAGAGCACCCATCTGTCTTTGATCGTCTCCCGCCAGGTCTCTGCGAACAACTGAAGTCTTCCCCCCACCCGTTTGAGTGGGGGCAGCCCTTCATAGGCTTGACTTGGAGGCTGGTTTAGTACCTCTTCGGATCCAGGGTTTTTTTATTACCCTGTGGCTGTCCCTGATTTTTACCTCCTGAGTTTGACCGAGGAGGCCGTCGGAACTGCTTAGTAGCAGACGTCGCAGGGATAGGAGAGGTAGTCCTCTTAAAAGATGGACCCCTAGACCTCTTTTTACTCTGTAAGAGAGTACTTTTACCACTGGAAATCTTCTGGATATACTTATCCAGGTCTTCGCCAAAAAGGCGTTCCCCATGAAATGGGAAGCTAACTAAGAGCTTCTTACAGGGAGCTTCAGCAGACCAGTTTTTGAGCCACAGAAGCCTACGCATATGTACCAAAGACAGCGTGAGGCGGGAGGCCTGATGGATAGAATCCTTGATGGCGTCAACCGCAAAGCATAATGCTCTAGGCAGATCAGCCAGAGCCTGGGCCTGCTAGTCTGGCAAATCCCTCAGGACCATTTTCATTTGATCCTTTAAAGCTTGGCAGACCCCAATAGCTGCCACTGCTGGCTGTGTAACAGCCCCTGCTGTGGAAAAAGCAGATTTTAATAAAGATTCCAATTTTTTATCCACTGGATCTTTGAACATTTGAACATTATCTACTGGACATGTCAGTGATTTGTTCACAGAAGAGATGGCTGCATCCACCGTAGGAACATTCCATCTCTGGGTGAACTTTTCCTCCATGGGATAGATCACCGGAAACCTTTTAGGCGGAACAAATAGTTTATCAGGATGTTCCCAGTCCTGGTATATAAGTCCTTCCAATAATGGATGTATTGGAAAGGAGCAATTAACCTGGGGAGCTTTTAGCGACCCCAATGAGGAGACAGCAGTAGTTGATGGTTCAACAAGAGGCATTTTAAATGCAGATCGAACCATGTCAGTTAGGGTCTGGACCCACAATCTTTCAGTCTGCGATGCTGAAAATGGTTCATCTACTGTCGATTCCTCAAAAACAGAGCTAACCTCCTCCTGATCCCCTTCAGGTAGGTCGGTCCCTTCCTGGGACTGTTGCTCTGCCAACAGGCACTCTAATGGAGGTGATGGAGATCTGGCGCGCTTTCTTTCCTGTAGAGAAGAAGCGATCAATGCTGCCAATCTCTGCTCCAATCCCTCCAGAGTTGAGGAAAAAACCTCCTCTGTTATATATGCAGGAGCAGGTGGACTGAGGACAGCCGCAGTACCTGGCACTCCCGGGGGTTCCTTATGGGTATTAACCTCTGATTTCTCAGGGGAGGAGGGTGCAGATGACTGCTCCAGATCCTCAGAGCCCGATGGAGACCCCCTACACTTCCTGAGAGGTATATCTCGGAGTTTTTTAGGCGGCATATTCCTTAGTTCAAAGCTGAGGTATTCCAGCCGCAATACACCCCTTACTGAAATAGTCTAATGCAATTTGCTGCTATGTACATCAGTGGGTGTCTACTAATGCGTCTTTCTGGGGATGCCTGTATCAACCGCCCGCTGTAAGCCCCTATACCATGCTACCAGCTCCTTTTCATGCTCTGTGTCCATAGCAAGCAGCGTGGACTGAGTCCTTTTATCTTGCTGGGACGCCCGCACATGCGCAGAAGCGCTGGGCGCACAGAGCGCGTCATCCGCCAGGCTCCGCCCCCTTTTTTTAAGCTAAACCTTATAAAAGGAAAGCATGTGTGCGCGCGCGCGCGCGTGCACGTGTGCGCTCTTGGCGCCATGTAGGGAGAGGAGCCAGGGTCCCTGTTTCACCAGGACTCGGGGATGGAAGGAAACTACTTGGCAGCATGACAGAGGAATGCAGCTTCCCTGATAGAGAGCTCACTCATCTGCCTGGACTTTCACCATGGAAGGAATAGTCCCAAGAAAAAAGACGTTCCACAGCGGCCTCTAGTGGACAAACACAGGTACCGCACCTTTGTCTTTTTTTTTTTTTTTAAAACCTCCTTTATGAAAAAACATTTCCAGGTTTACAGTTTTTTTAAAACTTCCCTTATGAAAAAACATTTCTAGGATTTCTAAGGCATATACAGCTATTAGCGGGAATACCCTTTAGGTAACAGGCAGAAAGACATATTAGGCTTGGGGGTCCCCTCAATAGAACCAAGTTCCTGAGGGGCCCCCACTTACCTTTTCCCCGCCGCAGGACTTTGTTTGGTCCACAGAAGCCCAAACTTCACCTCTCACGGCAGGCATTGTACTAGACCTTCAGGGACCGGGTTCCCAAGGATTCCACTCCCCTGGACCTGTATAGCACCCTGCACAGATAGCCTCTTGGTTTTGGGTATGACCAGAGCTCTGGATCCCAGGGTCCAGCCCTCCTAAGAGAGGCATTACAGGCAAAACCCTGCTCTTCTCTGCAAGGCCCGGGTACCGACCGTTTAGCTATGAAGCTTTTTTGGTCGGATCCGGAATAGCTTGCTAAGGCCCAGAGAACCTGTACACAAGCCCAGATGAATACATGTTAACCTTGGCCAACACCTTAGACACTGGCAAAAAACTGAGGTACTCCCGGATGGGAGGGGCTTATATAGGGGAGGGTACTTCCTGTTTTGGAAGTTGCCAGTGCCAGCACCTGAAGGTAATCTATATAACCCACATAGTAATGACTATGCTGCTCTGTGTCCCGTGATGTATGAACAAGAAATGGGAGTTTTGTGTCAGTGCCGTTAGTGTCAGGAGAGCGTTTTGTGTCCACCAACAAAAATTCTCCGGGGAGCGAAAAGCAGGGGGAAAGCACGGTGTGCCCATAAAGGAGGCCAGGGGGGGCCTGTCTGACCTAAGTTTAAATTTGTGATGATATAAGGACCATAGATGTATTGCCTGACCTACTATATTATTCAGAGAACCAATCTCCCTGGGTCTCAGGCCGGACTGCCACAGGAGGCCTGGGAGGGAATATGGGTCGACAGAGGACACTTCAAAACGGAGCCAAGGGATACTATCTGGTGCGGCATGCCATTGTGCCGTCTGTGCCAACCTGGCCGACAGGTAGTACAGCCAAATGTTGGGTAGTCCCAGTCCCCCCTGTGACATGGGTCTATGTGTAATAAGTCCGCCATATCTGGGGCGTTTATTGTTCCATATGAACCCATTAATCTCCCGTTGGATCTGTACTAGTGTCTGACGAGACACATACAAAGGAAGGGCCCTAAAAAAGTAAAGCAATTTTGGTAAAATAGACATCTTGACCGCCGTGACTCTACCAAGGAGGGTGATGTGGAATGAGGACCAGAGGCGCAACCATTGTCTAACCTTGGCAAAGGCCTGGGGGTAGTTAGCGTTATAAAGTGCTCTAAGGGATGGGGCCAGCCTAATACCTAGATACTGGAGGGTGTTATTTGATATTGTGAAGCCAAAGGAGGATTTAAGGGCCGAAGCAGCTCCAAAAGGGATGTTGATTGGGAGGGCAGAACACTTGGCCAAATTAACCCCTAGGCCGGAGAATGCATGGAAGGATTGTAGTGTGGAGATCAAGTTGGGAAGTGAAACAACTGGGTCCTGGAGGAACATCAGGATGTCATCAGCATATAGGCTCAGTTTATATACCCTTCTGATAACCTCTAATGTTGGGGTCCATGATGATCGCCCTAGCCAACGGTTCTATGACAAGAGCAAACACCAGAGGGGATAGAGGGCAGCCCTGGCGAGTACCCCTCCCCAGGGGGAAGTAATCTGAGGAGCAACCAGGAAGCCTGATGCGCGTAAGGGGATTGTGGTACAGTGCTTTAAATCCGTGGACAAACTCCCCCAAAAAAACAAACTTAGCCAGGACTGCGTCAACATAGGGCCATAGGACGCTATCAAAGGCCTTGTGTATATCCAGGCCCAACAAAAGGACCTTGCGTGAGAAAAGGTCTGCGTCCTGGATAATGTCTGTCGCCAGGCGGATGTTGTCTGTGATTTGCCTAGTGGGGATGAAACCGGTCTGTTCAGGGCCAATCAGGGAGGAGATAACGGGGGCCAACCTATCAGCTAACACCCGGCCCAGAATTTTTATATCGTTGTTCAAAACCGAAATTGGTCTGTAATTATGGGGGAGAGAGTGGTCCTTGTTGGGTTTAGGAATTAGGGTCATGTTGGCTGCAAGCATGTCAGACGGGAGTGTATGGCCTTGTAGTACATGGTTGATGAATTTGGTAAATTTAGGGACCAACGTGCCTGCAAATTTTTTGTAGTACGTAGCTGTGTATCCGTCTGGGCCCGGGGCCGTGGAGGATTTTAGGGACTTAATCACTGCAGTGACTTCCTGTTCTGTGCATGGGGCATTCAAGGTGGACAATTGTTCCTGGGAAAGGGTCGGCAGGTGGAGGGAGTCTAGCCAGGCCTCAACTCCCGCCGGAGGGGGGGAGTCCGGGTCAGATAATAGGGAGCTATAGAAGGAGGTAAATGTGTCAAGTACCTTCCTGGGGTGGGAGACCAGCTGGCCAGAGGTGTCACGTATTTTATAGACGTGAGAGGGCTGAATAGATTGATGCAACTTGCGGGAGAACATAGCAGTGGCTGCGTTGCTATGTAAAAGGAATTTCGCTTTGGCCCACCTAATGGATTTCTCCGTACGGTCTGAGAGGAGAGTATCCAGTTCCACTCTTTTTAAATCTATTTGCCTGAGAATGTCAGGGGAGTGGGATTGTGAGTGTACGTTATAAAGTTTAGTAAGGTTTTCCAGTAGGGATTTGATGCAGGATAATTTATGTTTTTTTTTGATGGAAGCCAATTCTATCAACCGGCCCCGTAGTACTGCCTTGTGGGCAGCCCACAGAGTCGGAGGGGAGATGTCCTCCACATCATTCAGCCGAAAGTACTCCTCCAGCTGGTCTGTCACCTGTCCAACAGTGTCCGGGTCTGTCAATAGGGAGTCATTCAGCCTCCACGAGGCCGTCAGGGGGGAAAGGCCAACATGGGAAGTTTTAAAAGACAACATCTGGTGGTCCGACCAGGGACAGGGGTGTATAGAGGCTGATGAGGAATTGGCTAGTAAGATTGGAGTGCTAAGAATGTAATCTATCCTCGCATAACTGTCATGGGGACATGAATAGTGCGTGTATTCTCTCGTTCCTATATTCAATGCACGCCATGTATCCAGGAGCTGTAATGTCTCTAGGGACTTCACTAGGGACCTGGGGAAGGCCTTAGATGAGTGAGTAACCCTGCTCCTGTCCAGATTAGGGTGTGCAACCAGATTAAAGTCTCCTCCCACAATCATGTGGGGAGAGGTATATCTGTTCAGCGTCCTAAAGAACGACCTAAAAAATGAACCCTGGGCATTATTTGGAGCATACACATTAGTGACTGTCAAGGCCTTGCCCTGAACCTCCCCTTGAAGGATCAGGAACCTGCTGTCAGGATCCTTGTATACATGTTTGACATCAAAAAGTGTAGCATTTCTGATAAATATGGCAACTCCCCTGGTCTTGGAACCGCATGTGGTGAAGTAATGCAAATTAAAAGATTTATCAAAATACCTGGGGTGGGACTCCTTAGAGAAATGAGTCTCCTGTAAGAGCACAATGTCAGCCCCCAATCTTTTATAATCTCTAAAGGCCTTCCTCCTCTTTTGTGGGGAATTAAAGCCTCTTACATTATGTGATACTACCTGCAGCCCCATTTTATATAAGTGGTAAGAATCGATTGGGGTATATATGTTGGGTATGGGGCAAATCCTATGTGTATTATAAGCAGCTCCAAAACCAGAAGGGCCAGCCCAACTCCCTGGTCCGACATTAAAGAGATCCTCAGCAGGTTAGGTAAGGCAGAAAACCAACAGATGATAAATTGGGAAAAAAAACATGTGAAGCAGCAAGAAAAGAATCATAGAAACAGGAGCCTGGATGGAGAGGCCATCCAGGCCAGTACTACCAAGTTCAGTGGACTGTAAACAACAGTCCTGCACGTGCACTCAATCCCCCCCCATAACAGAGGGGGGAAGAGAAAGTGGCAAGAGTTCAGTTCTAGGTCTCTCCCAATACACAGAATGGGAATGGCGGGAGAGAGATACTTCTAGTCTCGAACACTAACGTGGGTGGGGGGTAAACAAAACTCCGCGTGAGGAGTGGCAGGATGCCGAGGAGAGGAGACCAAGGGGCTCAGGCAACAACAATCAAAATGCTCGGTAAACATCAGGGACCGCCAGGGAGCAAACAGAAGCGTGAAAGGTACCTGGGGTCTAACAGTCAAATTTGCCGAGGGGGGATAGCTGAATGGTATTTGACTCGCATACCTGCTTGTAGCATGGGACGGTGCCGCAGAGGGGATCCATGGTTAACTGCCTCTAGGGGTTACGGTGTGATCTGCGTCCTCGCTGGGGGGGCGGCGTGGCCCAGATTGGCGATGGGCGAGGGGTGGGGGGGTGCCTCGGTGCGTTCTGTGGTTCTAGTAGGCCCAGCTTTACCAGGAGAGACTTACCCTCCAACACCGTAGTGGCGGTATACGTCGAGCCGTTGTGCGGGACCGTTAGCTTAAATGGGAATCCCCATCTGTAGCGAATTCTCGCTGTCTGAAGGACTGAGGTGATCTCTTTCATCTGACGTCGCCTCTCTAGTGTCGTCGGGGAGATGTCCGGGTAAATCTGGACGGTGACCCCGTCAAGCTGGTATTCGCGGGGTGTTGCGAGAGGCACGTAGAACTTCCTCCTTCACCAAGTAGTCCTTAAGGCACATCACAACATCCCTAGGGGGCTTCTCGGGAGGGGGCCTGGCTCTCAGGGCTCTGTGGAGCCTGTCACAAACGAAGGCTTCATCCAGTTGCTCTGGGAGGAGGCCCCGAAATAATCTCCTAATGGCGTCGGGTAAATCCGTGACCGTTTCTGGGAGGCCCCGCACCCTAATATTGTTCCTCCTGTTGCGGTTGTCCAAATCTTCCAGGGAATTCTGCAGCTGGACAACTGTATCAGTGAGCAGTTCATGGTCTTTGCGAAGGTCCACATATGCCAGCTGCAGCTCATCGTGCTTCACCTCCAGCACATCCGTCCTCCCGCCAAGAGTAGCTATCTCCTGGGAGAGGGTGCTGGTGGATTTGTGAAGTTCTGCTTGGAACTTGCGGGCGAGTTTCTCGTACATCGTGGACAGGCTGTGGTCTAAGTCTGCCTTTGTGAGGTGCGGCATGTACTCACTCAGATCCGAGACCGCCGACACTGCAGAAGGAGACGCCGCTGGCTCCAAGGCCTCATGCCCCTGTTCAGCGCCATCTTGGGACATCTTCGTCTGATCCCGGACCCGCAGCAAATAGTTTGTAAGTGACCGCTGGACGGATTTTTGCTTGTTTTTTTTTGCCGAAGGCATGCACGACTGATCCCTCTAGGGGTTCCAGATGTTGAGGGTGCCTTTCTCATGTGATAGAACCCCCGGAGGAGTGATAATGTCTCCGGTCTCCTCAGAGCTCCTACTTCTAGCTGCCTGCCAGTTCTGCGCCGCGCATGCGCCCCCCTCTTCTTCTTTTTCATTGTAGGTAAATAATAAATTCCAAGCAGAAGCAACATACCTTCATTGAGTTCTTGACGAAGGAAGGGTTCAGGCTGTCTGATGTCCACAGAAGGCCTACAGAATGTTTACGGAGATGACAGATGGATAAAGACGTTTAAAGAAGGGGAAACCAGCATTAAAAACAAACCCTGCAATAGGAGAGCATCAACTGTGAACACTGCCTGCACCCCTTCCTTTGTCAAGAACTCAATGATAGCATGTTGGATTCTGCTTGAGATCCATTATTTATCTGCAATATAAAAAACAAACAGTTGCTATAATGGAAGAGTTACTCCACCAACATGTGACATTTGAACGACCTATGTAACCTATGTATGTAGCGGGTGCTGCAGCCTGAAACTTACCGTACTTTAACATAGGCAAGCTGACAGGGCCAAGTTCAGAGTGTCTGCAGCTTGGAGGAATTCCTCCCTACCCCTTTTTCTTTTGATTGTGGATGAGTCAGAGGCATTCACAGGCAGGACAGCCCACTCTGCTCTTTCTCCTGTTTCTTTATTGGCAGAGGGAAGCTGGCAAATCAAGAAAGGACTGTAGGAGCAGCAAGGAACTCTGGGAGATGGAGTTCTCTACACAGGCTGTTTCATTGTAATCTGCATAGTGAGGACTACAGATTTCAGCAGCCTTTGCTATACAGGACATCTTAACCCCAGAGGCTTCCTGGGGGAAAGGAGAATTACCACGAGGTGTGAGAGAGACTGGACGCTGGAAAGGGGGCTACGGTCCTAAGGTTTGTGAGATCGTTCCTGTTACAGCCCTGAGGTTGGCGGCAGACATCCATAACTAAAGAGAAGACACCAATTGCATCTCCAGGCATCCCCGTCAGGGTGTGGTGTTTCCGTGAGGAGGTGGCCAGTCAGGCACTCGTAAGGACCGATACCACAATATCCCCCCTTCGGGCCTCTGGACACAGGACTTGGTGAGAGGGCTTTCGCCCAATCCTCCCTAAGCCAGAACACTGAATTGCTGCTGTTACCCTGACTCACTTAATTAGAAGGAACTGTGATGTTGTTACACTCTGCCTTGCAGTGAATGCACCTGTCCACTCTAACTTAAGATTACCAGCGCCTTGCTATCTACCAAGCCTCTCTGGATGTACTTTGTTCACTTCATTACAGGGGAGTGGGGACCAACAAGTGCACCACCCTAGAGTCATCCAAAGTCTTAAGGGCCCCATCTGTATTCAGGACTTCAGTCACCTACAAGTGGATTCAGGTTGGGGATTGATTCACTGGGTATTGTGGTAAACAGGCCTGCTGGGACTGTGGTGCTGGGGTAAAGAATGGAGAGAACTGACATAGCAAGGTCATTCCTCTACCCTTCTCCTGCTTGGACTCATATAGCCCAATTTGAGTAGAGTTGGCAGATAATTCATTGAAGTAACATCCCATTTTGACCTGTTTTTCTCGTGTGTTTACCTCTGCTCTCGGGGTTGTTTCACTTAAGGAGTGTCCTGAAAAGGCAGACAGATTTGATCTATCAATTTCTTCAGTAACTTTTGTTCTTTGTTCTGCCAATACATTTTTGTTTACTGCTTAATATTGCTGTGATCGTTTGTTTCATCCTCCTTTAAGCAAGAGTAACAGTAAAGTCACTTTCTGTGTTCACTACAACCTGTGTCCTTTTACTGTGGTATTCACACTACATTACTGCCAGGTGTGCCAGTGGGGTCGGGTCTGTTCTTGGGGTTGAAGAGGCAGAGTAAGGAACCAACAATATTTTGGTGGCTCCTGCAGGGGTAGCGCTACACATGGGGGCTGGTCTGGGATATGCCGTACTCTGCAGTCAAACCCCCCTCTGACAGCACCCCTGCAAGCACCAGTATGGACCATGCCACTGAGATCCAGGAGTGTGGAGAAAAAGGTGCCCACTCAGAGTCGAGCGTAGGTGATCAAGCTCCCTGGGGAGACCTGGACTGAAGAGCAAATCAGCCAGAAGACATTGTCCCCAGACAGAAAGGCATGGGTTTTCGATGTTAAACCAGACCATGGGACCTCCCGCAACTATGCACTGCTAGAATGGAAGCGAGGAATTCCAGACAATTTCCGAGGGACCAGTGTACAATTGGCTAACAAGACTGAGTTCTGTGTCACCCTGCTAAACACACAAGAGATGTGTCCAGCCAGTTCTAGCCAAGTTGAGACTATAGAGGAAGAAGTCCCTTCTACTGCTCCTCTGGCCATGTTTGGACCTGAGTTCTTTGCTGCCCTGGGAGACTTTGTGTCAAAATGCCAGAAAGACACTCCCACCTACTCTGGAACCAAGTATCGGAAACTCAGGGCCTTTTCTGGAAGACAGCCAGTGCCTACAGGGGAGGACAATTTTAAAGAGTGGTTGGGCCAGGCCACCCAGGCCTTGGATGAATGGCATATTCCTGAGACCCACAAGAAACAGAGAATCACAGAGAGCTTAGGAGGGCCTGCCTCAGAAGCCATCCGCAATTTGAAGCTCAGTCAGCAAGGTTGTGTTGCCCAGGACTACCTGAACATTCTGCAAGACATGTTTGGGCACACAGAGAAGGTTTCTGATCTCATGTACCAGTTGGAGCACACTTGCCAAAATGAGGGAGAGAAGCTATCTAATAACATGAGACGTTTGGACAAGATTATGAACCAAATCTTGCTGAAGAAAGGTTTAGATCGCCGGAAGGTGGATGAGGTCAGAGCCCAACAAGTCTTAAGGGGTGCCCAGCCCTTGGACCCCATCACCCTCCTGCTGAGAACCCAGCAAGATGGTAGCATCTTGAAGTACCCAGATCTCGATTGTGCATGAAGAGGAGGCCATGCTGGAAAACAAAAAGAAGAGTCAGAGGTCAGGATCTGTTGTCTGGATCAGGGTAGCAAGTGGATCGGATAGCTACATAGAAATAAAGTACTCGCCGCTCCAGGGGATTGGACTGTGCCTGATAAGAACATTAATCAAGTGCTAGCCCCGGCCTGCCTCCATGGAAATATGAAGTAAAGAAGAAATGGCTGCACATCAATAAAAGTCCAATTGCCGTTTATTAATCACCAAAGTGACATTAAAAGACACCAATACACAGTCTTGTAGACGCGTTTCACACAGTACAGTTTCACATAGTACAGTTGTAATTAGGCACAACTGTACTGTGTGAAACACATCTACAAGACTGTGTATTGGTGTCTTCTGACGTCATCTTGGTGATTAATAAATGGCAATAGGACTTTCATCGATGTACAGCCATTTCTTCTTTACTTCATTGGATAGCGACCCTGAGGTTGAACTCCTTAAGACTCAAGTGTCACAGCTGATAGAGATGATGGTCCTGCTTACTGCCAAACCACTGTTCCACCTGGGGAAGAAGTTTCAGAGCCCAAGAAGTCCTCAAGCTCTATGGCTGCCCAGACTAGGAAGCCAGCAAATCAAGGAATCTACTTTAACTGTGGGGGAGTGGGGCATTATCAATGGGTGCGTCCAAGTCCAGTGAAGCCTGAAGCACAGTGCCAGAAGCAGGCGGGAAACTTCAGAGAGCCCCAGTGAAGGAGCCAACTGGGTGCTCGTCTACATTAGCTAGCTCCAAGAAAAACAACTTCACAAGGAGACAACGGCGGGAGTCTAAACCCTTGCAGAGCACTCTCGTTGTTGTCTTCGAGCGACACAGGGTCCCACCTCCCTTGACACATGCTGCCCAGCATCAGAGAGTCAATGCACACCAGACTCCCAGAACTCAACGAAGACTTAAGCCAGATCAGAATTTCCACAAGAAAGAAGTGCTGATACAGGTCACCGAACAGGGCAAGGCCATTACTTCCTCCAAGCTCCCTAACAAGCTGGTGGGACCTTCTCCTGTTGTTTCCATCCAAGTAGAAGGAATCTACACCAAGGGCCCCCTGGATACTGGAGCTCAAGTGACCCTCCTCTACAGAGACTTCTATGACAGGCACCTCAAGCACCTGCCACTGCAGACATTTGAAGAGTTAGAGATATGGGGAATTGGGACTCAGAACCTCCCCTATGCTGGCTATCTACCAGTCAAGCTGACCTTCGATCCCTCCGTGGCTGGGAAAGCCGAGACTTTTGACACTCTGGCAGTGGTCTGACCAGGGGCCAGTAAGAGCTCCCTCATCATAGGGACAAATATTGATCTTGTCAGAAGGCTGTTAACACCTATTGTTCTGGAGCCAGGCACTTCAACTATGAGTACACCCTATGCTGAGACAAGCTTACCAGCACCTAGTACTGGTAAGGGGTGATGTGTGGTGTGCCCAACATCGGATTTGTCTTCAAGAAGATAAGCCATTTAGAGAAAGGGTCAGACTAATTCCTTTAGGCGACTTGGAAGACCAGCGTGACCAACTGGCAGAACTGAAAAGGACAGGTATCATCAAAGAGTTCCGAAGTCCATACGCATCCCCGACAGTGGTGGTATGGAAGAAGAATGGGTCACTGAGGTTGTGCATCGACTATCGGACATTAAACCGAAGGACTATTCCCGACCAATATACCACTCCAAGTATAGAAGACGCCTTGCAGAGCCTGTCGGGGGCAAAATGGTTTAGCGTGTTGGACCTGAAGAGCGGGTACTACCCAATTCCCATGCACCCTAAGTATTGAGAGAAGACCGCTTTCATTACCCCAGTGGGGTTCTTTTAGTTTGATCATATGCCTCAAGGTCTGTCTGGCGCCCCAGCTTTGAAGAGGAAGATGAGCACCCAGACCTAGCTAAGCCTGTCAGAATAGCTGGAGGGCCTAGGAAACCGAAAGAGTCCATTCAGGGACAGTGGACTGCCCAGTGTGAGGAGGCTTTCTGGCAATTGAAGTAGAGTCTAACAACTGCTCCAGTTCTGGCCTATGTAGATCCAAGCAAGCCATACGAGCTGCACGTCAATGCCAGTCAAGAAGTGTTAGGCAGGGTGCTCTATCAAGAACATGGCAGACACGTGCGGCCAGTTGCCTATGTGAATCAGAGTCTGGCACCCGCTGAGAAGGATTACCCCATGCACAAACTTGAGTTCCTGGCTTTGACGTGGGCAGTGGTGGATAAGCTGAGGGATTATCTGTAAGGGGCAGACTTTGTAAACAAAACAGACAATAATCCTCTCACTTACATCCTTACAACTGCCAAGTTGGATGCCCCCGGCCACAGGTGCTGTCTTGGTCTTAGGCGCCCGTAGAAGCCGCTATATTCACATCCCTTTGGCGGGTCCGGAAACTTTTGCATGACAGCCGCCTGACAGTTTACTGGCTGTGCTGCATTCAGCTCTCCTCTGTTCCAAGCTCAAGCAGAACTGCGTTTAGTTGAATGTAAGCATTTACTAATGTTGTGCAATAAATGGATACATGCTTTTATTAACGTGTGCTGTGGCCACTTTCATGTTTTCTGCATACCCAGGAGGTTCTTTCCAGATCTGATGAACACTGCTGCACTGTAATAAGCTCTGCTTCACCTTTCCACCCATCCCTCCGCCTATCCTTCCCTACGGGATATCCTGCTCTCCTGCACTCCTGGTTGATAAGGCTGCTGGCTATTTTAACAAAGCTTGTTCCATCCAGTTGGATCCCTCACCTTTCAGCTGCATCCGTCCTGGAATCTTTTCCCCTCCATTACCAAGTACTACACTGTACCTACACTCTGCGGTCTGCGTTTGCTGTTTATCCAACAGCAGTGAGTATCCATCTAATTTATGACCTGGAAACAGAAGGGGACTAGACCTGATCCACACACATACCGAGGGATTATGAACGTGGCGCTCGCTTGAGTATTGCCCACGCTCATTTACAACAAGTGAGTGCAACTGTGTGAGATTGTTATCTGTCCCATTGTGGTTCCCTGTCAGAGGTACGCTATGATTGCTCTCCTTGTCTTTGAATCTCTATGTATGGCCTGTATCTGCCTCTGAGAGGACTGCAGCAACAGAGAGGAGACTACCAGACCGCACTATATGTAGCAACTGTACCTTCACTCTGCGGTCTGCGTTTGCTGTTTATCCCACAGCAGTGAGGTGAGCTGCTTGCAGACACAGAGGTGTACCACTGAAGAATTTTCTAAGTATTGTGTGTGTACAACACATTGTTTATTGGTGGTGGGAGACACTATCACATAAGAACTTTTCATTCATCTGTTTCAACAATTTTTTGGACTTTTGCTCCTCTTGGACTTTATGATTTGGATTGTGTGTTTATTTTAAGCACTGTTTACAGCCTTTTGCATTTTATGTACCCATTCACTTTGTATTAAGTTTGTCACTTATTCACTGTGTTATATGTTTTCACAGTTTCATTGTGGTAGCGCATTTTTCACTTTTTTATTTTTCCTCCATTGGTTGTGTCTACAGCTTTTCACCTTCCTTCACAGAGCAGACACCCCTTACTTTCATTAACACAGCTACCTACCCTCTTTTCAAGTTACTACATAGCTTGGTGCTCAATTCTAAATGAGAGTTCATGGACTTTTTAAAATAGATTGTTTAAATTTAGAATGTACTGTCAGGAGCGTCTAGAGCAGGGATATGCAATTAGCGGACCTCCAGCTGTTGCAAAACTACAAGTCCCATCATGCCTCTGCCTCTGGGTGTCATGCTTGCTGCTGTCAGAGTCTCGCTATGCCTCATGGGACTTGTAGTTTGGCAACAGCTGGAGGTCCGCTAATTGCATATCCCTGGTCTAGAGCTCCTGCTCCTCAATCCAGCATCCTGGTTTTGGCTATGGCCTTCTCCCTGTCCTTGTCCACCTACACGGTGATTGATGTGGTCAGTCTCTGGGTAAAAACCAAACCTGTTATAAGAGAGCCAAGCCTTCAGTCTCGTGCTTGTGATAGAGAGTGATATCCGTTGGAATTCCTGATCAAGCCCCCTGTCTCTCTGACTTTCTCTGCTAGTTTGGATTTTCCTGTGCATGACCTTGGACCGGATATTGGACTATTCCCTGAACTCAGCCTGCCTTTTACCTGGACTGTCATAGAACCACTCTGCCTGTCTGCCAACCGCAAGTACCTGTTTGCTTTGCTAAGTTGGCACTATACCATTGTGTATAGGACCTTGGGGCAACCGAGTACCGGTAGGAATGCTTGCCTTATGGTAAAGGGGGTTGCTATACGCGATGAATCCAGCCTTAATGTTACCTATAAACTGTACAACTCAGTTGAACAACAAACTAAAATCTTTTAGGAGGATTGAAGTAAAAATTAAAAAATAATACGGTTGCATACGTGTGCACACCCGTAACCACTTGCCGACCGCCGCACGCCGATGTACGTCGGCAGAATGGCACGGGCAGGCACATTGGCGTACAGGTACGTCCCTTTAAATTTGCCGCACAGCGGGCACGCGCGCCCGCCGCGTGCCTCGCGAGTTCGGCCGCGGGTCCCGGGAATTAGATGTTCCCGGGTGGCCCGCGATTGTGGTCGGCAAGAGCAGAACAGGGGAATGCCTTTGTAAACAAGGTATTCCCCTATTCTACCTAGTGACACTGTCACTGATGACCGTTCCCCGTGATCGGAAACGGTCATCAGTGACGTGTCACATGTATCCACGCCCCCTAACAGTAAGAATCACTCCCTAGGAAAAACGTAACCCCTGCAGCGCCACCTAGTGGTTAACCCCTTCACTGCCAGTGTCATTTTTTTTCAGTAATCAGTGCATTTTTATAGCACTGATCGCTGTAAAAATGACAATGGTCCCAAAATGGTGTCAAAAGTGTTCAATGTGTCCGCCATAATGTCGCAGTCACGATAAAAATCGCTCATCGCCGCTATAACTAGTAAAAAAAAAATATTAATAAAAATGCCATAAAACAGTCCCCTATTTTGTAGAAGCTATAACTTTTGCGCAAACCAATCAATAAACGCTTATTGCGATTTTTTTTACCAAAAATATGTAGAAGAATACGCATCAGACTAAATTGTGGAAAAAAAATTATATATTTTTTAGGGATATTTATTATAGCAAAAATTTAAAAAATATTGCACTTTTTTCAAAATTGTCGCTCTTTTTTTGTTTATAGCGCAAAAAATAAAAACCACAGAGGTGATCAAATACCAAAAAAATAAAGCTCTATTTGTGGGAAAAAAAAGGACGTAAATTTTGTTTGGGAGCCACGTCGCACGACCACGAAATTGTCAGTTAAAGCGACGCAGTGCTGAATCGCAAAAAGTGGCCTGGTCTTTGACCACCAAAGGTGGTCCGGGGCTTAAGTGGTTAAACTAATACTTTGTTGAAGCACCTTTTGATTATATTACAACACTCAGTCTTTTTGGGTATGAGTCTTTCAGCATAGCACATCTTGACTTGGCAATATTTGCCCACTTTTCTTCGCAAAAACACTCCAAATCTGTCAGATTGTGAGGGCATCTCCTGTGCACAGCCATCTTCAGATTACCCCACAGATTTTGAATCGGATTTAGGTCTGGGCTCTGGCTGGGCCATTCCAAAACTTTAATCTTCTGGTGAAGCAATTAATTTGTTGATCTGGATGTATGCTTTGGGTCATTTTCATGCTGAAAGATGAAGTTCTTCTACATGTTCAGCTTTCTAGCAGACTAAGGCCCCTGTTCCAGCTGAAGAAAAACAGCCCCAAAGCATGATGCTGCCACCACCATGCTTCACTGTGGGTATGGTGTTCTTTTGGTGATGTGTAATGTTGTTTTTGCACCAAACATATCTTTTGGAATTATGGCCAAAAAGTTCAACCTTTGTTTCATCAGACCATAACACATTTTCCCACATGCTTTTGGAAGACTTCAGATTTGTTTTGTAAAATTTAGCCAGGCTTGGATGTTTTTCTTTCGTAAGAAAAGGTTTCCATGTTGCCACTTTACCCCATAGCCCCATCATATGAAGAATAAGGGAGATTGTTGTCTGGTACTCTGCCAGATGTTCCTGCAGCTCCTTTAATGTTGCTGTAGGCCTCTTGGCAGCCTTCCTGACCAGTTTTCTTCTCGTCTTTTCATCAATTTGGAGGGACATCCAGTTCTTGGTACTGTCACTGTTGTGCCATATTTTCTCCACTTGATGATGACTGTCCTCACTGTGTTCCATGGGATATCTATTGCCTTGGAAATTCTTGTTTACCCTTCTCCTGACTGATACATTTTAACAGTGAGATCCCTCTGATGCTTTGGAAGCTCCTATCGGACTATGGCTTTTGCTGTAGGATGTGACTAAGAAAATGTCAAAAAAGACCTACTAGAACAGCTGAACTTTATTTGGGGTTAATCAGAGGCATGGCAGGTGTGTATTGACTCCTATTTAACGTGAGTTTGAATGTGATTGCTTAATTCTGAACACAGCTACATTCCCAGTTTTAAGAGGGTGTGCACAGGTATGCAACCACATTATTATTACCCCCCCCAAAAAAAAAGATTTCAGTTTGTTTGTTTTTCAATTGACTTGTACAGTTTATAGGTCACATATAGTTACATAGTTACCTAGTAGGTAAGGTTGAATAAAGACAATAGTCCATCCACATTAAAGGTGGAAAAAGTTCTTAAATGATTTATCTTTGTCTCATTTTTTTTATATCACAGAAACCTGACATTTTAACAGTGTGTAGACTTTTTATATTCATTGGTATATGAGATTTTTTGGGCATTCCATTTGAAAACTATGGGCATTATTATAATTTTTTCCTTCCCAACTCGTAACTAAAGCAGCTTTCACATTTCGGCTACGCTTCCTACATCTTTTGTCTTTCAGATGCTTACTCAGCCGGAAGAACATTTGTAAAGTCACGTACTGATGTTGGATGAGAAGATCTGTCTCCACATTCTCATTTACCCCAAAGCACTTCATTAGGGTTGAGGTCAGGATTCTATGTTGGCTACTCAAGTTCCTAAATCCCTAACTTGTGAAACCATGGGGTTTATTTACTAAAGACAAATCCACTTGGCACTACAAGTGCACTTGAAAGTGCAGTCGCTGTAGATTGCTTTAGATCTGAGGGGAAGATCTGAAATGAGGGGAAGCTCTGCTGATTTTATCATCCAATCATGTGCAAGAAAAAATGCTGATTTTTATTTTCCTTGCATGTCCCCCTCAGATCTACAGTGACTGCACTTCCAAGTGCACTTGCAGTGCATTTGTGGTGCAAAGTGGATTTGCCTTTCGTAAATAACCCCCCATGTCTTTAAGATCCTGGCTTCGTGCACAAGGGGGCGGTCATGCTAAAACAGAACCAGGCCTTCTCCAAACTGTTGCAACAAGATTGGAAGTTCATAATTGTCTAAAATGTACATTGTACATCCTTCACTAGAAAAACCTAAACTCAATAAATTGGCAAGGGATCCACATACCTGTACACTTGGCCATTTAGGAAGCTGGGATTGCCAGGTGTCCACAACATATGACCATATAGCTTAATCGTCTAAGGCTATGCAAAATTTAGTTGATATTTACATAGGAAATCCAGTCTTCTGGTGGTGTGTTGGGGGTGGTGGAATATTAACTGTATCTTTTGGGGCCTTATAGTACCAACTATTTAATGCCAACTTTATTTTTTACTTCTTGTACACAGTACATGTTTACTTTAAATTAAAACATAACATTTGTAGCAAAAATATCTTTCAACGAGTGCCCTACATAGACTATTGAAAAAAAAATCATACTTTCAAGCCAATAAAATAAATTACCTGTTTTTCCAAACATTTGCTCTTGGCATAGATACTGTAAACTCCTGTTCTGAGTGACTTTGCAAGATGTCACTTTCTTGGAAATGTTGGCAAGCAGTGAGGTTTCTGGTTGACTTGTAAAGTAGCCAAAATTGTAAGTAAGCCTGTTTTTTGCGGCAATGTTTCCTGATCTTCTGTTTTCTTGAAGTACCCAAGTACAGTAAAGTAATCCCCTGCAGAAATATTAAAGTACAACTGTGGTCTAATTAAAAAGAAGGATACTGAGAAGATGTTGAAGTAATGTAATATAAAAAAGTGACTGCTTTTTCTGTGTTGGGAGAGCAGCTGATACATAAACAGTTCTCCAGTAAACACCACCATTGATATCTGTGTCTGATTTACTAAAGTTAACAAGCGTATATTGTTGCATCGATCGTGTGCAGACAACCAAATTGTATCTTCAAAATGTTTACTGTGTACGTTGATACACAGGCAGATTGATTTACCAGTACGTTTTTCAAGAGGTGTGTTTTACTATAAAGTGGATGGTAAATAAGTGAAGTGTCTAAATATTTTTGGATCTATTTGACTGCTGTTAGTAATTTTACATGTGCATCTCATGTAGGAACAAATCTGACTTAAGTGCCTATTGATATTAAATGAGAAGTAAAGCCAAAGCTCGGGGGGCAAAGGGGGGGCAAAGCAGACAGCGGTGACTGACAGCTTCCAGCTCTTTGCTCACAGAGCCCTGAGAACCGAGCGATCAGTGGTGTTTGATCACTTAGTTCTCAGTCTTAGAGCCGGCGGGGGACAGATGCAGCATCAGACCAGTGCTACATCCACGAAGGTAAGTATGACTTCTGGGGGAAAAAAAAAACCTTTTCACTTAGAATAGCATTGTCACCAGGTAAAGAACTTCAAAGAGCAGCCCTCTGTAAAAAAAAGACAGTATATACTTACCTCTCTGGTGGGTAGTGAAGAGCTCCAAGTGCCACTTTCGGGTGTGTAGGGTAGTGTATTCTCTGCTGGGTGCCATGGTTTATCTCCCCAACCCCTACTCCACTATAGCACATGTGTTTTTCAGGCTGTCTTTACTTGATTTGCTGAAAAAGACCAATGTTTACAGTGTTTAAAAGCTCAATTGTATATGTACGCACAGAACTGAATGAGTCAGAGCAGTGACTTTGCCTTCTCACCCTGGCTGTTTACAAGTAATTCTATCAAAAGTTTCAATTAGAGAACCTGAAAGCAAACAGCTTCTGCTCTGCTATTTAGAGAACCCATAGTGCTCTGTAAATCCTGTGTCTTAAGTACAATTTGTATTATATGGTAATGCACAAGAAAATGAGTTTATAAATCTTGTACTTTAAAAAAAAAAGAAATTTCAACAAAACAAATCCATTATAACCTGGTGACATCTAATACCTGCATTTGTGCTCACATTGGTTCATTTGGATCCTAGGCTTAAGCTGTATAACGGGACAGCACTCCCTTCCAAGTGTGGTCAACCTACAGCAGTTATATACCCAGCCTTTGTCACTCAGATATCAAATGCCAAAGCTTCTGTGGCCAGTAGAGGGTCTCCCATTTTACAGTTAAATTCAAGGTCTTGCATAGAACAAAAGCCTAAGGTCCTTCTTAGGTAAAATGGACCATATTTTAAGACAAGCACAGGTTGCCAGCACCCAAACTTTACTAGTGTAGCGACCTCACCTCTCACTCCCTTCTTCTCTGTCAATGCCTATGGCTCTCGTCCAGGGGACCAGGGAGGAGAGTGTGACGCACCACCAGCTCGCATCCTCTAGTGTGTAGAGGTGCGAGCTATAACCAATTACCTTCGGGCCTGTGCCCCTGTCCAGAGCCAAAACTTCCCTTGAGAATGACCTTTAAGTCCCAGAAAGCCAAGTTCCACACCATTGAAAGTCCAACACTTATTTATTCTTCAGAGCAATAAATAGTCCTTTTAGAGTAGACTGGTTAGACAATGAACAGACAAGGTAAAGAGGAAGGTCCAGGCACAAACATGAACTTGTTTCTCTCCTGTTTCGGTGTGCGCAAACATGCTTGGCGCACGGTCGCTGCCACCGACCGTGAGGGTGGTCGCTGCCACGGACTGGGTGAATTAGGCTTGAGGCCTCTGCCACCGACCTGGGTTTCAGTTGGATCGCTGCCACCGACCATGAGAACGTAGACTACCTTCTTGAGATGCGGCCCCTGTCAGGGGAGTCATCCATCCGGATGGTCACCAGAGGCCTCCACCATCACCAGCCAATGCTGCGCTGGATCTCCAGGAAGGTCACTTCTCTGGTCCCCCTGGCCCTAGATTCGGGTGTCCAACACCGGAGGACACCCTAGGAATCCTCCATCCCTTGCGGGACCCAGTCGAAGGTACTGGGCCCCAGGCCTCCAGAGAGTACCTCACCCTAGACCAAAGGTGTCTGGGGTGGAATCGCAGCTCCGTCTCCGGGCCGAGGGCGCCCGGAGACCACCAGCACTCACACCCAGGCTGAAGGTGCCTGGGCGTGGACCCCGAGCGGAAGATGTCTGCCCCTTTTATCCCCTCTCCCAGCATGCACAGCAGGTTCCCCGCTGTACCACTGCCGAGAGAGGACAAAAAGGCACAGACCTCCAATGGTGATTCAACCCCGGCCTATGGCGACAGCGCCACCTATAGGCCGCAGGGAACTGGACACCATTGATATCCTCCACTGGCATAAATTGGTCCATGAACCCTAACAATTGCTGCATCTGAGCCTGTTATCACTCAGATGCCTCCCCTAAATGTAACCACCTGCTACACTAGCATTGATAGTTTTTACACCTTAGTGAACAGGACAGGTTCCCTTTTAAGAGAACAGATGTGTCCTGACTCCTGCCTGAGCTTTGGGCTGACAACTGACATTATGCCCAGACTGCTGGAAGATGGTAAAAACTGTCAACGAAAACTTTTCGTTTTCTTTTTATGTTATCCTGACATCGCATTTCTTATATGACAGTTTTCTAAAATCCTGTTATTAGCACTGAGCTCAGACATGAGATGGCCGTGCATCCTGTAAATTAGTCTGGTCCCTTTGTTCCAAAAGGGAGAGAAAATAAGTAAATAATAAAATATCAAATATCAAATAATCCCTGAGAGGTAAGGCTGCATTATTATAGTAATTGAAGAGTGTATATTCAAATTATTAAAGATCCCTATTGGTAAATGGTTTTCTTTAAAGCAACTATGTGAAAAAAATTATAATAAAGCCAGCCTGTTGAAGAGTTATATGTCACTAGTGTGTTCCAGCAAAGCCACAGTGTAGTTTACTAAAGACTTTAGTTACTCTACAAGAGAACAAGGATTGGAGTTTTTTTTTTTTTTGGGAAGCATTTCAGGAACCATAAAAAAAAAAAATATATATATATATATGTATATATATATATATATATATATATATATATATATATATATACATATATATATATATACTGTATATATGTGTGTGTGTTGCCACACTAAATTATAATTGCATCTGCACTTACAGTTGTATTTCAGTCTCCCTGCAAAGTCCCACAAATACCTGGTGAGCCTGCCAGTGAAGTCCATCTAATGCAGGTTCTTGTAGTGATGTGGAAACAATGCTGCACTGCTCCTGAATTCAGAGTAGCGTTGCCCCTCTCACGTAGGCTGTGCCTTCTTGCACCACAGTGGAATGATACATTGTTGCAGGGGGCGTGGTTATGGGCATTGTCACTGCTGATTCACAAGCCTGTAACTGGTCAATCAGCTTCTGGACACACCTAGTCCAACCTACTGCGTTCTGTATTGACAGCACAGCTTTTGTTGCTGAAACCCTTCCACTCTGAGCTGCAGTGTCTGGGAGGGGGAGTGCGTAAAGCACAAATAAAGGAGACTTTGGCTCAATCAGGGAAGTTAAGATACGTTTTTTGTTTAGTTTGAGGCTTGTGCATGACAGTAACTGGGTTTGGTAGGTACAGAGTTCAATCACATCACTCCAGCAATGGAAATGCTTTTACTTGCCCTACTTCCTGCTCTCCCACAGGCATGCATTCCATGCATCGGAAATGACGTGGCAAAAATGACGTAACAGACCTTCTGCCCCACCCAATGCAAAGACGCAAAGGCGAAATGCGTCTAAAATGAGCACAATTTTATGTGTGCACATTTTGTATATAACATTTTATTTGTTCTTAATAAATGGTATTGCACAATCTCCAGTTTTGTTAATTCCTGGACTGGTGGACCAGAATACCAGATGAGAGAAGAAGCGGTGTTTTGCTGAATAAATACTAAATAGTGACCTCACCCCTCTCACCCCTTCTTCTTCTCGGCTTGTTGTCTCGTCTAGGGGGGAGTATGGGTGGAGGGATGCGATACACCACGGCCCATGTCCTCTTTTGGGTAGAGGCGAAGGCCAGAACCAATTTTACCATCGGGTCGTGTGTATATAAAGAAGAAAAATAAAAAATATGGACAGCCGCACTCCAAAAACCTTTGACGGTCTGACGGTCATACCCCTGACGGTCTGACGGTCATACCCCGGCTATGCTGTGATGATTTTTGGTGTAATCTTCCATCCTTTACAATAAAGGCAACCGTCAAAGGTTTTTGGAGTGTGGCTGTCCATATTTTTTATTTTTCTTCTTTATATGCTACGTGCATTGCTGGCACCCATGGTAGTCCTGACATTACAGATTGCTGGAGCGTGTTCACCTGGAGCGGTAAAAATCTCTCTATCGGGTCGTGTGTATAACCCAGAGCCAAGTCTTTTCTGTAAATGACCGCCTCTGCTCCCAGTAACTGGAGTTCCACACCACTGAATAGGTCCAACTCGTATTTATTCTCCAACAGCAATAAATAGTCATTTAGCACAGACAGGTTGTGACCCAAAGAACAGTTCAGTATAGGTGGGGAGTAGGTCGAGGCACAATCCCTAGATAGAACTAACCATTGTGGTGTCACCAACGGTTATGGCACACAGCCGCTGCCACCGACCGTGTAGAACAGAAAGTGAATTACCTTCGCTTAAGCGCAGCCCCTGTCAGAGGGAAGACATCCGTCCAAGAGAGTTACCAGAGACCCCTCCATCACCGGCGAATGCTGCACCGGACTTTTCGGAGAAGTTCTGCTCACTGGCTTCCTCGTCTCAGACTCGGGCACCCAAGGCTTTAGGGCCCCCTCGAATTCCTCCACCCTTGCGGGACCCAGTCGAAGGTACTGGGCCCCAGGCCTCCTCAATAGTACCTAACCCCAGGCTAAAGGTGCCTGGAATGGACTCCATCTCCCGCTCCAGCCAGGTCAAGGGCTCCTGGGCCCGGAACTCCGGAACGCCGGCACCCAGGCTGAAGGTGCCTGGGCGCGACTCTGACCTCCGACTCTGAACCCTGTGTCCAGGGCATCCGCCCCCTCTTATCTCCTCTCCCCAGCGTCACAGCAGGTTCCCCGCCCCGCCATACAACCGCCGGAAGAGGACAAAAAGGGCACAGTACTGCAGGGAGGGTTCAACCCCGGCCCAGTGCGACAGCGCCACCCTCAGGCCGAAGGGATCCTCACACCACCAGAGTCCTCCATGAACAACAAATGGTCCCATATTCCCTAACAATCAGTGCATCTGGGTTACACTACCACCCAGATGCCTCCCCTAAATTCAAATACCCGCTACAACTATAATGACAAAAAAAGGCTATTTTGGACCAATTTATTAACTTATAGCGCAGCTTCTATCATTTTTTCAACTTTCCATCTGTAGCGGCCTCCTCACTCCCCTCTTTCTACAGCTCGTCTGTCTCTTGTCTAGGGGTATCTTTTAGAGGGGAAGGGAGCGGGGACACTACGCCAGGCCTTTATCACCGATGTCAGTGTGATACAAGCAAAGTTCTTTTACCTTCGGGTCAGTGCTGTGCACCTGGAGCCTCCACCAAGAGTTACCTTGAACAATGTCTGTCAGGAAATGAGCCCCACATCATTAAAGTTCAACACTCCTTTATTCTTCTCGAATGAACACAATAAGTGGAACTCCCTTGATAGAAACAGAACAGAAAAGGAGGTGTGGATGCGAATAGGCCCAGACACAATGTGTTCTCCACTTTCCTTCCTGAAAGTGGGTTGTAGTCTCCGAACGAGGGGGGGATTTCCTTCCAAGCGGTCTCCGGTGAAAGACTCACCTGTCACTGGCAATCTGCTGCACCAGGTCTTCGAATGAGGAGCTCTCCCCGGTCCATTGCGCTTCCCTGTTCGGGTACCCACTCCCGGGGTCCCCTAGGATCTCCTTCCCTCGTGGAACTCAGTGTTGGGCACTGAGCTCCGGACCTCCATCTGAGTACCTCACCCCAGGCTAAAGGTGCCTGGGATAGAACACGACCTCCGATTGTCCTCTAGGCCTAGGCCCGCCTAGAGAACCAACACAAACCACCGTCCACAGGCTAAAGGTGCCCTGGACTCCGACCCCGTGACAAAGATGGCCGGCCCCTTTATACCCTCTCCCAGCAAGCACGGCGGGTTCCCCGCCCCACCATACCGCTGCCAAGGAAGGACAAAAAGGAGGCACAACACACAGCAATGATTCAACCCCAACCCAGCGCCACCTGCTAGGCTGCAGGGAATTACACATCACTAATGTCTTTGTCAAGTTCAAATTTACACCCGGGAAAGTACATACCCGCTACACTCTCCCCCTGGTGGTTTGACACTGGTCCCCAGTGTCTGGAGTAAATCATGCCCTCAATGGCTGACATAATCCAATCCAGAAACCGACTAACAATTGTACAAAATATAAAACTTTAGAAAATTCTCCAACTAAAACATTGTGTCTGAGCCCTGTAAAGGAAGGGAATAAAAGACAAAAAAAAAAGAAACAATAGTATTGACTCATAACTTTGAATCACATATTCACATTTGACTTCCCCCCCATCCTGACTAAGACCCACCCCATCCTCAGTGGACTTGATGGGATGTTCTCCTGCAGAGGGAAAAGAAAAGGATTAACACATATAACCCTGACACCTGTATTCGTGTAATGGAAAAGAAACTTCTCCGGAAAGAAATCCCTTTTCTCCAAGAGTGAGTGCATGAAAAGTGTCTTAATGTTGCACAACACTGCCACCTAGTGACAGCACCGCGGTAATTGCACTCGTAGAACTTTTCTCTTCTCTTTGGCCCTATCTACCCAGAGTCTATGATCTCTTGCATAAAAGTGAAAAAATAACAGGAACAGTCCTTCACTTCTTTAAGGCACAGAAGCATCGGGCCTCAGAAAGTTCAGCAGCATGATAAGAACGGAGTTTCTTTTCTCCTACAGGTAAAACCAGGGATGCGTCAGAACAAGTGGCTTCAAGTGCTGATCCATTGTTTCCAGATGATACTCCACATCTTCTCCTTCTTTGCGCCGGATCAACACTTTATCTGCATGGATGTGTCGTCCCAACATCCATTCTGCCTTGCAGTCTTTAAAACGTTGAGAGGCCTTTGGAGAGCATGCCAGGTACCTGCGGGCGTGGGGAACCTGAAGGTGGGTCCACACAAAGTCATTGTACCAGTGCTCCCGGGCCGGCACACTTCCACCTCATTGAGCAGTTCCTTCGACAAGTACGGATACTCCCATCCGTAGTCTGCAGCAACCTTCTAGCCAAATAGCCGTTGTAGTCTCGCCAAAGGAGGCATGGTAGCTCTGTCCCCTTCGCCAGGCAACAATATCGAGTCCGGGTGGCGAGGGACCTTAATCACATCTGATCTGGGCATTGGTGCCTGCAGTAACAGTCTCTTTTCCCCGGTCTTCGGTACAGATGGCACCGGGGATGTAGAGGCAGGCTGGGGATGGGACCTCTCTTCAGACGCTGGTGCCTCCACCCGGGGTGTACTTTCCCCTGTAGACATGGGTGGATCCCTGGTCCTCCGGAATGAAGCGAGAGGTACTTTGTCCCAGCCCTTCTCTGCAAACAGTTTGTCTATAGCAACGTCGTCTCCCATGTCCGAGAGCGACTCTAGGTCAGAGGTGTCACACTCCTCCACAGGCAGGTATCCTGTAGTGGAGACTGAGCTTTCACCTCTTCCCACACACCAAATCTCTCCGCCAGGCTTACCTCAGCCTTTACTTGAACTGGGATGTCCGGAACTCTTGTCGACGGAACCATCCTGACCGGGCGTAAGCGGGCAAGACGGTCCACCACAACCGCTGGTCGGGGCTACCATGCCGGTCTTTCTCTTCAGTGGTGGACGCTGCGAGATCGTGGTGACCGAGTCAGCATCCTCGGATTTCTCCCGTTGAAGTTTTACGACCTCCTCCGCGGTCGCTGCAGTGTGCGCAGGGATGGCTGTCACAGCAGTGATTCCTCCTCTCTGAGTGGTGTTGCCCGCCACACGGTCGGGGTAGATGGTTCTCGGCTTCTCAACCGCCGGATTCACTTCGAACAGGAACTCCCCACAGGCCTCACATCACCCGAATGGCTTCAGCTGGCACACCAGTCCCGAACAGCTGGGACAAATCACACCCAGGGCCTCAAGGTCCATGCACGAATACAGGGCGAATCGACCCCTTGGCTTTAGCCAGATCCCCGTATCTGTTACCGGAGCAGCAGCAGTCAATGTCGTGGTGGAAGGTTGAACCGGAATCCACGACGTATGTCCGAACATGGCGACCTGTTGCTGATCCATTGCACACTGCAGAGTTTTTGCACCAATGTCCCACGTGTAGTCCTTCACACGTATTGGACTCCTCCCCGTTGCTTCAGTTCGCGGGCTTTTCTTCTTTTCTGTTTCTGAGTCACGCCCACGAACTAAGCGATGGGGGTGTGCCGGGTGGCGCAGTGCAATAGAAGCCCCCACGTGTAGTACTTCACACGGCTGAACTTCCCCCTCTTTCCACTCTTCTGCGCGGGCCTTTCCCTTCATTGGGTCATGTCCACGACTTCGAGCAGGGATGCACTTCGGCCAATGAAGGCCTGCCTATTCGCGTAACTCTTCCAGCAGACACGTTCAATACTGTTCTGCACAAACACTATACCGGACCCGAGCCCCCACGTGTAGCGGCCTCCTCACTCCCCTCTTTCTTCAGCTCATCTGTCTCTTGTCTAGGGGTATCTTTTAGAGGGGAAGGGAGCGGGGACACTACGCCAGGTCTTTATCACCGATGTCAGTGTGATACAAGCAAAATTCTTTTACCTTCGGGTCAGTGCTGTGCACCTGGAGCCTCCACCAAGAGTTACCTTGAACAATGTCTGTCAGGAAATGAGCCCCACACCATTAAAGTTCAACACTCCTTTATTCTTCTCGAATGAACACAATCAGTTGAACTCCCTTGATAGAAACAGAACAGAAAAGGAGGTGTGGATGCGAATAGGCCCAGACACAATGTGTTCTCCATTTTCCTTCCTGAAAGTGGGTTGTAGTCTCCGAACGAGGGGGGATTTCCTTCCAAGCGGTCTCCGGTGAGAGACTCACCCGTCACTGGCAATCTGCTGCACCAGGTCTTCGAATGAGGAGCTCTCCCCGGTCCATTGCGCTTCCCGGATTCGGGTACCCACTCCCGGGGTCCCCTAGGATCTCCTTCCCTTGCGGAACTCAGTGTTGGGCACTGAGCTCCGGACCTCCATCTGAGTACCTCACCCCAGGCTAAAGGTGCCTGGGATGGAACACGACCTCCGATTGTCCTCTAGGCCTAGGCCCGCCTAGAGAACCAACACAAACCACCGTCCACAGGCTAAAGGTGCCCTGGACTCCGACCCCGTGACAAAGATGGCCGGCCCCTTTATACCCTCTCCAAGCAAGCACGGCGGGTTCCCCGCCCCACCATACCGCTGCTGAGGGAGGACAAAAAGGAGGCACAACGCACAGCAATGATTCAACCCCAACCCAGAGCGACAGCGCCACCTGCTGGGCTGCAGGGAATTACACATCACTAATGTCTTTGTCAAGTTCAAATTTACACCCGGGAAAGTACATACCCGTTTCACATCTATTAAATCTTCTGCCCGTATTGTTTTAACTGTGGATCGTAAAAAAAAAATTCTGCCAGTAAATACCTTATGCAGCCCACTTCCTGTTTCTTGTCTGGTAAAAAGCCTAGGCTTATGACATCTTGCACAGCTCTCTCTCACACTCTTGTGCGAGTTTACCAAGAAGGGAGGGGGGGTGAGTCATAAGAGGGCCAATGAGAGCTGCAGGGCTGGAGGTGTGCCTGTGTAAATCCAGGAAGTGAACAGGCAGAAGCTTCAACTGCCCACAGTTAAAATCGATGCAGTCAGACTTATGCCGCGTACACACGGCCATTTTTCTCGTCGGGAAAAACGACATTTTTCCCATTCGACGAGAAAAACGATAGTCTGTGGGCTTTCTGTCGTTTTTCTCGACGAGAAAAACGGCATTAAAAACGACGAGAAAAATTAGAACATGTTCTAATTTTTCTCGTCGTTTTTTCCTACATTTTTTCCGCGGCAGTGTTTCCCATAGGGAAACACTGCCGCGGAGCCCACAGACGGTCGTTTTTCTCGACAAGAGAAAAAACTACGTGAAAAACGACCGTGTGTGGGGAACAAGCTGTTCCCCCGTTTTAAATGACATTATTCACGGCGGTTTTTTAACCGCCGTGAATAATGATCGTGTGTACGCGGCATTAGTGGAGGGAGATTTCTGCAGCATAATTGGCAAGTACAGAATCACAGTATATATAATATAATATGTAAAGTGGTTGCGGGGAAGCTCCAGAATGGCAAATATGTTTTTATTACAAATTATGTGAGTAGACTGCAGTTCCTCTTTAGGGGTTATTTGATCTAGTGAGTGTATCACTCAATGGGGATTGTTTGGGAACATGTAAGGAATAAGAGGAGACGCTCAGTAATACCAAAATAGTATGTTGGTTTCAAATGGCAGAGGGAGCACGGTTTTGAGGACAGAAAATCACAAGCAGATTGATGAAATTTTATTTGTTCGTGGACATTTTAGATAAACAGTATATTCATCTTTTGAACATTTTATGGACACTGGATTTCACATTGAGGTTTTTGATCACTGAAGTTTTTTGATGCACTTTTCGCACAGATTTAACTGCGCAATTATTAAAAAAAAATAAAAAAAATATATTAGTTACTTGCTACAAGCTTTGTGATATTTTGTCATATGAGCACAGTGGATTGTGGTCACTATATACTATCAAGTGCAGATGTATGTGTTTTTGTCTTGATCACAATTTTTTTTTTTATTGCTTTATGTATATGATTTATGCAAAGTATTGAGAGTACTGTACCCACTATTTTTATAGCCATTCAGAGAACACTGAATTGCATTTTCTCAGTGAATGCAAGGTGATATCTGATTGAAAGAGATGGAGAGGCGGGGCAGTGACATCACAATGTCCACCTTGCCCAATCAGAGATCATTTCACATTCACTAAGAAAATGCAGAGTTCTCTGAATGCCACCCTTGTTGAGTGACGTCCTGTACTCACAATGCAGTAGCGCAGTGCTAGGCACGTGACCCAGAAGCAGGTGGAGATCACTGAAGTAGCAGTGCCTAGTTGGAGCAATGTAACTATGTAAAAACCGCCATACCTAAACTTCAGCTTTAAGGCCCTTCCTACACAATGGGATTGATTTACTAAAACTTGAGTGCAAAATGGGATGTGTTGTGCATGGCAGCCAATCAGCTTCTAACTTCAGCTTGTTCAATTAAGCTTTGACAATGATACCTGGAAGCTGATTGGTTTCTATGCAGCGCTGCACCAGATTTTGCACTGTGCAGTTTTAGTAAATCAACCCCAGTGTATGAAGGTAAGATTACCTCTATCAGTTGACACAACAAATTGGCCTTTTCTTTTTCATTGTATTAAATTGCAAAAATTGAGCACTTATTGATTAATTTTGTTTTATTTCTTAAATATATTTAAAAAAATACATAAAAAGAGCATTCAGATTGTCTTACTATTTTTCCCCTTCATATGTCACAGGTCTTTATTCCTCCGGTGATTGGGGCACAGGGTGTGTGCCATGCCTATGCCACCCCAGAGGATCAGTTAGTGGAACCTGCAACGATATAAATGGTCAGTGCAAGTGCGGGGATTCCTCGGTATCTGGGATAAAATGTGACCAGTGCAGTGACTCCTTCTATGGATTTCATCAGGACACAGGAAGGTATGGGGAAATAATTTATTACATTATTTTGATGCAGATATTGTCAACCCCTTGGAGTTTTCTGGGTTTCTGCATCAATGACACCTACACACTGGACAGATCCTTGTATGAGTTACAAATAGGGTGACCACACCGGATTGCCCGGGACAGTCCCGCATTTTGCAGGTCTGTCCTGGGCACATTCATTCCAGGACAATACAGTGTTCCGGAATGAAACTGACACAGCCACCCCCGGGCCAATCTGATGCCCCCAAAAAAGGCCACCACATCACCGCTTTACTCACTGACAGTACTTGTCCTGGCTGGGAATGCCTGGAGGAGCACAATCCCCGCCCCCTGCTTGTGATTGGAGAAATCATAAATCCCGCCTCTTGTGTCCAATCACTGTGCTGTGACAGCACAAGCTGATTTTTGGGAAGGAAGCGTGTCCCTGAATGGCAGTTTGGAAATGTGGTCACCCTGGTTACAAATTATAAATAACATGCGCTTTTATTCAGACCAGCACTGCATACGACCTTTTCAATGCTGTATGCTGGGGGTAAGGATCTTGTGCGCCAAATCTAGCCAACCACAAATCCCCTTTTGTAAGAGGGGCTTTCCATTCCCCGGATATCTGCACTGTCTGCATGGGCACTGACAGCTCATCACTCATGGAGATAAGATCAGCGAAGACCAGGGGGTTGCCGAGGGTGTACGGCGTTAGTTCACCTGTTCACTTTTTTGTGAAAAGATGAACTTACACTTTAAAGCATTAATCCCATTTATTTTTTAAATACCTAAACCCCACCCATCCCCCGGATAAAAAAAGTTCCCAAAGCTACGCACTCTCTTTACACCGCAGCACTGCCCTTCATGTCCTTCAAGAAAAAAAATGACAATTGTTAATGATGCACAGTGCTTTAGCAAACTAAATGTCATTTAGTTAGGGTGAAAAAGAGAATGATATATGTATTTATTATAAATGGTACATTTTTATCAGATGTTGTAAAGCGCTGCGCAAACTGTTGGCGCTGTATAAATCCTGTATAATAATAATAATAATAATTTTTGTGCAGCAATGGAAAAATGCATGGACGATGGACAAAGCATGCAAAAACACATATAGCACTGTGCAGTATTGCAGATAATAAATATGCATGAAAAGTGATACTCTTAATGTAAAACGTTTTATGTATTTTTATTTTTTCTTATGAATATATATACACATCGTATTCAATAACGTGTTACTAAAGATTGACGGCATGCTGGATTTGAGCAATGCATGTCTGTGGCCCTCTACTGGATGAATGAGAAATTGCAGCAAGCTTTTTACATCACGGTCTTTGTTTGCAGTAATGATCAGATCAATGAGCATCACAGATTGCTAATTTATATAAATCTTGACAGATTAGTGTTTATGAAATTCGCTCGGTGTGAAAAGCTTTCCCACTAGAAAAAAATAAATAAAATAATGCTTTTTTTTTTTTTTAATTGATTTCCAGGCAGGCTGCATCGTACCTGGAGAGTCAATGTAATAAAGGTTCCTCTGTATTAATATTACAAAAACCATTTATCCCAGGGAAAAAAAATCAATACGACAATACATCTTAGTTTGGTTTTCGTTTTTTCAGGTTGAAATTGTCTTGTTGTTACGATTCATATTTCCCCTTTAAATAAAAGGGATATGACTGTGTTACATTAAATATTTCTCAAAGGGACCCATAGAATGCATCTTTAAATGTTGAGAAGAACCATAAAGCAGAACGAAATATACATTTATTTAAATGTAAACACTTTAAAACTTCAAGTTAGAATTAGTGCATGCATAGATAATACCACATTTGTATTAGCTTTTGCTTTATCAATAATTATATTTTCCATGTGGCAACTTGCAGTCTATTCTATTTGCTTCCTTAAGCCCTGTACACACGATCGGATTTCCTATGGTTTTTAAACCGATGGATTTTTCCATCGGAAAACCGATGAAGCTGACTTCCATCAGTCTTGCCTACACACCATCAGTCAAAAAACCGACCATTCCAAACGCGGTGACATAAAACACTCCGATGAGCCAAGAAAAATGAAGTTCAATGTTTCTGAGCATGCGTCGGCTTGATTCTGAGCATGCGTGGGTTTTTTATCCGATGGAGTTCCCCACAGACGATAGTAATTTGCTATCGTTTTTTTAACCATCGGATAAATTTAAAACATGTTCTATTTTTAAACACCGATGGAAAAAAGACCGATGGGGCCCATACACGATCGGTTTGTCCGATGAAAAAAGTCCATCAGACTGTTTTCATCGGTAAAACCGATCGCATGTACACGGCTTAAGCATTAGAGGGAGTTGATAAAGGGCGTTCTACCACCGTTGTAATCATTATTTCACAGGATGTTGCCTGTAGGAAATACTTTCATTCTTTCCCAGGAATCTAGAGTTCAGTTTTGTCTCCATCCATCCATTCTTATATTGTGGCAAAGCTTCTCAAATACAGCATGACAAGCCATGACAAGACATCTTCCAATCCAGTGAAAATGCAATAAATCAATACATGCTGAGTATGTAGAGACATATCTTCTGTTTTAATTGTCAGATACTTGTTCCTTTTTTATCTGTCTATCCACTGGTATGCGCAGGGGGTGTGCCAGGTGTGCCTGGGCACACCCTAATCATTGCGCGTGGTGACGATTTCCCCTATTGCCTGGGCTTCCCCCTGTGTTGCGCTCCCAGAATGGAGATTGGGGGAAGGGCTAGTAAATATGTAATTTACCGGTCCCTTCCTTTTCTAAATGAACACAGTGAACACACTCATTCACTCTGTTCATTCGCAACTGAAGCATAGTAAACCATGTTTACTATGCTTCAGTTTGTGAATAACCAGGAAGTCGCTAAGCACAGAGTACGATCCCATTCATTCCCTGTCCCGTGCAGCTGAGGATGCAGAAAAAGACATGTGTGTTTGAGCTTTGGGGTGCACACCCTAATGCAATAGGCCACACATACCTATGTGTCTATCTGTTGAGAAGGAGTCAAACTGTGTTTTCATGTTGTAAGCGCTCTGCCCTTATGTAAATATAGAAGCTCAGTGCAGTGGCGTCACTAGGGTTGGTGTCACCTGGTGCGGTAAAACATGGTGTCACCCACCTCCCCCCCCCCCCCCCAATATTTGTTTTTTTCCCCATACAAAAGTGCATATATTGGCAAAAGTAATGCCGTTATGGTGATCTCTGGATCAGATATGTCCCTGGGGAGAGCAGACATTGGCATCATTGGTATTGATGATTTGATTTGGATTTTGGAACCGACTTGCTGAAACTGTGTGTTGCTTGCTGTATGGGATCTGATCGCTGCAGGGAAGATGGTAAGATGCTGTGACCAGGCTGCTGACAAGGTGTGTTGCTTGCTTGACGGTGGACGGTATCGGATGGCCACAGCCAGGGAAGATGGAAAGATGCTGCTGGATGGATCTAATGGGTGCAAGATGTGGGTGTGAGCAGGGCCAGCGCTCCTGCTAGGCACACTGCTGTCTAGGGGGCACAGCTATGGCCACTGACTTCCTCATTAGCCTGGCTGGGGAACATAAGGGGCCCTACACAGGGCTGGGGCTCTGACTAACTCTCCAGAGAAAGCAGCAGCTGTGAAGGACATCCATCACAGCTGCTGCAGAGGAGGTCAGCAACAGCTCAGCCTGCGAGGAGGGCGATAGCAGAGGAGGCAGGCACAAGGACAGCTGGGGAGGTGGAGGAGGCGGGCATGAGGACCATGGAGGAGGCGGGCATGAGGACAGCTGGGGAGGTGGAGGAGGCGGGCATGAGGACCATGGAGGAGGCGGGCATGAGGACAGCTGGGGAGGTGGAGGAGGCCGGCATGAGGACAGCTGGGGAGGTGGGCACGAGGACAGCTGGGGAGGTGGGCACGAGGACAGCTGGGGAGGTGGGCACAAGGACAGCTGGGGAGGCGGGCACAACGACAGCCTGGGAGGTGGAGGAGACGGGCATGAGGACAGTGGAGGAGGCAGGCATCATGTCTCTGGATGTAGCTGCTGCCCCAGTGAGTCCACTCTCTGATACTGTTTCAGTCATCTGCACGCCCTATCAGGGTACATTAGCCAATCCTGGGAGATGTCAGAGGTGATCATGGTGTGACCCCACTGAAACTACAACAATCTCTCAGCAGCACTTAGCAGGAGGCTGACAGACAGCATGAAACACAAAACAATGAAAATTGCTTGCTTCATACCAAGAACCATGTGCTGTGTGCAAAAGGGGAAATCATTGGAAGTTAAATATGACCGCCAAATAGCACGTTGGGGCTACATTTATGGTTAAAGGGCATACAAATATTCCTCTTCTTCAGAGACCATAAAAAGAAAAAACGTTTTTAGCAATACCTTATAACTAAATAAGTTATTTACACAGGGCGCCAGACACAAACATAAAATATCCCTCCCTTTAACTGGGCAGCGGACACCATGCCAGCACCTCCCCCCCTCCTCTCTTATCACAACAACTCACCAGCTCTGGCGGCAGAGGACACCCGGCTTTTCCGTCGCAATACGCCACTCCCGCTCGTTACCGCACCAGCTTAAGGGGGGGTGGGCTCAGGTACACCAGGGCAGCAGCTGAGAGTCCAGGGAGTGTCTGCATGCAGTGCAGTGAGTGAGCGGCAGCCGCGCCGCCCATACGGGAGAAGAGTGACAGGGCCAGGCTGAGCAGCGCAGTGAGAGAGGAAGAGGGGAAAAAACACACACACACAGGCTAGCGCAGCCGTGGCGCCAGAGGTGTTCTTGCTGAAAATAAAACAGTCAAAGTGAACCAAGGCTTTCGCTGCCCTCAGGATGGTGTCACCCCTCTGGTGGGTGTCACCCTGGTGCGGACCGCACCCCCCGCACCCCCCTAGCAACGCCTCTGGCTCAGTGACATACTAAGATGAAGCTGGGGAAATGACCCATGAGCTGATCAGCCAGCAGAGAACAAGCCAAGAGGTCATAGGAAATCCCAGGTCCCTTATGTTGTTCCTGCACTGCAACTCAGGAACCTTTTGAGAAAGCAACAAGACATGCAGTTTTGCAACTCTGCATGGCATGCAATATTTTTAACTTGCAGTTTCAGAGTCCTGTTTTAAAGAACTTCAGTTTTGCTTTAAAGTAAACTTTGCCCGTACTGCATGGAATGTAGGGGAGGTGGGGAAATGACCTCTGAGATGTGCAGCCAGTAGAGATTAAGCCAAGAGGCATGCTGGGAGAAAACCTTGTGTAGCGCCCTCCTCACTCCCCTCTTTGTCTTCAGCTCGTCTCTTCTCTTGTCTAGGGGTACCTTAAAGGGGAAGGGAGCGGGGACACCACGCCTGGCCTTCACCACAGTTGTCAGTGTGATATAAGCAAAGTTCCTTTACCTTCGGGTCAGTGCTGTGCACCTGGAGCCTCCACCAAGAGTTACCTTGAACAATGTCTGTCAGGAAAGGAGCCCCACACCATTAAAGTCCAACACTCCTTTATTCTTCTCGAATGAACACAATCAGTTGAACTCCCTTGGTAGAAACAGAACAGAAAATGAGGTGTGGATGCGAGTAGGCCCAGACACAATGTGTTCTCCACTTTCCTTCCTGAAAGTGGGTTGCGGTCTCCGAGCGGGGGGGGATTTCCTTCCAAGCGGTCTCCGATGAGAGACTCACCCATCACTGGCAATATGCTGCACCAGGTCTTCGAGTGAGGAGCTCCCCCCGGTCCATTACGCCTTCCGGATTCGGGTACCCACTCCCGGGGTTCCCTAGGATCTCCTTCCCTCGCGGAACTCAGTGTTGGGCACTGAGCTCCAGACCTCCATCCGAGTACCTCACCCCAGGCTAAAGGTGCCTGGGATGGAACACGACCTCTGGCTGTCCTCTAGGCCTAGGTCCGCCTAGAGAACCGACACGAACACCGTCCACAGGCTGAAGGTGCCTGGGACTCGACCCCGTGACAAAGATGGCCGGCCCCTTTATACCCTCTCCCGGCAAGCACGGCGGGTTCCCCGCCCCACCATACCGCTGCCGAGGGAGAACAAAAGGGAGGCACGACACACAGCAATGATTCAACCCCAGCCCAGGGCAACAGCGCCACCTGCTGGGCTGCAGGGAATTACACATCACCAATGTCTCTGTCAAGTTCAAATTACACCCGGGAAAGTACATACCCGCTACACTTGCATTGCATGCCTTGTGGTATTCAAATCTACATGGTAGTGATCTGTGATATCACAGAAGAGGCATGGGGTATTGTCCCTCTACGCTGTAGCCATGTTTTTGTATGCCCTCAGGTGCTCAGTAGTAGCATCTTCCATCTCTGCCAGATTTCAGGATGCTTTGTAAATGAAGTCTGAAAACAGTAGTTGCAGACTTTATTGTAACATTATTTTTACAATTTATTTGTCTAGGGCTTATTTTTACATCAAATGCTTTTCTTTTGAACTATCCAATGTCAGTTTTAGCAAACTAATGGCAATAAAGGTGAAAATACCTGGGGCCCAGTCTGCCCCCCACACTTCATTTGCCTTTACAGGCATTATGAATGGATACCAATCAACCAAAAAGTTTTATATTGTAAAGCACTATGGAGTCTTTGTCTTCTCTTTGAGCCATATTGTGGAGGAGTGGAGGACAATAGACCCCACTTGCTGAAGAGATTAATGATTCTTCTTAAAGGGTTTGCACGTCAATATAACAGAATATGACCCAGTTGGGGTGACAGGCCATACCTCCTGTTGAGGTCACATTCCGCATCTTTCTAAGAAGCCCGAGCAAATGTAGTAATGTCTCTACTGTAAGTTTGCTTTTTGGTACCCACCTTGTATGTTTCTTATACGGTAACACCTGCTTTCTATTTTACATGTGCATTGTGGAATTCAATAAAAATCTATGGTTAAAAAAATATATATATATATAACAGAATATGTAAGAAGGAATATGCAAAAATTAAAAACAAACGGCAGATTGCAAAAGATAGTAGGACAAACTCTAAAAGATTCTTCAAATATATTAATAGTAAAAAGGTAAAGTCTGAGCATGTAGGCCCTTTACAAAATAATCTAGAGTGGGTGACTGGGGACAAAGAGAAGGCACATTTATTAAATACTTTTTTCAGCTCTGTATATACAAAGGAGCATGGGGAAGCTCATATCCATAATGGGGATGGTATTGATACAGCCACAAATGATCCACAATGGCTCAAAAGTGATATGGTCCAGAAATATTTAGACAGAATAAAGGTGGATAAAGCACCTGGACCAGATAGAATCCACCCACGGATCCTAAAATAATTGAGCTCTGTCATTTCAAAGCCATTGTTTCTAGTTTTCAGGGACTCGTTAATGACTGGAAAGGTACCACTGGATTGGCGTAGCGCCAATGTGATGCCCATATCTAAAAAGGGATCAAAGTCTTTACCAAGTAACTATAGATCTGTTAGTTTAACAGGTCTCCAGCTGACGGCACCCACAATGGAGCTCCTGGGCCCGCCGATGGGCAAGCGGAGCCCGGTGAGCATGGCGGGCCGCAGCAGCGGGGGGGGAGTGCCGGTACCAGGGGTGTGTGTGAGCGATCGGGCGGCAGCGGAGCCACCCAAATGCTCTCACCTGACAGGCAGGAGGCTGCCTGTCAGTTTCACACACAATCACGGTGGCTGCAACCACCGTATTGTGTGTGATACCCCCGCCGTTAGGTCCGTACGACGTACAGACCTGGTGGCGAAAGGGTTAATGTTGATAAATGCAAATTTATGCACTTGGGGGCTAAGATTATGCATGCATCATACATACTAGGGGGAGTACAACTGGGAGAATCCATAGTGGAGAAGGATCTGGGGGTTTTGGTAGATTATAAGCTCAATAATACCCCGTAATGCCAAGCTACGGTTTCCAAAGTGAGCAAAGTCCTTTCTTGTATTAAGAGAGGTATGGACTCCAGAGAGAGAGAGATATAATTCTGCCCCTGTATAAATCATTAGTAAGACCTCATCTGGAATATGCAGTTCAGTTTTGGGCACCAGTTCTCAAAAAGGATATTGGGGAACTGGAGAAAATGCAGAGAAGGACAACCAAACTGATAAGAGGCATGGAGGAGCTCAGCTGTGAGGAAAGATTAGAGGAACTGAATTTATTCTCTCTTGAGATTAACATGTACAACTTCATAAATGGTCCTTATAGTGAACTTGGTGTTGAGTTATTCACTTTAAGGCCATCACAGAGGACAAGGGGGCACTCTTTATGTCTAGAAGAAAAAAAGATTTAATCTCCAAATATGGAAAGGATTCTTCACCGTAATGCCGCGTACACACGGTCAGAATTTCCGACAACAATTGTTCGATGTGAGCTTTTGGTCGGAAATTCCAACCGTGTGTAGGCTCCATCGGACATTTGCTGTTTAAGTCCTCCATTGTTGCCACATCTTTTGCACAAAGCGCTTGTATGTCAACTTAAATGTAAGTGTTCCTGCTACATTAAAATCTATGTGGCCGTTTTCTTCCCATTTATGATACACACCCTTCCATATTGACCTGAGATTTTCCGGACCATCATGCCCTGCGAGATTACCTGTTAATCAGGTATCCTCTTCTGTGGCATATTCCATCCTGCTGGCGTCTGGTCACTCTTGATACAGCAATTGGAGAAACACACAGGCTTGTCCCGGGTCCATCGTGGTTCCACCACACAAAGCCTGTTTGACCCATTTGAGCGTACGCTCTCCTGGGTTCAAACATTCTGGTAAGCCCTTTACCTATCGGTGGTGGTTTCTTTTCACTTTAATCCACTTCAACATTTGTTCACCTTCAGCACTTCAATTTTGTTTGAATTTATCACCAAGTTTTGATTTTGTCTACATTCAAGTTTGATCACTCCAAGGATAGACATTTGTGTACTTTTGCTTTTTTTGAATCTTCTACATATGGACATTTAATTTTACACTTATGTGGACATTCATATTCTCTTTTGTCATATTTGAGATTTGAGCACCATAATAATTTATGTTTCAAGGCATTTATTCATTTTTATTAGCGCTACACTTTTTGTTTCCACTGAAAAGCGCGAATCGTCTCTCACCAAACTTCTACTAACACGACTGGTATTATACTTCCCTTTAATAGTGCCGTCGTACGTGTTATACATCACGCGTTCTGTGCGTTCGGAATTTTGAACAACATTGAGCCAACATCCGTCGGAAAAAATCCACGGTTTTGTTGTCGGAATGTCCGATCGCGTGTACGCGGGAAAAGAGCAGTGAAAATTTGGAATAGACTCCCTCCAGAGGTGGTTCTGGCCAGCTCAGTAGATTGCTTTAAAAAAAGGCCTGGATTCTTTCCTAAATGTACATAACTGGGTACTAAAATTTATAGGTAAAGCTGATCCAGGGAAAATCTGATTGCCTCTCGGGGGATCAGGAAGGAATATTTGTCCCCTGCTGTAGCTAATTGGATCGTGCTCTGCTGGGGTTTTCTGCCTTCCTCTGGATCAACTGTGGGTGACACTGTGAACGTACATCTAGCTCATCAGGGCATTTCTGACCGGCGCATCTGTGTATGGGGGTGGTTTCAGTTGAAGGGGTTAGTGCGCTGTGATTATTCTGGGTGTTTCCACTTTTGATACTTTTCACACGATATTTATGACCTTACATTGTATAGTGGTCATAAACACAAGGTGAGAACACAACTGGTGTTGGTGTTTCACATGATGTGAAGGAGTGAAGTGAACACATTTGAATGCATGATGGAAAATGATTAAGGTGGGCATGAAAGAAAGGGAGACTGTGATTTACTTGGACATTTTTACTGTTTATAATTGATATATGTATACATTATAAGTAGCGCTACACTGTTTATTTTGATGTATGAATGGATCCCAAGTTCTCTTTGGTCTCACATGTTCATACTGTCCAGAGAGAGGAGTCCACACCATCTCCCAACACTTTCACCTCTTCTGCGCTTCCTTGCCATTTCGGCCGCTAACCAATAGCAGGAGTAAAATTGCTTTCATTGCTCATGTCAGTGTATTGGCAGCTGCATCAAAAGGAATTCTTGGGGGTACTAAAGACCCTGTAATCAAATTGTTTCTCTGGGTAAAAAACAGAGATTTATCAGCATTGTACTCACTAAAGTAGACGTTCAAAAAGCACAGACAAAAAATGGCCAATGACTGCATACATGCTACAGTGGTTAAAGCTGAACATCATAAATTAAGCTATTTTGTAAAAAAAATGCAGGCATGCCATGAGTTAATTCTAAGGAGGTGGGTTCCACCTCCTGGACATATCTCTTTAATTTACATCTGCCAAATTTAAAGCGCTCCAGGAAGATGGGTTCTGGAGCTCCGGTGCTCAACCTTCTGGTGTCAGCTCCTTCAAGTGCAGAGTGCAGCTGCTATTCCTGCCCCTCTGCTCCTCCTGCCCAATCACAGAAGCCTTTGTTTTATGTGAACTCATTCACAAAATACAAAGACTTCTGTGAATGGGCAGTAGAAGAGAGGGGCAGGCATAGTAGCTGGGTGTGCTTCTTCTCTCCTCCCAGAGGCCCGCATGTCTCCTTGAGTGTGCCATAAACCTGTCACATATAAATAATAGAGCTATGTCCAGGAGATGGCATGCACCTCGTTGGACTTAACTCATAGTTTACCTGCACTTTTATCAAAGTTGCTTAATTCCTGCTAAAAATGTCCTACCATTACAGTCCTTTTAGAAATCAGTGCTCCCACAATTGTGCTCCCTACAGCCCTCCTTCTATCAATTACTGACAGTGACAATACATTTGATATTCCTTAAGATCCAATAGAAAAGATCAGAGAAAAACACATAAACACAAAAAAGAGCATAGTCTGCATAGAATGTTCTCATGCAAGGTCAGCTTTAACTAGCAGAATATTTTTCATTTGCTGGTCTAAGTTCTGGTTTAAGCAGTGAAGGTATTTTGTTATTGGTTAGCAGTTCTGGCAGTATGGGTGCTGTAGTACTACAGTTTGCAAAGAGTGTATGTATGTATGTATGTATGTGTGTGTGTGTGTGTGTTTGTTGGGGGGGATTCCCAGGTTTTCCCCTATGTCACAGGTCACATGACACAGAGACACACTCCAGGAACACTGGAATGCTGAGTAAGGACTGTTGAGGCTAAAGGGTTACATTGTGCATACCAAAGGGCCACGTGCAGCCCTTAGGGCACAGATCAGGCATCAGGGATATAAGGAGCCAATAGGTGAATTAACACACCATTACCTGCCCATATTTAAAATGTAAGGTTTGTGTGGATTCTCCCTTTAAATAATCCTATTGATATTTAATATTATTTCTAAATTCCACTCTGTACAGCATGAAAGAGGAGACGCGGTCTGCTGTGAAGAAAGCTCGGCTCAGATCCTCTTTCCTGACATTTTACCCCGATGGAACTCTCACCAAGTGGTCTCCAGAGTGACCCACTCAACACCCTTAAAAAATCCTGATAAAAGCCAAATCCGCAACACTGACTACAAATTTGTTTCATAGAATAATATCCCAACTGGGAATAAATAAAATGCATCATTTTGTCCGCCTCAGAATTTTATCTACCATTAAAGTCAAAAAGAACATGAAGAGTTTTTTTTTTCCTCTCATCGTTTTAGAAATTCTATGAGGCATCTCCAGAGTAAATAGCTTCATTATGACCTGTGTTAATTGGCGCTGGCATATTGGAATTAAAATACAGTGTAGAGGTGAGCCGAGGATTAAGGAGATAATGTTAGTTGCAAAAAGACAAATCAAACGGGTTATTTAGAAAATGGAAATAATGATGCTGTCATGAATTCTAAAGGTAAATCAGAATGCAGTTGAGCATGCAAAGAAGTGAGGACCCCTCTATGTGTGCTTCTGGTTGAGATCTAAATAGCCATACAACCCTCAATAATATGCTCTGTTATCACTCCCCTTACCCAGTGTGAAGGTCCACCCAATCACTGGCTTTAGGCAATAAGAATGTGAGGTCTACTTTTCTGATTCAACTGCTCAAGTTAGCATATTCCTGTCAAAAAGTAAAGGAGCAGAGAAACACACCATATTGGCTATGGCAGGACTCCCTCCTATGTACAATAAAACCTGTGTTATACAGTGCAAGCCAATATCATATGCTCAGTGGTGTATTTTGGTTTTGTGCTGCTTTAGGCAAAACTAAAATCAGGCACCCCCCACCCCATCTAAATTTGTCCTACTCCAGTTGCTGTATACCATTCTTGTCTCAGGGTCTGATGAGGAAGCTTCAGTCATTCACAGTGAACAGCTGTGGCTTCCTTATCAGACCCTGAGACATGATTTGTTCAAGTGCCACATATGTGGTCAATGGAGCAGAGCATGGGGTCAGTGGGCTAGAGGATGAGGAGGCACTGATGGGCACTGATGAGTGGCCACTGATAAAGCTGCACTGATATGAGTCACTGATTGGCTCTGATAGGCGACACTGAAGGGCACTGATAGGTGACACTGAATGACACTGATGGGCACTAATAGGAGGCACTGATAGGCACTGACTGTTGGCACTGATGGGCACTAATAAGCGGCATTGATGGGCAGCACTGATGGGCACTAATAGGCAGCACTGTTAGGCAGCACTAATGCACACTGATTGGCAGCACTGATTGGCACTGATAGACAGCACTGATGGGCACTGATAGACAGAGATGATGGCCACTAATTGGCAGCACTTATTGGCACTGATTGGCAGCATTGATTGGCTGCACTGATGGGCACTAATTGGCAGCACTAAAGGGCACTGATAGGCAGCACTGAAGGGCACTGATTGGCAGCACTGATGGGCACTGATAGGCGGCACTGATGGGCACTGTTGGGGCTGCACAGATAATTAGGACACTGATTGACAGTGCCCTGATCACTGCTGATGTCACCTTTTACACCGGCCGGTTACCGGCTCTCTCCTCTCCTTACATTGTGACAGAGTGAGGAAAGAAATGTTGATATTTACATCGTGATCAGCTGTGGTTGGACACAGCTGAGCATGTGGTAAAGAGCCACTGTGTATGGTTCTTTTCCCCTATCTGTGATCAGTTGTGTCCAAAGGACAAAGCGATCACAGATCACGCCTCGGTGTTCGCTGCAGCAGATCAATAGCCACCCTCCCAGAACTGGATGATAATGCTGTAGCCGTCATTTGGCTATAGCACGGTTGCCTGGCGGGGCGGTGGCACCCCCTTAAAAATGCTGCCCAAGGCAAATGCCCTATTTGCCTCATGGCAGATACGGCCCTGCATATGTACACTGCCATTCCTTCAGAATAGCACCTCAATGCATATCTACAGTATAAACCAACAAACCTGAACATCCGAGTTTTAAAACCTATGTAAAAGAATGTATATGTGCTGTAGTGTGCTGTATTGCCCAAAAAAGTTTTAAACATATCTACATTTTTATTTTAGTTTGAATAAAGTAGAAAATAGTGACCTTCTGTCAATGGATTTTCGGATTTGTTAATTTTCGGATTTTCTTTTGAATTCTCCGATTTTTGAATGTTCAGATTTCCGAATTTTCAAATTTCCGAATTTTCGGATTTCCGAATTTCTGAATTTTCAAATTTTAACATTTTCAAATTTAAAAATGTATTAGAAATAACGAATTTCGATCATAACGAATGCCCCGAAAAATGAAAAAAAAAAAGAAAGAATGCAGCGAAAACAAACACATTTTTTGGCAGTGCACATGTCTGCCCCATTAGCTGTTTCAAAAGCACTACGAGATGTGACAATTTAATTTCCAGAATGCCCGCAGCATAGTGGGGAATCATACAGCCATTTGCACTCGAGCGTATCCTGACATGTTCTAACCTGCCCTCGCCTGGGTCGCAGACCAGTTGACTCAGTCTTTAAGTACTAGTAGAAGACTTAACACCAGTGTACATTGCCTTGTTGGCGGAAAATGAGTGATAGAGATTTGGAGCAGCGGATTAACATCAAATTCTAAATGAAAATTGGCAAACGTGCAAGTAAAACTTTAGCTCTGTTACAAAAAGTTTATGGTGAACATTTCATGAAGAAGTCAAGTGCTTTGGAATGGCATAGCCAGTTTAAGGAGCGGCGGGAAGATGTCCACGATGATGCAAGAGGTGGGCAGCCAAAACCGCAAAGGACATTTGTACGCTCATGCTGGTGTGTTTTTTTTTTTTCACATGGGGATTGTTCACTATGATTTCATAGAACATGGAACAACAGTCAACCAACATTCTGGGAATTAAATTATCACACCTCGTATTTACCCAAAACAAGCATTTTAACCACTTAAAGTGGTTGTAAACCCACTAATCCTTTTTTATTTTTTTTGCCAACCTGCAAGAGAAAGGCATAATGAGCTAATATGACTAGCATATTAGCTCATTATGTACCACTTATCTTAGATCGGGGCCCCCGAAGCAGTCAGCGTCCCTCTATCTAGACGCATCCATCGCTGCGGCGATAGCCGGAATGTTAGTTCCGGGTATCGCCGCACCAGCCAATCACAGCGCCGCTCCGGCGCTGTGATTGGCTGGAGCGGCAAAGACGTGACTCCGCACATGCGCGCATGACCCGTCGAATTCGGCTACGTCGTCAAATACTGCGACCTAGCCGATTTTGTGAATGGGATTAACCCCATGCGCATGCGCGTGACGTCAGCGTTGCCGCTTTTAAATGCAAATATCTCCTTAACCGTGTAGGTTAAGGAGATATTTCATGCACCTACAGGTAAGCCCTAATTTAGGCTTACCTGTAGGTGTTTGTTTACAAAGTGGGTACAACCACTTTAAGGACCGGACCAATACGGACCATAATGACCAGAGGTGTTTTCAGAATTTGGCACTGCGCTGCTTTAACTGGAAATTGTGCGGACATGCAATGTTGTACCCAAACGAAATGTGCGTCCTTTTCTTCCCACAAATAGAGCTTTCTTTTAATGGTATTTGATTGCCTCTGCGATTATTATTTTTTTGCGATATAAACGGAAAAAGACACTAAATGATATATTGCTCACACATGCCATGGTTATATGTGGAATTGCACCCCAAAATAGCACAAAACCCCCCCAAATGACCCATTTTGGAAAGTAGACACCCCAAGGAAATTGCTGAGAGGCATGTTGAGCCCATTGAATATTTTATTTTTTTGTCCCAAGTGATTGAATAATGACAAAAGAAAAATAAAAATTACAAAATTACAAAAAGTTGTCACTAAATGATATATTGATCACACATGCCATGGTTATATGTGGAATTGCACCCTGAAATACATTTTGCTGCTTCTCCTGAGTACGGGGATACCACATGTGTGGGACTTTTTAGGAGCCTAGCCGCGTACGGGACCCCGAGAACCAAGCACCGCCTTCAGGATTTCTAAGGGCGCAAATTTTTGATTTCACTCCTACTACCTATCACAGTTTTGAAGGCCATAAAATGCCAAAATAGCACAAAACCCCCCCAAATTACCCCATTTTGGAAAGTAGACACCCCAAGCTATTTGCTGAGAGGCATGGTGAGTATTTTACAGCTCTCATTTGTTTTTGAAAATGAAGAAAGAACATTTTTTAATTTTTTTTTAATTTTCAAAACTTTGTGACAAAAAGCGAGATCTGCAAAATACTCACCCTACCTCTCAGCAAATAGCTTGGGGTGTCTACTTTCCAAAATGGGGTCATTTGGGGGGGGGGGGGGGTTTGTGCCATCTGGGCATTCCATGGCCTCCGAAACTGTGATAGGCAGTGAGGAGTGAAATCAAAAATTTACACCCTTAGAAAGCCTGAAGGCGGTGCTTGGTTTTTGGGGTCCCGTACGCGGCTAGGCTCCCAAAAAGTCTCACACATGTGGTATCCCCGTACTCAGGAGAAGCAACAGAATGTATTTTGGGGTGTAATTGCACATATGCCCATGGCATGTTTGAGCAATATATCATTTAGTGACAACTTTGTGCAAAAAAAAAAAAAATATATATTTTTTCCGCAACTTGTGTCAACATATAAAATATTCCATGGACTCGACATGCCTCTTAGCAAATAGCTTGGGGTGTCTACTTTCCAAAATGGGGTCATTTGGGGGGGTTTTGAACTGTCCTGGCATTTTATACACAACATTAGGAAGCTTATGTCACACATCATCCACTCTTCTAACCACTTGAAGACAAAGCCCTTTCTGACACTTTTTGTTTACATGAAAAACTTTTTTTTTTTTTGCAAGAAAATTACGTTGAACCCCCAAACATTATATATATTTTTTAAAGCAAAGGCCCTACAGATTAAAATGGTGGGTGTTGCATTTTTTTGTCCACACAGTATTTGCGCAGCGATTTTTCAAACGCATTTTTTGGGGAAAAAATACAATTTTTTTAATTTTAATGCACTAAAACACACTATATTGCCCAAATGTTTGATGGAATAAAAAAGATGATCTTAGGCCGAATACATGGATACCAAACACGACATGCTTTAAAATTTTGCACAAACGCGCAGAGGCGACAAACGAAATACATTTTTAAAAGCCTTTAAAAACCTTTACAGGTTACCACATTAGATTTACAGAGAAGGTCTACTGCTAAAATTACTGCCCTCGATCTAACCTTTGCGGTGATACCTCACATGCATGGTGCAATTGCTGTTTACATATGACGCCAGACCAAAGCTTGCGTTCGCCTTTGCGCAAAAGCAGGGCGGGACAGGGGTGCTTTTCTTTTTTTTTCTTTTTTTTTATTACTAATTTTGCTTTTTTATTTTATTTTTAAACTGTTCCTTCCATATTTTTTTTTTTTTATCATTTTTATTGTTATCTCAGGGAATGTAAATATCCCCTATGATAGCAATAGGTAGTGACAGGTACTCTTTTTTTGAAAAAACTGGGGTCTATTAGACCCTAGATCTTTCCTCTGCCCTCAAAGCATCTGACCACACCAAGATCGGTGTGATAAAATGCTTTCCCAATTTCCCAATGGCGCTTTTCATATCTGGGGGGGGGGGGGCATTTCCTCCCACTGCTTGTAAAAGCAGTCCAGAGGCTAATAAGCCACTAGGATTGATACATGAAAGCTGTCCGCTGGCTGAAAAGAATGATACCAAGATGATACCTAAACCCGCAGGCATCATTCTGGTATAACCATTCAAAGTCCAGCAACATACCAGTACGTTGCTGGTCCTTGTTGGACATGTATTGTAATCTTTTTTTTCATGCAGCCTGTTGGCTGAGCGAAAAAAAGAGATTGATCGGTGGGTATGCCCACCATTAGAATACCTCTCTTCATTCACCCACTTCTAATGATGGGCATACATGCACCATTTATATATGCCGAAGCATGGGGGCATCCTCCCGCAAAAGTTATGCCGCGTACACACGGTCGGACTTTTCCACGGGCAAGCCTCCGCCCCTGCTGCCCCCATGCTTCGGCATATATGCTCTTTTTTTTTAACTGTGGTGGTGAAATCACCTCCTACAGCACTGGAGTTGCAGGGATCAGGCCTGTCTCTGCGAACACTGCAGTTATGTGTGTTGTGTTTTGTAAGTGACAGTGATCAATCGATACTGCACTTGGGTGGCCTGGGCTGGACGGAGGGGCAAAACGCAGGTACTAGCAGGTATCTGGGCTGATCCCGCTAACACTGCGTTTTTGGGAACCCTAAACTGCTGGGGACACTAGTATAGATCTGATCAGATCAGATATTGATCTGTTCAGATACTATACCACTAAGGGAGGTGTATGCTTCACGCGTGGGTGTTAGCGCTACTGGAACTAACCTGACGCTGCCTGGGGTGTGACGCAGACCCTCTCTGACGCTAAAACCTAATTGATATCACCCGCCGGGCGATCAGGGGGTTAAACCTTTATTGGGTTATATACGGCGGGTGCCCTGACACTATAAAAAGCAAACTAACTAACCAGCGTCACCCGTAACACTTCTATGGTGATCACTGGTGAAAGGGTTAACTAGGGGCAATCAGGGGGTTAAAACCTTTATTAGGAAATATATGGGGGTACCTGACGCTATATAAAAACCTGACGGGGAGCCTAAATAACTAAATAACTAACTGGCTAACCAGTCTCACCAGTGACACTTATACAGTGATCACTGGTGAAAGGGTTAACTCTAGGGGCAATCAGGGGGTTAAAACCTTTATTAGATAATATATGGGGGTACCTGACGCTATAAAAACCTGGCGGCGAACCTAAAAAAATAACAGACTACCTAGCGGCACCAGCATACCTAATACAGCGATCAGAAAAAGAATCGCTTTGTGACACTGGCAAAAGGGGGTGAGAGGGTTACCTGGGGGGGGCGATCAAGAGGTTAAACCGTTATTAGATAATATATGGGGGTACCTGACGCTATAAAAACCTGGCGGTGAACCTAAAAAAATAACAGACTACCTAGCGGCACCAGCATACCTAATACAGCGATCAGAAAAACGATCGCTTTGTGACACTGGCAAAAGGGGGTGAAAGGGTTACGTGGGGGGCGATCAAGGGGTTAAATCTTTATTAGGTAATATATGGGGGTACCTGACGCTATAAAAACCTGGCGGCGAACATAAAAAAAATAACTGACTACCTAGCGGCACCAGCATAGCTAATACAGCGATCAGAAAAACGATCGCTTTGCGACACTGGCAAAAGGGGGTGAAAGGGTTACCTGGGGGGCGATCAAGGGTTTAAACCTTTATTAGGTAATATATGGGGGTACCTGACGCTATAAAAACCTGGCGGCGAACCTAAAAAAATAACTGACTACCTAGCGGCATCACCGACGCTAATACAGTGATCAAACCTTTATTAGGGGGGGTTAGGGGGCTACCCTGGACCTAAAGGGACCTACACTAACTGCCCTGACACTTTTACAGTTACAAATGTCACTGTTTGCAGTGATCAGTAAATAAATTATCACTGCAATCAGTGACACTGTGACTGGGGTCTGGGGGGTGATCTGGGGGTGACTGGGGGGGCGATCGTGTTCCTATGTGTGCCTATGTGTCAGTGTAGTGTTTGTGCACTAACCTGACATCTTCTCTCCACGGCGCTCGGTATATGTGAGCGCCGCAGGGAGAGATGACATCACTTCCTCTGCCTGTGTTTACATTACACAGGCAGAGGAAGCATTTCATTCGCCGGGAGCGATCGTGAGGGGGTGGCCAGAAACCAATGGCCGCCCCCTCATCCCCGATCGCTCCCGGAGCGATACCGACCGCTCACTGTTCCGATCGGACCCCCCACCCATACGAAGGCAGGCACGTACAGGTACGTGATTGTGCCTCCAGGTGCCATTCTGCCGACGTATATGTACAGTGAGCGGTCGTTAAGTGGTTAAAGTGTCACTAAACCCACATCATAATACATCAATAAATAATGTATTACATGCTGTTCATACTTACTCAGTCACTATGAGATTCATTTCTGTATTCTGCAAAAAAACTGGTTGATTCTGCTGCTCTCTATCTTCCCCTTTTGTCCAAGTCCCCAATTCGGCTATAGATTTTGCAGAGCAGTGTTGGCAGCTCTGCACATGCTCAGTTTTCAGTGAGTTTCTATGCTGAGCATTTCCTTCCTATCACATCTGAGCAGCCTATGTGACTATAGAGTCAAACATGTGGGTGTATACACAGTGATAAATGACAGCCCACTTCCCTCCCTCCTCCTCCATGTTCACTAACCACCTAAACACGATAGGGGCGGGATATTATACGTAGATTGATGGAGGCTTCACCTTCCTCTTAATCTAAGACACAGGCTGGAGGGGCATGACACAGCCTGTCACTGGCAGAAATTCACCCACACCATGTTATTTCCACAAAATAATAAAGATTTAATTTCAAATATATATTTTTATGACAATTTAAAACCATTTATTGATATCAATTATTTATTTTTACTCTGTATTCCAAAGGCTGTTTATTATTTTATTTTTAACATGTGACCAACAACAGAGGACTAAAAGCTCCTCCTTCCACTGTTTCCCCACAGACAGGCTGAGAAAGAGCTAGGTCATGTGACAGCAGAATATTGATTAGGAAAAATCAATATATGTTTTTTTTTACTTAAATAATTACAGTGCTATCATCCATATTGAGAAATAGAAGGGACAATGTAAAGTAAACAGTGTGTGTTTAGTATCACTTTAAGCAAACTAAAAAGCAATGTTACTGGTTTTCTGATTTTTTTATTTCTATCTCTAACTATTCCCCCTGGCCATTTATGTGTGCAGACAGCAATGACACAAGACACAGGAAGGTATTTTTGACTGATAGCCTGCTTTCACCATCTTTAAGGCCTCATGCACACTGGATGTTAAAAAAATGTTATAAAAACTCCAGTAGCTTTGCAGTGAGTTTTTCAACTTTTTTCAACATTTTTGCAAAATCGGTTTCTAGCATTTATTAGCGTTTATTAGCATTTATTAGCGTTTTTCCACGTTAGAGTTATTTAACGTTTTTTTTAAAGAAAAAACAACTTTTTTTTCAATACATCAAAAACGTTAAAAAACACTCGTAAGCAAAGTTTTTGAGCATTTATCAACGTTTATCAGCGTTAGAGCGCTTTTACAGCTGAAAAACGTCTCTCAGAACCCACTAGTTTTGGAGTTTTTACCGCTCAAAAACGCCACTGCCCAAAACTGCTATAACAGCCTATGTGTGCATGGACACATAGGATAACATGATGGAGAGTTTAATGACTGTAGAAAAAAACGTCTACGGGCAAAAACAGCTGCTGTTAAAAATGTCAAAAAACATCCAGTGTGCATGAGGCCTAAGAGGCAAGAATGGTACACTATATTGTCAAAAGTATTGGGACGCCTGCCTTTACACGCACATGAAATTTAATGGCATCCCAGTCTTAGTACGTAGGGTTCAATATTGTGTTGGCCACTCTAGTTCATCCCAAAGGTGCTCTATCAGGTTGAGGTCAGGACTCTGTGCAGGCCAGTCAAGTTCCTCCACCCCAAACTCGCTCATCCATGTCTTTATGGACCTTGCTTTGTGCACTGGTGCGCAGTCATGTTGGAACAGGAAGGGGCCATCCCCAAACTGTTCCCACAAAGTTGGAAGCAGGACATTTTCCAAAATGTCTTGGTATGCTGATGCCTTAAGAGTTCTCTTGACTGGAACTAAGGGGCCAAGCCCAACCCCTGAAAAACAACCCCACACCATAATCTCCCCTTCACCAAATGATTTGGACCATGTCTATGTATGAGTGAGTATGGGGAGAAGGAATTGGACTGGCCTGCACAGAGTCCTGACCTCAACCAAATAGAACACCTTTGGAATGAATTAGAGCGGAGACTACAAGCCAGGCGTTCTCGTTCAACATCAGTGCCTGACCTCACAAATGCGCTTCTGGAAGAATGGTCAAACATTCCCATAAACAGACTCCTAAACCTTCCCAGAAGAGGAGAAGCTGTTATGGCTGCAAAGGGTGGGCCAACTCAATATTGAACCCTATGGACTAAGACTGGGATGCCATTAAAGTTCATGTGCGTGTAAAGGCAGGCCTCCCAATACTTTTGACAATATAGTGTATATCTAATGTGCTAATAACTGGGTCTTTGGGGACAGACTTGAGCAGGGTTATTGTTCATAGATTATTTGCTGTTTTTTCGACACATAATCACTTCTGGAGGTGTCAAATGCCTGTGTCCCCTGCTGCTCACTGTGGCTCCAACTGCTATGTCACTTCTGTGCCATGAAAGTGTTGAATACTGATGTGTTTGCTGGAGTAGAGCAAGACAGAAGAAGTGAGTATGATATCTGTTGGGGGGACCTGCCATTCGCTTTAAGGTCAGTTTCCAGGGTTTTGGTTCAAAATTAAATATTCATATTCTTTCATAAATCTAATGTTCATTGGTTCTCTTAAATTAAATAGTTTTTTATTAAATTAAGAAATGCTTAAATTCATGGCATTTGTGATATTCTACAGACTGGAGTATCTACATATACAGCACATCCGGAAAGTATTTACAGCACTTCACTTTTTCCACATTTTGTTGTTGCAGTCTTATTCCAAAATGGATTATATTCATTATTTTCCTCAAAATTCTACAAACAACACCCCATAATGACAATGTGAAAAAAGTTTGTTTGAAATCTTTGCAAATTTCTTAAAAATTAAAACTGAAAAAAATCACATGTACATAAGTATTCACAGCCTTTGCTCAATACTTTGTTGAAGCACCTTTGGCACCAATTACAGCCTCAAGACTTTTTGAGTATGATGCCACAAGCTTGGCACACCTATTTTTGGGCAGTTTCTCTCATTCTTCTTTGCAGGACCTCCAAGCTCCATCAGGTTGGATGGGAAGTGCCAGTGCACAGCCATTTTCAGCTCTCTCCAGAGATGTTCAATCGGGTTCAAGTCTGGGCTCTGGCTGGGCCACTCAAGGACATTCACAAAGCTGTCCCGTAGCCACTCCTTGGTTATCTTGGCTGTGTGCTTAAGGTCGTTATCCTGTTGGAAGATGAACCTTTCCCCCAGTCTGAGGTCCAGAGCACTCCGGAGCAGGTTTTCATCAAGGATGTCTCTGTACATTGCTGCATTCATCTTTCCCTCTATCCTGACTAGTCTCCCAGTTCCTGCCGCTGAAAAAAATCCTCACAGCACTGTAGGGATGGTATTGGCCAGGTGATGAGCATTGTCTTATTTCCTCCAGACATGATGCTTGCCATTCAGGCCAAAGAGTTCAATATTTGTTTCATCAGACCAGAGAATTCTGTTTCTCATGGTCTGAGAGTCCTTTAGGTGCCTTTTGGCAAACTTCAGGTGGGCTGTCATGTGCCTTTTACTGAGGAGTGGCTTCCGTCTGGCCACTGTACCAAAAATACCTGATTGGTGGAGTGCTGCAGAGATGGTTGTTTTTCTGGAAGGTTCTCCTCTCTCCACAGGAAAACGCTGGAGCTCTGTCAAAGTGATCATTGGGTTCTTGGTCAACTCCCTGACTAAGGCCCTTCTCCCCCGATCGCTCAGTTTGGCTGGGCGACCCGCTCTAGGAAGAGTCTTGGTGGTTTCAAACTTCTTCCATTTACAGCTGATGGAGGTCTCTGTGCTCATTGGGACCTGCTGCAGAAATTTTTCTGTACCCTTCCCCAGATCTGTGCCTCCATAAAATCCTGTCTCCGAGGTCTAGAGACAATTCCTTGGACTTCATGGCTTGGTTTGTGCTCTGACATGCACTGCTAACTCTGGGACCTTATATAGACAGGTGTATGCCTTTCCAAATCATGTCCAATCAACTGAATTTACAACAGGTGGACTCCAATCAAGTTGTAGAAACATTTCAAGGATGATCAGTCAAAACAGGATGCACCTGAGCTCAATTTTGGGTGTCATGGCAAAGGCTGTAAATCAGGGATCTCAAACTAGTTGCCCTCCAGCTGTTGCAAAACTACAAGTCCCATGAGGCATTGCAAGGCTGACAATTACAAGCATGACTCCCACAGGCAGAGGCATAGTGGGACTTGTAGTTTTTCAACAGCTGGAGGGCCACCAGTTTGAGACCCCTGCTGTAAATACTTATGTACATGGGATTTTTTTTCCTTTTTTATTTTTACTAAATTTGCAAAGATTCCAATTAAACTTCTTTCATGTTGTCATTATGGGATATTGTTTGTAGAATTTTGAGGAAAATAATGAATTTAATCCATTTTGGAATAAGGCTGTAACATAACAAAATGTGGAAAAAGTGAAGGGCTGTGAATACTTTGTGGATGCACTGTACATGTTCAGGAAAAAACTTTTGTGTTGCCTGAAAATGTTCAACAAACTCCTACCTCCAGTTTGGGAATTTGTTTCTATTCCTAGGTGTCCCTCTTTTGAAAACAGCAGCTCAAACTCTATTGGGTCTTCTTTATAAATGTGTATAGATAATGTACTCCATAAATGAATAATTTACTGCTTTATTTGCTACATTTACTCAGGAACAGAGAGCAATAATTTCATTAACCTAGAGAGGTAGTAATTAATAATTATTTGATGTTTAGGCCACATTTCTATAATCATAGCTGTTTAATTTGCCCTAATACTCCAGATGCTTGCATATTAACGAGAGCGGCATAAAAACAACTGCAGCATCAGCAATACAGCTGGTTATAGAGATATCTAAAGATAAGCCTCTTAAAAAGCCAAAGCAGGTCAATAACGGAAATATCAGCTTACTCATATGGAAAATGAATGTACAGAATCCCACCATGGAAATTAAAACCACCAGCTTTTCAAACAATGATGGAGAAGTTCAAATTGATCTGTAAATTCATATGGGAGGAGATCCGTCAGTCCACAAATTACAAGCTGATTATAAAAATGTTATTTAAAAAAGTATTCCAAGCCCAAGTTCACCTTTTTCAAGTAGTCTTTCCTGTGACATAACTGCGGTGACTTCATCGTTTTCCAGTATAAAAGGGAAGAGTAATGCCGCGTATACACGGTCGGAATTTCTGAGGAAAAAAGTCAGACGGACTTTTTTCATCGGATATTCCGACCTTGTGTAAGCCCCATCGGACTTTTTCCTTCGGAAATTCTGACGGACTTAGAAAGAGAACAAAAAATTCTATGGAACTCCGACGGAGAAAAAAACACGAATGCTCAGAATCAAGTCGACGCATGCTCGGAAGCATTGAACTTAATTTTTCTCTGCTCGTCGTATTGTTGTACGTCACCGCATTCTTGACAGTTGAAATTTGGTGTGACAGTGTGTATGCAAGACAGGTTGAACGGAATTGCGTCGAAAAAACCCATCTGAGTTTATTCCGACAGAAAATCCGACCGTGTGTACAAGGCATAAGGCTCAAAATCCTTATAATAGCTTTTATTTCTATACACACAAATGCATAGGGAACACTGCACAGTCTATTTCAGTGTTTCTCAACCTTTTTCAGTCAAGGCACACCTTAAAAATGATGGAAAATCTTGAGGCAAATGTAAAAGCTATTCTAATAATTTTACATAATTTAGCAACATCCACAAGTCCAAGTAGGGAACCCAACGTTAGAGGTGATTTATTCTTCCAAAGCAAATATAGTTTTGCAAACTGGTACTGACTAGTACTCCAATGTTTCTCTTTACCCCCAGTTTTTCTCCATCACTCAGCTAATGTTACCCCAACACTGATGGAGAGGGGCAGGGGGGGGTCAAACAAGGATGCTATGCAGGCGACTGACATCCTCCTCATCAACTGATAATGCCATTGGTCAATAGTACGCCGACAGCTAGACAGTTGTAATGGTGCATTATGAAAACCTGTAACTTAATGTAACTAAAAAGGCAGCCTTCATTCACACGCCGGCTTACTGTATATACAATTTTTGTGGAATTTTTAGACATTTTGCCAAGACACCCCTGAAGAAATGGTGATGGGGACAAGGCCCTCTTCCCGACAACCCTGGCCGGTGGTTGTCGGGGTCTGCGGGTGAGGGGCTTATTGGAATCTGTAAGCCCCTTTTAACAAGGCGGCCCCCAGATCCCGCCCCCCTATGTGAATGGGTATCGGGTATATTGTACCCCTACCCATTCACAAAAAGTAAAAACCACAAAAGACAGTTTTTGACAATTCCTTTATTAAAAAAAAAAAAAAAAAAAAGTGTCCCGAGATGCACATCCATCTACAATCACGCCCGACGGACCCGAAAAATAGAACAAATTAAAAAAGCTCCGCCTCCATGGGAGGCCTCCCGGCGACTGCTGTCTCTTGGCTTTGAAAGCTGTTATATAGGCAAGGGCAGAGCCACCCAGTGATGCAACTGAGTGACCCCATCCCCTTCTGACATCATGAGACATTATGAGACGTCATGTGTGTCATGGATATGCAGTAATGTTTGTCTGTCAGCTCACCTCTCCTCCATGTGTTCACCTTAGAGGCCAGCCACTCTCACCTGGCTAGTTAAGTAATCTCTCCTCCAAGCATGGCTCCACCCCAGGCCCTATCAGAGAGCTCTATATTAACCTGTGCACTGCAAGCAAGCCCTGCTGATCAACATTGTATGTTAGCTTTCATGTGCGACTTGCTGTGTCTTCTACGTCTGATTCCAGTTACCGATCTTGGCTTGTTCTCGACTATCCCTGCCTGCTTGTGACCCTGACCTTGGCGTGTCCTATGTTTATCCTTGTCTGCTAGTCGCCCCGACCTTTGGCTTATCCCCTTACTATCCTCCTGTAGCCTACTGTGAGCGTGAGCTGGGAGACTCTGGGGGCCGCGACCTGGAGCCAGCTGCAGCCCAGTCCATCCTCACCACTAGAGGCTCTTGTGAACACCTGCTGGCTCTTACACTCCGCGCCCTGGGGAATCTTATGCTCTAGCTCCCTGGGGGATCTGTCTTGGTTCTCCAGTGGACCTGCCTTCCTTAACCACTTCCCGCCCGGTCAATATGGAATTGACGTCCGAGAAGTGGTTCTGTTATCCTGACTGGACGTCTATTGACGTCCAGCAAGATAACATGCCGGCACGCGCCCGTGGGGGCGCGCATCATGTCGATCGCGAGTGCGGCGTGTCAGTCTGACACCCCGCATCTCCGATCGTAATAAGAAGCCTCTGTCAGAGGCTTCTTCCCACGTGATCAGCTGTGACCAATCACAGCTGATCATCGCGTGGACCAGGAAGTGCCGGTAAACTGCATTTCTCGGTTCACGCTGACAGGGAGAGTCGATCAGCGGCTCTCCCTGTCAGAGGGGGGGTCTGTGCTGATAATCAGCACATTGATTATCAGCACAGCCCCCTCAAATGTAAAAGATCACCTGCCAACCAGTTCCCCCATAATAAAGGATGCCAGTGCCCACCACAGTGCCAATCCCTGTCCACCACAGTGCAAATCACTGCCCACCAGTGCCAATCACTGCCCACCACATTGCCAATCACTGCCCACCACAGTGCCAATCACTGCCCAGCAGTAACACCTGCCAGTACCGCATCATCGGTGCTGCCCATCAGTGCCACCTGTCAGTGCCAATCAGTACCGCCTATGAGTGCCAATCAGTTCCGCCTGTCAGTGCCCATTCAAGCCACCTGTCTGTGCCCATCACAGCCGCCTGTCAGTGCCCATCAGTGCCGCCTGTCAGTGCCCTTCAGTGCCACCTATCAGTGCCGATCAGTGGCGCCTATCAGTGTCCATCAGTGCTGCATATCAGTGCCGCCTATTGGTGCCCATCAGTGCTGCATTTCAGTGCCGCATTTCAGTGCCCATCAATTCTACATATCAGTGCCTCCTCATCAGTGCCCATCAGTGCCACTTTATCAGTGCCAACTCATCAGTGCCCATCAGTGCCACCTCATCAGTGCCCATCAGTGCTGCCTCATCAGTGCCCGTCAGTGAAGGGGAAAACAAAATTTTATTACAGAAACTAAAAAAAAACATTTTTTTCCAAAATTTTGGTCTTTTTTAGTTTGCTTAGCAAAAAATAAAAACCTGCAGAGGTGATCAAATACCACCAAAAGAAAGCTCTATTTGTGGGAAGAAAATGATAAAAATTTAGTTTGGGTACAGCGTTGGAGCTGGAGCCAGCTGCAGCTCAGTCCATCCTCACCACTAGAGGCTCTGGTGAACACCTGCTGGCTCTTAGACCCCGCCCCCTGGGGAATCTTATGCTCTAGCTCCCTGGGGGGATCTGTCTTGGTTCTCCAGTGGACCTGCCTTCCTTAACCACTTCCCGCCCGGTCAATATGGAATTGACGTCCGAGAAGTGGTTCTGTTATCCTGACTGGACGTCTATTGACGTCCAGCAAGATAACATGCCGGCACGCGCCCGTGGGGGCATGCATCGCGGCGATCGCGAGTGCGGCGTGTCAGTCTGACACCCCGCATCTCCGATCGTGATAAGAAGCCTCTGTCAGAGGCTTCTTCCCACATGATCAGCTGTGACCAATCGCAGCTGATCATCGCGTGGACCAGGAAGTGCCGGTAAACTGCATTTCTCGGTTCACGCTGACAGGGAGAGCCGATCGGCGGCTCTCCCTGTCAGAGGGGGGGTCTGTGCTGATAATCAGCACATTGATTATCAGCACAGCCCCCTCAAATGTAAGTGTAATTTCTTTAGTATTGTCACATGAAAAGATATAATAAAATATTTGCAAAAATGTGAGGGGTGTACTCACTTTTGTGAGATACTGTACGAGTGCTTTGGATTACAAGCATGTTTTCGGAACTAATTATGCTCGCAATCCAAGGTTTTTCTGTATTGCAATAAATACAGTAAAATATATAAGTAAAATAAGATGATGATCCCTACTTATTGTGTTTGGGTTGGATGGAGGTGGATCCATCAGAATGTCCGAATCATAACATGGAATGAATCCAAAATGTATTTATTTTGATTCATTATGTTATGATTTCGAGATTCTGATGGATCCACCGTCATCCAACCCAAACAGAGTACATAAGTAATCTCCCGAAATAATAAATTAAAACGTCAAAACTAATATAGCCAATCTTCCGAAATAGCTTCCGAAATACGAATAGATTCGGGAACAATGACTATATGAATCAAATCCGAATATACGAAACAAATTTCGAAAACGAATCATTATAACATAAAAAATATGACAAAACAAAATTATTAACTTAACGAATGAATACGAAACAAAACATTTTTGCGTTGTGCACATCTCTACTCGTCATCCTGTAATATGGTCTCCTGATAGATTTAAGGGGGCGTGGCAGGGGGTGCGTCTTATGCTACATACTTTTGCTAATAGGGCTCCCTCATTCCCAATTTAAAAAGCTGGGAGATATAGCAAAACCATAAGTCTCACTTTTAGCTAAAGTTTCCTACCCTAATTTGCTAAAACTAAATGTGACCAAAAACAGCTTATAAGCACTACACCGATATAGTTGTATAGGCAAATTCACTAAAGTCAAGCACAAATTTCAATGTTTATTGTATTATCATTCCAGTTTATAGCACCTCGCCTCCGCCTCAGATCAGCAGGCATGCAATAATTTTACAAATTAATTTTGATTTATCTTACAATTGTAACTGTACAGTTTAATATGTCAATTACAATTTTCAATTTAACAATTAAAATTCAACAGTTTACAAAAATAAATTTTTTGTTTTAAAAAAAAAAAAAATTGTACTATAATTTCTTTTTGGAAAACATTAACATTAAACAATATTTAAAAAAACTATTTGCTAATGTCATTCAAAAAATACTTCTATATGATTACGAAGCATACGTTTTATTATAGAATTTAATTCACAATTTTCCTTATTTAAAATAAAATTATAATAAGTTTAGATTATAATATTTGTATATTATGTTCCTCTCACCGGTTTGTATGCCAGTACAGCAAAGATGTACTGGCAGGAGGAATTACAGAATCCAACAAGGGTGGAAAAAGATTCTTGGCACACCTGAAAAGTTAAATTCCTGCAGCAAACCAGGAGTAGCGAAGCAGTGGCGTTTCAACACCCAAGACAGGTAAGTATATTGTGTTTTCTTTTACAGTCGGATGACAGGGTTACTTTACTTCCTAAGCATCATTGCCATATTTTTTAAAATAAACACATGGGAAGGTTCTATATCATCACGTGTATATGATGTTGAATGGGTGGGTTTGACTGTTTGAAAATTATTTTAAGTGTATTTTTATTGTTTCCAAGGTTTATAGTATTATATCTGATTATTTTAATTCATAATTTCATAATTTTATAATATTATATATATTAAAATGTGTTAAATGTTAAATATGTGTTAAGTGTTAAATATGGTAGATGGGGTTGCTTATTTTTGACTTTTTTTACAAATTTTTACTTTTACTATTTTGTTTTTGTTTTTTGACAAATGCTTTAGGTGTATGCAAGTATTTGTTGAAACAACTTGTATTCATAATTTCTCTGAATAATAGATATAATCAATATGCATTTCTCTTACGAAAAAATGTACTCGCATAAAAACTCCTCACGTGCACTGTGTAATAGTTTGTGGAAACCATGAATGGACAGCAAAAACTTTACCAATGTCTTTTGAATCATTACAGTATTTCTTTGTATGCTCTTTGTTTTGTGTTCTGGACCACTTATGTATAGTGCATCTTATTGTATTAGCCTCTATTTCGGTAGTATGCCCTTACTCTTTTGCAACTCAGTGTTTAACTAGTAAAAATCAATAAAAATTATTAAACTAATAAAAAAAAAAAATCTGAATAAACAATTTTTTAACTGATCTCTCATAGCTGTTCATGTAGTTATCCTCAGCTTTCCTAGTGCCATAGAAGCATAGTACAACAAGGATGGTAAAGTTATGGTAAAAATTACATTTAGGCAATGATAGCTTAAAGTGGATGTAAACGCAATTCATGAAATTTGAGCTGGGCACATATATCTGCAGTGTTTTGTTATCTCTCTTCAAAGCACAATGTCCCGTAGCTCTCTCCTGCTCCATTCTTCTGTTATCAGCCTGATAACTTCTGACTAATTCTTTGTCACATATGATAAAAGCAACCTGAGTTTTGTGTTGGGGAGGATGCTATAAACAGATTAGCAGAGTGCTGAACTATTCAACGATAAGCTCTGAAAGTCTCTACCTATGAGGAGAGGGGGTGTGTGCCTTTTCTCCAATCAGCTGTCTTGGCTGTATGCCCAGGCTTCACTGCAGTGCTAACCAGGAAGAGAAAATCTCCTTATACGATCTGAACTTTCTATACAGTATATAGAGCTGAAGACAGCAGATATACATGTAAAACGTATGTAGGGAGATTTGTTTTATCCCTGTGTATCACATAGTTACATAGTTACATAGTTACATAGTTAGTCAGGTTGAAAAAAGACAAAGTCCATCCAGTTCAACCATAAAAAAAAAAAATAACACCTGAGGCTGTTCACTTTACTGGGTATATGTGAGTGTTTACATCCACCTTAACTTAACAGAAAATACATGTGAGTGTTAACAAACATTAAAATGTGTGCAGGTTGTAAAACCAACACTGTTTTTTTTTTTGTTGTCTTTTTTTTTTAATAGATTGGAGAACCTCTGTCAAGGTTTTTATTGCTGTGTGTTCCCTCTGGGGAGATTCACCCTCATTATTAGTCCAATGAGTTCAATACAAGATGTAATGGGAAATCTAAAAGTTTAGAGCTGTCACAGTAATTGGATGTGAGGAGAAATCTTTGTGACAACTGTCTAAGAGGGGGATAGCCTCTTGCTTTGGAGAGCTCTTTCTTTAATTCCTATTGCATTTCTAGGACAAGAAGTAAAGGAAAATCTCCCTGATTTGATATGCAGCAATAAAAAAAAAAACACACACACACACACAGATTTGTCCTCTAGTCCTACTAATTCTAACTAAAATTTTTAAAAAAAAGTTTGGGTTCAACAAATACACTTTAATACCAAAAGTATTGAGACACCTGACTTTACACGCACATTAACCTTAATGACATCCCAGTCTGAGTCCGTAGGGTTCAATATTGAGTTGGCCCACCCTTTGCAGCTATAACAGCTTCAACTCTTCTGGGAAGGCTCTCCACAAGGTTTAGGAGTGTGTCTATGGGAATGTTTGACCATTCTTCCAGAAGCGCATTTGTGAGGATAGGCACTGATGTTGGAGAGAAGGCCTGTCTCACAGTCTCCACTCTAATTCATCCCAAAGGTGTTCTATTGAGTTGAGGTCAGGACTCTGTGCAGGCCAGTCAAGTTCCTTCACACCAAACTTGCTCATCCATGTCTTTATGGACCTTGCTTTGTGAACTGATGCGCAGTCATGTTGGAACAGGAGGGAGCCATCCCCAAACTGTTTCCACAACGTTGAGAGCAGGAAATTGTCCAAAATGTCTTGGTATGCCTTGGTATGCTGACGCCTTAAGAATTCTCTTCATTGGAACTAAGGGGCCAAGCCCAGCCCCTGAAAAACAACCCCATCATCCTACCACCCCCCCCTCACGGTGCACAAAGCAAGGTTCATAAAGACATGGATGAGCGAGTTTGGGGTGGAGGAACTTGACTGGCCTGCACAGAGTCCTGACCTCAACCAAATAGAACACATTTGGGATGAATTCGAGCGGAGACTGCAAGCCAGACCTTCTCCTCCACATCAGTGCCTGACTTCACAAATGCACTTCTGGAAGAATGGTCAAACATTCCCATAGACACCCTCCTAAACCTTGTGGACAGCCTTCCCAGAAGAAGAGTTGAAGCTGTTATAGCTGCAAAGGGTGGGCCAACTCAATATTGAACCCTATAGACTGGGATGCCATTAAAGTTCATGTGTGTGTAAAGGCAGGCGTCCCAATACTTTTGGTAATATAGTGTATGCTTGCTGCAGTACTAGTTTAACCTTTTTCTGAAAATTGAGGGCTAGCAAATTGAACTTAGAAACTATATGACCTTTGGTTTCCATTACCTGCCTTGTTCTTATAAGCCTCTTTATCTTCCTATTGTAGGTGTCAGCCATGCTCATGCAATACAGCCGGGGCGGTTAATGGTAGCTGCCACTCTATAAGTGGTCAGTGTTTCTGCAAACAGTTTGTAAGAGGCATCACTTGTGATGAATGTATAGAAGGTGCAAGCAGCCTGGATGTGAATAACCTATATGGATGCAGTGCAAGTAAGTAAGCTCCTCTTCACAGACCATGTTATGTTAAGAGCTAGCACAATGAAGCTCATTTTTTTTTTTTTTGTAGCAAAATCTGAAAATAATGGCATCAAATTCTGAAAGAAAACCAAAGAAAATTATTCATCTAAATCTTCGTCTACATATATTTTGCCAATATTCGATCATATAGTTGCACAGAAGAGTCAACTGAAAAAAAAAATGAAAACTCTTATGCCGCGTACACATGATTGGACCTTTTTCCGACCAAACTCTCCATCGGAAAAAAATAGAACAGGTTCTAGTTTAAAATTCCGATGGAGCCCACACACGGTCGGAATTTCTGCTGAAAAAACTCAGACGGACTCTGTCTGACTTTTTTCATCGGAAATTCTTATCGCGTGTACGCGGCATTAGGGGTCTATTTCTAAAGAATTTGCAGTGTGATTTACACAGTGAATGTTTGCTGGACATTCCTCTGTCAGTATTATTCAGCATCTGGCTGTCATTTTGAAGGTGGATTCCCTCTGTGTAATGCAATGGCTAATAGGTGAATCTGGGTGAAACCTGTTTGTTATTAGTATTTCTCCATTATATTGTATGCTGATGGACAAATCTTTTTTTTAACCCCTTCGCATCTTAGGGTAAAACCAATCTTAATGCCTGAGCCCAATTTTGCAACTTTGACATGTGTTAGTAAAACCGTAAAACAGGAAAAGGATTTTTCTGGATAGCAGCACTCCAAGATAAAAAGCCTTTATTTCAAAAGTCCAGGAAAACAAAGCACACACTGCACATCACGACACACTGATCAAAAATTAGCTGACATGTTTCACATCAAATGATGCTTACTCATAGAGTAAAGGGGTTAAATACATAGGCGTGCGCACAGGGTGTGCCGGGTGTGCCTGGGCACACCCTAATCACCCCATGCTGTCTCCAGAGATCTGCCCCGAAATTCTGCATCCAAGAGAGTATGTAACCAGCGCTGCCTGTGAAGCTGTTTCACAGGCAGCAGATTGTAAGCTGCTCAGTGTATGAAACTGTCAGATAATGACACTGCATGTAGGGAGAGAGACCAGCTGTCAAAAGTCGGAGGTGATGTCGGGGGTGGGTGGAACCAAACAGTAAAAAAAAAAACAGCCAATGGGATGGGGTCTGGGCGGGCCGCTAAGTTTCTCTGCCTCCGCCCCTCTCTGAAGCAGTTGGCTGGTGTTAAGAGAGCTTTGTCCCGCCCATCCCCGACATCGCGGCTCAGTTGTAAGTCACAACTCAGCCGCAATGTCGGGGGTAGGCGGGACCAAGCGCTATCAACCAGCAAATGATTGGGCTGCTTCAGGGATGGGGCGGAACCAGAGAAATGTAGCAAGCCGCCCAGACCCCATCCCATTGGCTGTTTTTTTTAACTGTTTGGCCCCGCCTACCCCCGACATCACCTCTGACTTTTGACAGCTGGTCTCTCTCCCTGCATGCAGTGACATTAGCTGAAAGTTTCATACACTGAGCAGCTCTGGCAAAAATTACGATGCAATAGGCTGCGCACGCCTATGGTTAAATATAAATGTGATAGGCACATCTTGTTTGCAATTGGATCCTTTCCATAATATTGAATGTTGATGGGAGAATCTTCTTTGAAAATGATAGACAAATTGGGGAGTAGGGAGGAGAAGGGAATTTTCTTTGAAAACAATAACTGAATGCTGTAAAATACAGACAGATAAATGTAATTTGCTGTGCAAATTGCACAGTGAATCCTTTATAAATAATCCCCTTAGATATTAGACCCCAGAGTTTTCAGATAACCAGCAGGATTCCTATATAACAAAGCTGAGAATCTTCACTCAATACATTAACTGAAAATTAATTTAAATTGTCCAGTCACGTAAAGAACAAATTCTTGTTTGTTTAAAGCTGAAGTAAAATATAATATATATATATATATATATATATATATATATATATATATATATATATATATTATATATAATAATATTTATATTATATTATATTTATTATATATATATTTTTATATATTTAACCACTTAAGGACCGCCGCACGACGATATATGTCGATAAAGTGTAAACAAACATCTCCCCGTTCTTCACAGTGGCACTGTCAGTGATTGTCTGTTCCCTGTCATCGGGAACAGCGATCAGTGACGTGTCACGCCAAACCACGCCCCCTAACAGTTACAAGCACTCCCTAGGTCACAATTAACCCCTTCAGCGCCCCCTACAGGTTAACCCCTTCACTGCCAGTGTAATTTTTACAGTAATCAGTGCATTATTATAGCACTGATCGCTGTAAAAATGACAATGGTCCCAAAATGGTGTCAAAAGTGTCCGATGTGTCTGCCACAATGTCGCAGTCAAGATAAAAATTGATGATGGCAGCCAAGAAAAAATTATTAATAAAAATGCCATAAAACTATCCCCTATTTTGTAGACGCTATAACTTTTGCGCAAACCAATCAATAAACGCTTATGGCAATTTTTTTTACCAAAAATATGTAGAAGAATACGTATCGGCCTAAACTGAGGAAAAAAAAAAGTTTTTTTATATATGTTTTGGGGATATTTATTATAGCAAAAAGTAAAAAATATTGAATTCTTTTCAAAATTGTCGCTCTATTTCTGTTTATAGCGCAAAAAATAAAAACCGCAGAGGTGATCAAATACCACCAAAAGAAAGCTCTATTTGTGGGGAAAAAAGTAAGTCAAATTTTTTTGGGGAGCCATGTGGCACGACCGCGCAATTGTCAGTTAAAGCAACGCAGTGCCGAATCGCAAAAAGTGGCCTGGTCTTTGACCAGCGAAATGGTCCGGGGCTTAAGTGGTGAAATAAACAATATATATATATATATATATATATATATATATATATATATATATATATATTATATATATAAATATATACAGTACATATATATATATATGTTTTTTTTCTTTACAGCTTACCTTATATTAATTATAGTGGAGTATGTCCCAAGTTGTGCAGGCTGCTGGACTCTGTAGAAATCTTTTCTGCAGAGCTGCCCTCCCTGTCCTCTTCCTGCTGCTAAATTTCCAGCACTGTGAGGGTTAATAGCTTCATGGCCCAGGCTCAGCTACACTAACGATGAGCTAACAAGGACACGCCCCTTTATGCCATCTCCTCCTTTGAGAAAAGTTCTTTCACTGATTACATATACTGTAACACGACCTGTGAATGGTGGAGAGAATCCTGTGACGATCAGACCCTTCACCATTCACAGATCATGTTACAGGCAGTGTAATCAGTAAAAGAGCATTTCTCATTGGAGGAGAGGGCAGGAGGAGGTGTGTCCCTATCTTTAGTACAGAGACCTGAAGCTGTTACCTCCCACAGCATTAGAAATTCAGAGACAGGAAGAGGACAGGGCAGCTCTGCAGTAAAGATTTCCACAGAATCCAGCAGCCTGCACATTGTGGGACATACTTCATTACAAGTAATTAATTCAACTTTTTTAGCTAAATTTCTCCTATAATTCATCTGCACATGCAGATTCAAATGGGTATTCAAAGCAAACATAGATACAGTTTACTGAGTAATGATTCTCAACCCCTTAACCGTTTGCTGAACATATAACTTACATATACGGCAACAAAATTGCACTACTGCTCCGGATCACGTACATAGTACTTGATCCAAAACTTCCGGGTCTGGCACCGCCGGCGGCCCACTTCCACTGTGATTATACACAGCTGGAGCAGATCGGTGGGTATCATGGACTCAATTTCTGCCACTACCCGCCGATCCTTCGGTACAGAGGGAGAATGTGTGGTCTGCCTATGTAAACAAGGCATATCGCTGTTCTGTAAGTACTTAAGGCATGGATCCTGTGTCCCTGCACAGCAGGGACATGGATTCATGCCTTCCCCTAGTAATAGCACCTCCCCTGCAGTAAGAAAACACCAGATAGGCACACATTTAACCCTTTAATTGCCCCTGATGTTAGCTCCTTCCCAGCCAGTGTCATTAGTACAGTAACAGTGCATATTTTTAGCACTGATCACTGTATTAGTGTCACTGGTCCACAAAAAGTGTCAAAAATGGAATTTAGTGTCCGGTTTGTCTGCTGCCATATCACAGTCCCTTTATAAGTCGCTGATCGCCACCATTGCTAGTAAAAAAAAAAAAAAATTTGTAAAAATATCCCATAGTTTGTAGACGCTATAACTTTTGCGTAAACCAATCAGTATACGCTTATTGGAATTTTTTACCAAAAAACATGTAGTAGAATACATATTGGCCTAAATTGATGAAGAAATTAGATTTTTAATTTTTTTGTATTGGATATGTTTTATAGCAGAAAGGAAAAAAAGTTGTTGTTTTTTTCAAAATTGTTGGTCTTTTTCTGTTTATAGCGCAAAAAATAAAAACCGCAGAGATGCTCAGATACCACCAAAGGAAAGCTGTATTTGTGGGATGAAAGGACATACATTTTATTTGGGTACAGCGTCGCACGACCGCGTAATTGTCAATAATGCAATGCTGTATCGCAAAAAATGGCCTGATCATGAACGGGGGTAAATCTCCTGGAGGTCAAGTGGTTAGTTTGCACACTCCAAAAACTCAGTTCCAAAGGTATAACTCAAAATTCAGATGTATGAGATAATTAGTGGGAATGCTTCAGCAGTCCCACTATTGTTATTCGTTTTTTTAATTTATCTTTAGTTTTAATTTTATAATTCCGTACGTTTTTTGGCTCTGCGTAACTTCTGCATACTTTCGGCTATTAAAACCATTCAACTTTTAAAATGTTCAGCTCTTTCAGCTAATGATGGGACTTCTTCAATTATTTTTGTACTATTTATACTTTTTAAAATATTAGGCTTTTTATCACTTTTTTTTAACATTGAAGTCAATGAGAGCATGCTTCAAATCCTTAAAATCTTCTTCCGCTCCCAAAAGTTTCAGCTCCTTCATACTTTCACCTACAGATGCCAAACAAACTTTAAAATGTTCACAAAATATTCAGCTATCTGGATATATCTTTTCAGTTTGATATCTTTTACAGTTTTGTGAAAAAGCTGTTTAAGTTTAGTGATCAGTTCAGGAAATTTTATCAATTAAACAGAATGTCTATTGGGCTGCTTAGAGTGGATGATGTCACAGCTAGACCACAGAGCCTTAATAAAATTATCTTAGTTCCTTCTCTATAAATTGCTCTCACGCCCACAAGATCTACTTGTCATACACATTTATACATCAAAACGTAGGTATTTTTGTCTAGTTTCAGGCAATGTGCTCAGTTTTGTGATACACATTTTACTTTTGGCTGGTTGAGCTTCCAAATGACAAGAGTTCTACACTTTCTTCCACTGACTGTCTTGTATAAAATAATTTTTTGAAAAAAAAATAATAATAATTTTTGAAAAAAAAATCATCTTTGAAAAAAAAAATCATTTAAAAAAAAAAAATTTTGGAATAAAAAATAATAATTTTTGAATAAAAAATAATAATTTTTGAATAAAAAAAAAACTTTTTGAAAAAAAAATAATAATAAAAAATAAATAATAATTTTTGAAAAAAAAATCATTTTTGAAAAAAAAAAAATCATTTTTGAAAAAACAATTCAGTTTAGTGTCAGCTTTTCAAAAAACCTTTAAATATTCCACATCTTTCATACATTAGTGGTGCTTGTCCACCGCCCACTGTCAAATGACGGCGGGCGGAAGACCCTATTGTTCTGGGCGGACGTCATATGACGTTGCGCCTTCCGAAGCCACTAGGGGGGCGCGCGCGCACCCGCCGCGTCACTGGGGACCCGATGCGCGTGCCCGGCGGCCGCGATTGCCCAGTAACTGAGCAGGACCATGGTAGCAGCACAGTGGTGTAGTGGTTATCACTTTCACCTAGCAGCAAAAGGGTCACTGGTTTGAATCCTGACCATGACACCATCTGCCTGGAGTTTGCATGTTCTCCCTGTGTCTGCGTGGGTTTCCTCTGGGTACTCCAGTTTCCTCCCACACTCCAAAGACATGCTGTTAGGTTAATTGGATCTTGTCCAAATTGGCCCAGTATATATGTATATATGTGTGTTCGACTGTGTGTCCCAAGCGTGTCAAAATCCTACGGGGTAAAATGACCGCACCAGCCAAGCAGACTCTGGCTGCAAAAAGTGCCTAGAGGCGATTCAGTTCGCATGTGTAGCGCTATACAAGTCACTCATTCATTCATTCTGTGTGTAAACACAGAGATCCACGTCCTGTCAGGAAGAGGAGACCGATGGTGTGTACCTTGTACATAGCGACAACCATCGGTCACCTCCCCCAGTCAGTCCCCTCCCCCCACAGTAAGAATCCCTCCCAGGCAACACATTTAACTCCTTCCTCGCCCCCTAGTGTTAACCCCTTCCCTGCCAGTCAAATTTATACAGTAATCAATGCATTTTTATAGCACTAATCGCTGTATAAATGTGAATGGTCCCAAAAATGTGTCAAAAGTGTCCGATGTGTCCAGCGTAATATCGCAGTCACGATAGAAATCGCTGATCGCCGCCATTACTAGTAAAAAAAAACTAAAATAATAAAAATGCTATAAATCTATCCCCTATTTTGTAGGCGCTATAACTTTTGCGCAAACCAATCAATATACGCTTATTGCGATTATTTTTTTTCACCAAAAATATGTAGAAGAATACGTATCGGCCTAAACTGAGGAAATAAATTGTTTAAAAAAAAATGGATATTTATTATAGCAAAAAGTTAAAAATATTGTGTTTTTTTCAAACTTGTCCCTATTCTTTTGTTTATAGTGCAATAAATAAAAACCGCAGAGGTGATCAAATACCACCAAAAGAAAGCTCTATTTGTGGGAAAAAAATAATAAAAATTTCATTTGGGTACAGTGTTGCATGACCGCGCAATTGTCATTCAAAGTGTGACAGCGCTGAAAGCTGAAAAATGGCCTGGGCAGGAAGGGGGTGAAAGTGCCCTGTAGACAAGTGGTTAAAACCATTCCTACTTTTTCAACTATTCTCACTTCTTAAGCTATTTATCCAGTTAGCTTTAGCAAATTAAGCTTTTCAGCATTCCTACGCATTTTCTGCAGGAAATGCATTTTCTAGTTCCAAAATAATATTTAAAGCATTTGTCTCTCTGTGACTTACTTTTGTTAAGCTGTGTTTTTTTGAGTTCCCTGATCACCTTCAAGCATAATGGACTAACTGAGCTAAGACTTTTTTGTGCACAGTGTTTTATATGTATACATTTTATTTTACAACATTGAACAATGGAAAATTAATTCACATTTCTTGATATTTGTGTTTGATTCTTGTGCAGCTCCATCTCAACAGCCTCCTCCTAGAGGCCAAATCATCAACAGCACCACAATTATTCTTACATGGAATCCACCAGATTCCCCCAACAGCAATCACATTCACTATGTTCTTTATAGAGATGATCTGGAGACCTATCAGACTGCTGACTATTATCCATATAGTGAGTATTTGTCTTTTCTTTTTCTTTTTATTCTTAGCTAATTTGATTCAAGTATGTATTCTTCACTCAATAAAACGTTCCTTCTATTGCTCTCAGCTTCCTCCAAATAACAAAATTCCTTTTTATCGCTCTTGTGATCCAATCTTCTGTTAGAGGGTGGCTACGTTTGTTCTCCATGTATGCAGGGGCGTATCTGCCACAAGGAAAACAAGGCATTTGCCTGGGGCAGCATTCTACAGGGCGGCGGCGCCGCCGCACCCCCCACCCGTCCGTCAGCTCGCCCGCTCGCCTGCTCACAAAAGGGACACTAGTGGTTAGACAGTCTGACTGAGACTGGCCGCCGATCAGGCATTCCTCTTCCCCGAACCTAGCCCGCAGCAGAGCCGCAGATTTACCAGAACGAGAGCCGCCATAGTGCTGGATCCGTCTCCACCCCCACCTCCATCGCTGACTAATGCTTTTACTGCTCACTGGTTGCTAGAGCTGCCTAGCGTCTAGCAACCAGTGACGTCACGGCCGCAACTCCCCGCCCTGAAGAGGGAGCCTGGAAGCCCCAGCATTGAAAGCGGAGGAGGATTTTATCTTCTCCTCCTCCTATGGTCCTCCCACCTCCACTGTGATATGAGGGAAGAAGAGAGCTGTCTGTGTGAATCCTGAAAGGTGAGGCCCGGCGCAGGCCAGTTTTAGACATTGTCATGATGTGCAGTCTGCAGAGACCCGTACAAAGAGGAGGGGTTCATGCTGGGACTTGTAGTCCCCAAAAGTGAAGGACTACAAGTCCCAGCATAAACCCCTCAGAGCTGAGGATGTGAGACCCTTCCCCGCCCCCCTTAACTAGTGAAGGACTACAGGTTCCAGCATGAACCTAGGAGATCTAAGGGGTTACATTCTTAGATCTCAGGGGTTCATGCTGGGACTTGTAGTCCTGCAGTTTTAGAGGGAGTTACATCCTTAGTTCTATGGGGTTCATGCTGGAACTTGTAGTCCTTCACTTTTGGGGGATGTGACCACTCAAAAAAGATGCCTGATTTCAGTCCTGCCTAGGGCAGCACAAAATCAATATACACCACTGCATGTATGTATATAGGGATGCAGCCAACTTCCCATATTTAAAAAAAAATGTAAATAAACTATAAATAAATAAACTATAAACTAAATAAAAAAAATATACATTTTTTTTTTTTACGTACGGTCACTAGTCAGTGTCCCTGATCACGTCAGACCAGTTATATGATGATGCTGTACTGCACTGGTGTCAGTATGTAATTTTTTTTTTAATTGTTAAAAAAAATAAAAAATTGTCCTTAAGCCGACAATTCATTAATAGCCGCGAGTGAGTTTTAAATGACTTTTTTTCCTTCAAAAATGACATTTTATGCAGGGACAGTTCTAAGCACGGGAAACATGCGCCACTTTACATGCATACTATACACACACCCTAGCTACGAAATTTAAAGGAATATTTCACTTTTATTGTTTCACTTTAAGCATTAATAAAATCACTGCTCCCAAAAAAACGGCCGTTTTTAAAACTTTTTTTTGCATTGATACATGTCCCCTGGGGCAGGACCCGGGTCCCCAAACACTTTTTAGGACAATAACTTGCATATAAGCCTTTATAATTAGCACTTTAGATTTCTCCCATAGACTTTTCGAATTTGCCGCGAACACCCCAATTTGTTCACTGTTCATCCCTACTCAACACTAAACCTTTATGTTTTCAAAATGAAACATGCAAACAGCATCACAGATGTCAATATACTATATTTATTTATATATGCTCACTTTATTGCTAAAATTACTGGTAGCGGTGGAAAGCATGCGCAGCTGATGGAATGTCACTTCCATTACCTAATCTGACAGGTCGCCAATTCTGACAGAACACCTGCAGTCTGCATTCTAGGCATTCACAGCTTCCAGCTCTGTCCAGCCGCAGCTTGCCATACACTTTGACAGGCTGCAGGCAATAGGGCTAGATGCTGTCTGTAGCTGTCCCTCCCAGAAGCACTAAAATGCCTAGCTCTGGGTTTCGGAAGCAGGGTTCCTCCAGAGGTTACACTGTAAAAGAATGAAGAGAGGGCAAACCAACCTTGAGCATTACCCAAGTAATATTTATTAAAATCAAAAAGAAGGAAACATACTCACAAACGAGTGGATAGTAAAAGCATGTCAGAGTCCACAATGGAAAAAAAAGCAACCAGGTCACCAGGACTGTGTCCAACACGCCAGAGGACCTTCCAGATGGCTGATGCGTTTAGAGGGGGGATCCCCTCTTCCTCAGAGGAAGGAACCCAGAGGTTGCCAGGAGTTCCTTGAGCAATGAGCAATTTCTGCCTCTCAGATAAGTTCCCACTGACACCATTGATCTTTTTCGCTATCTGTAAGGGGGTAATTCTTCCCACTAACCATTGTATTTATCTATCATGAGTTGTAGATATAGTACATTTTAGCAGGGGTCCCCTGAGACCGACACCAAGTTCCTTAAGCGCTAGGAGCTGTCAGTCATATATATGGATGTAAATGCCCAGGAAGACGTGGAATGGACTAAAACCCTGTGCAGCTGCCAACCATTGGAAAATGGATAACAAGAAAAAGAAGACAACAGAGCAGCGCTCTATGTGTAAAAGTCATAAATACTTGTAAACCATTGGCTAAGCAAATATTAATTTACTGCACTTGAGAAAGGTTTTGCAGTTGTTGTTCACCTTTCTCAAGTACAATCAACTAATTTATACTTAGCCAATGGTTTACAAGTATTTATGACTTTTACCCATAGAGCGCTGCTCTGTTGTCTTCTGTTCCCTGAGATCGAACTCTTATTTTAGGGTTCCTCTGTGTTAAAAAGGTTGAGAAAGACTGGCCTTGAGTGAGTAGCTAGTTGGCCCTGTATGGCCTAAAAGAAATTCTTTGATTTTGGCTGGAATTCTTCTTTAGTTTCTGTATATGGGGAAACTGGGTGATTGTTGGTGACAATGTAGCAAAATGGTGAGAAGAGTGAAAGAAAGACATGGAAAGGGAGAGGTATTGCCAAAAGCAAATCCTGTTAAGTGTATAGATTGATAAATGGTATCAAATGGTATCAAATGTAATGAAAATAAAGCTCTCTAACCACTGGGTAAAGCTTTCTACTTAAACGGAAACAGATTTCAGATATAAATCTAGCTTTACTTGTTAATTTAATTAATCTAAATAGAGTGGTAGAGGAGGTTAGGAAGGTGAGCTGTTAATCTGCTTACAAGCTTTTACAAAATTTGACCGGAATAGCTGTTTGCTGGCTCATTTTAAGTAGGTGTTCTAGTCTCTTGGTCCTGTGCCATTACATTCAGTTTTATGACATTCTTTCCATATCAGATGATGCTTTTCTCAGTACTACTCTCCCAAAGCTGAACTCCAGGCAAACAGCTAAATTCACAGGTAATATATATATATATATATATATATATATATATATATATATGTGGGAGCCCTTTTACCTGCCATGGAATTCATATTTCGAGTCCTGCGATTCACGTAGACACAGCACAGCTCTATCTGGCAGGGCAGGAGACCTGATTTTTCTCTGCTGGAGTTCAGTTGCAACCACAGGTTTTATCCCCTCCCCCAGAGCCTGTGATTGGACAATGAAAGGAGAAGCAGCAGACTGATGAAGACATCTCTCTGTCCCTCTGCCATCTCCCGTTATAAGCTTGTCCCTTGTTAGTACATGAACACGTGCAGCACAACTGACTAGCTCCTTGTGCTTTTTATTATGCACCCAGTCTGAGCGCTGCTGTACAGGGACTGCAGAAAGCTAATACAAACTCCAATATAAGTACTAACACTGCTTACTAAACTAAAAAAAAATAACAATGTATTCACTAAAAAAAGAAAATAATTAACAATGTATTCATGAATACAGAGCTGTATTCGTTTTTGTTTTTCCACATATCCCCAGAGCTCAGCTTTAAAGGATAAGTTCACCCTAATGCCTCATACACACGACCAGTTTTCTTATCAGGATAACTGCCATGAGAGCTTTTGGCCGGGAAAACCGGTCGTGTGTATGCCCCATCGCAGTTTTCCCGACAGGAAAACTGCCGGGAATCCCGGCGGGAAAAAAGAGAACTTGTTTTCTTTTTTCCCGTCGGGATTCCCGGCAGTCTTTTTCCCAGCAGTTTTCCTATGGGAAACACTGCGATGGAGCATACACACGGCCGGGATTCCCGGACAAAGCTCTCACCGCAATTTTCCTGATGGGAAAATCTCTCGTGTGTACAGGGGGAAAGATACCGAGCAGGTTCTCGGTTTTCCCCTCGGGATTCCCGGTGGACTTTTTTCCGCCGGGAATCCCGGTCGTGTGTACGAGGCATGACACTAAAATCACTACATCTACAGACATCCACGATAAAAGTCTAACATATATAGCCCTATAAAGAAGAAATCAGTATACATACTGTTTTTGAAGCCGATACAATGAAGAAATAATCATGTGAAGAAATAGCTGGTTGTTAACCTCCCTGGAGGTATGATTCTGTCTGGAATTATGTACCAAAAGCGGTACAATTATTTTGCATGGAAATTTGGTGTTATGTATTGTAGGCCTGCGATTCTTAGTAATTACTTTCTTAAACCTGACCAAACAAGAGTCTAGTAGACATCCCGGGTATGATAAAGTTTGAAACACAAAATAATAAATTATAATATAATAAATAACTATAAATAATTATAACAAATAGTAATGTAATTATAATAAAAATTATTCAATAATGTAATCAAATCAAAAACACAGAAATTTGCTCAGTTGCAGAATTGTCGCTGTCATTAGATTTTTTGTTTGATGATGAATTTCCCCACAAATCGCTATCGCTCAATTCTGCGAGTGATTGTAATTTATTATCGCTGTTTTTTAGCTGGTCTAAAACCACTTTTGACATAAAGGGACACTTTTTGGTGGCTATGGACAATCTTCAGTTTCCAGGCAGAAAGAAAAGTTTTTATTATATAAAAGTGCATGCAGGACACTGGGCAGACCACTAGGGACAAAGGGGGTGTGTAATTATTACATACAGTACTGTAATCTGTAAGATTACAGTATACTGTATGTATACTATGTGTTTACTTTTTTGAATTTGGCGCCGAACTCCGTCCCCGTGTGTCGCAACGTCGCAGGGAACGGAGCTCGGCACTCGGCAGTGAGGATCGAGCGAGACACGGCTCGCAGACACTGCGGGAGGACATCGCAGGATCCAGGGAACAAGGTAAGTTACTTCCCCTGGATACTGCGATGCAGCCCGAGTCTGGCTCGGGGTTACCGCTCTTAGCATTGAAAACTCACCCCGAGCCAGACTCGGGATTACCGCTAAGGAGGTTAAGCAGCCAGCCGCCCGCATCATCATCTGTCAGCGGGCTTCCCCACTGAAAGATGAATATAAAAACAAAGAATGGCGGCAATTGCCCGGCAATAGAAAAATGTTTTAAAAAATTCCCACGCCAAAATTTTAAAAAAAAGTGCCGTGGGGTCCCCCCCAAAATCAATACCAGACCCTTATCCGAGCATGCCACCTGGCAGGAAAGGGGGAGCTATTTCTTCACACAGAATTCAAATCGGTCGATCGTTTTTCGACCAATCCAAATTCTGAATGTTCTGAAAAGTTGGAATTCGTTGGAAAACGATTAAACAAAACAAATTTTGACGAATTTCTATGAAATTCGTTACTATTCATTACTATTTCATTCTGAGTTTCAGATACATCCGAATCATTGAATAACCGAAAATTTGTCAGAATTTGTATTCAGACCGAAACTAATTGCACATTTCTATTGGCTACCATGCATAGCAGCACCATATTCTGAGTGCTCCAGCTTTAGTAAATCTCCCCCACTTGGCTCTGTCCCCGAAGTCTATGCTTTAAATCTTGGCTCTCCGAAATAGCCCGGAGGGATCACTAATAAAGACTGGCAAAGAAAAGTGTGTTAGCAATAGAGGAACTGACAGCGGCAGCCGATAGATAGCCAAATCAACGCTTTGCATGGGCACCATGAAAAGAGAAACCTTCAGAGTAGATTGATCTGGTAAACAGACATTGAGGTTAATGTACTAAAACTGGAGCGTGCAAAATATGGTGCAGCTCTGCATAGAAACCAATCAGCTTCCATTTTTTTTTTTTTTTTGTCAAAGCTTAAATGAACAAGCTGAAGTTAGAAGCTGATTGGCTACCATGTACAGCTTCACCAGATTTTGCACGTTCCAGTTTTAGAAAATCCAACCCATTTTGGAGTGCAACTCTTTTGTCAAGCCTGAGGCTGAACCATATCATGCCCATTAAAGAAAACCAAGACTACACATTACCACAGATATTCAAATATGAATTTTACATGGAAAGAAGAGTAATCTAATTGTAATTTTCTGATATCTAATAGATACTTTTGCTGTATAAAGCACGATAAAGACACCAGCAAAGTACCTCGTCTAAGACTGTGGACATTGGAATTGGGATGTTGGCCTAATCTACCTTTCGACTGTACCCTTCTTTCCAATATAAGACTGTAGCCATTGTGGCTAAAGGCACTTGAAACATTTCCAATTGTAATTGTAAATATTTGAATTACTTAGAGGCTTAAATATCTCCTTTTGCTATAGAAATAATACAATATCCTCCTATCTATCCTAAGTTTTAACATCTTAAGCCTGTCCAACACACCTTTATGGAGTCTGTTTATATTTTTGTCTTTGTGCTAGGTCCACACATCTACACGGATGGATATTTGTTGCCTTATACCACATACACATATTATGTTGATGCTAGGAACGTGCACGGTGCCGTCCGCAGTGCCAAGGTTGTGTTTCGGACAAGAGCTGGCACACCATCTGGTGACATAGTCTTGGGCCTTAGTTCCCCTGTGGGCCAGTACTTTGTCTCTCTAAATTGGACAATTTCCACAGATGACTCTGGGCCTATCGACATCTTCAGACTGATGTACACTTCAACAGGTTCTCCTGATGTTACTATTGCCTACCAAGGACTTGACACCAAGGTGACAGTACATAATTTAACACCCTTCACCAGATACAATTTTTCAGTTCAAGCATGTAATTCCGAAGGATGTCTACAAAGTCCATTGCTTACATTGGTAACAGCTCAAGCACCACCTGTTGGTCAGACACCACCAGTTGTCAAAAATTCAAGCTCAACAGATCTTTATTTACAGTGGTCACCACCACTGCAACCAAACGGTATGTTTCTTTACTTGTGTTTGTCGGTTTTTTCTAGTTGTCTTGGCGGTTGGAAAAGTCCCATATACAAAAGCAGGTCCGTCTTATAAACATTTTCCTATAGCTATATTTAAACCCTAAAACTTTTTATTTTTAACTTTTGGACAAAGTGGAGAATTAATAGAATCCCTGCTAGGTTTTTAATGTGCGTTCTCCAGGTAGACTGTTTATATGTAGGCAACACAACCTCATTATTGTTAAACACATAAGTCTTTATGTATTTACAACCCAAAAGTCATTCTAAATATTTTTTTTTCAAAAGATGAAAATTTACTATAAAGTCTTCAGAGCAGAGTACCAAAAAACAAAAAAAAATGACCTTAGCATTCCATGAAGTCTAAATAATTTGTGATAATGAGTCAAGCATTCGTTTGTTAATTGAAAAAGCCCAAATGAGTCCTTTTCCAGATAAATGATTCTCTGGTGTCTTATATTGTACCCTCAGACATATCATTTCTGCAGCTCTTGGGCAATTTTTTTCTCCCTCTTGTTTCTGCGACATCTTTCAGCATCAGAAAAGCTTTATAATGATATTTTGTCTAGTGCCAGATTGTCAAGGACAATTATTTTTAGTGTCAGGATCAATGCTAATTAGAAGTGTTTGAGAACAGATAATCTACACTTCCAAAATAGTTACTGATGACACAGGAAAATAATATCATATAATGCATTTCCTCTTGTTAATCAGTCCCTTATGCAAAAGGAAAAGAAAACTGCATTTTTGTACTATATAACGCCCACATTACCAGAGCACCCATAACACTTAAAGTGGCTGTAAACCCTTACATATACTCAGTGAAGTGACTAGCCTCAGGTGATACACAGAGATGGAAAAAATCCTCCTACATAAGGTGTACCTGTTTATCTGCAGCCATCTATTCTCTACAGCCATTCAATGTCCAGAAAGCTGTTCAAAATCCAGATTTAACACAGCATTTCTGAGATTCAGAAGGTAGGGGGTGGGGATCTGACCTTACACACTGCACAAGACAAATAGGAGAGCTCAGTGTAATCTGAGACCTGAGTGGAGAGAATGGACACACCACCCTCTGCACAGTCTCAGAGGGAAACATGCACAGCCGAGTCTGTCATTTACCTGCTGTCTGCTGGGGGGGGGGGGGGCTAACTGTCTCCCAGGATTGTCTGGTGTGGGCATAGACTGTCAGAAGTGACCAAAGTGACCTCTGCGCTTCTGGGTAGACTATCCTTAAGATTTTGCAGTGTGTCCCTGGAAATACGTGCTCAAAGGGCATTTGTATGGTCAGGTACTGATGCTGGATGAGAAAACCTGGCTCTCAGGTGGGGTTCCAGTTCATCCCACTGATATCTAATATGGTTGAGGTCAGGGCTACTCAAGCTCCTCTACTCCAAATTCATTAAACCTTGGAGCTGGTTTTGTGCACAAGGTCACTGTTGGTTTTCTGGATCAGAAAATGGTATTTCCCAAACTGTTAGAACAAGGTTGGAAGTAGGCAGTTGTATAAAATGTTGACCCTTTGTCAAGTTTATGCAGTCTTTATTAACTCCTTCTTCCAGAATTCCTCTTTGGTATAAAAAAAAAAAATTCTGATTTTTTTTTGGTTGGAATGTTTTTATTAAATATACAAAATGAAATCACACATCAAGCAAACATGCTGTTGTACAGCAATACACAATGGAACATAACATACGACACGTCATTCAACAAAGAATCAATCTCAGTCTGATATTATACATCTTGATAGAATAGCATCAAAGTTCTTAGGTAGTACCTAGGGAAGAAATTAAAGAGTGTTTAGGCCCATCAAAAGGACAAAGAAGGCATGGGGTTAAACCTCCAACAGAAGCGGCATGTGGGAAACGTAACAGCAAACTAAACAATCTTTAAGGTGAGCTTCTTATGTCTATAGTTGGGTCTGTGCCCTTTAGTTGGTACAGGACTGGACAAACTCCCCAGGATCGAGGATATTGGTGACCAGGCGCACACTTGACTTAAGTGAACAAGGAGAAGCATAGTGGAGACTCCAGAAGGACAAAGAGATATGAATCGAGAAAGAAGAAGAGAAGAGGAAAAAGGAAGGAAAGAGGAACTGAGAGAAGACAGGTTAGAGTAGAGCCTGAATCTACCCCCCACCCATTGGGTGGGCTCTCCAGTGATAAGTAAAATCAGGTAGAGTGACCATGATAAGTCATCTATTTTGCTGATATTTTTTGAATCATTTATTGTGAAAAAAAATTCTCATTGTCATTTTATTTCATTCTGTAGTGTCCCCCCAAAAAAATATTATACTGAATTCATATTGCACCAACTGTTTGCACTTGCTTTACACAATAAAGGGAGGCAGCACAGTTACAATACAATGCAAAACAAGAGGGTTAGGAGGCTTCTAATTGTGAGAGCTTACAATCTAAAAGGCACGGACAAATAATATAAAAGTTAACTGTGTGGTTAACTTTTTAAGTTGATGGAGAAAGAAAAGTTCAGTTTTTAGGTAGAGGCGGGATAGGCTTCCCTGAAGAAATGTGTTTTCATGGATGGAAACAGAGTAGAAGATAGCCAGAGAGATTGGGGTTCGGTGTTCTAGGATGGGAGAGACTTTAGAGAAGTCTTGGCGGTGGGCAGAGGAGGAGGTGATGAGGGAGCTATGAAAATACATTATAGCTTTTATTTTGTTTGTAAATAACTTCACCATGCTTTGCACCAATAACGTAATGTTAGTTTCATTATAAGAGGGACACAGAATTGAATTTGCACTTTAAAAAAATCCAACTGACTAGCTGTTTTAAAACTGGCTTTGGTCAAACTAGAATAAGCTTTTATTACATTATACTGTATGTTTTAAGTGTATTTGGCATATATAAACCCATACAGTATATACCACAGCAAAAATATTAAAATGTCTGTGCTTCATATAGGTGTAGAAGCTCAAGTGGTTAAAAGAAAACAATATACAATTATCATAAAATATATAACTGATATGTCAGTTATTTTACAATTTAATATCTTTAAACCTTTGAGTTTCAATGTGTACCCAATTATAACCTTCTAACCATGCTATAAAAAAATATTACTTTTTTTTATTTCGGGAAACAGCAATGCTTGTCAGTGTATAAAAGTTCCCAAAAATCCATCCTCTTGGTAATGCGATCGTCCCACTGCAGAGAAGGTGGAGATCTACAATTATATACATACATAATAAAGTGCTATTAAATCCAAAAGCTAACATTTATTATTTTGCAGATGATCAATTCTTAGGCTCCATGTGCACTGAAGCTGATAAACTGCAGTTTATTGGCGTTTTGGCATTTTTTTAAAAGCCCATTATTTGCACTCTATGTTAGCCTATGTGTCCATGTCAGCGTTTTTTGGCGTTTTTTGATCCATTGAAAAAAAAAAAAAAAGGTAAAGAATGCTACACTGAAAAACGCTAATAAACGCTAGTAAAAAACGCTGATAAAAGCTATATTTTAAAGCAGCTTTTTCTGCCAGAAATCTGGCGTTCAAAACGACAGTTTTTGAACTTCTGTGTACATGGAGCCTTAGATGTGATAGCTGCATTTGTTTTTGTTTTTTTTAGCCTTTCTTTCCTTTATACTTACCTGGTGATCCTGCCAAAAAGCCTGTTGTTTTTCAAGAGAACAAGCCGTCCTGCAGATGTAACAGTAAGACGGTTGAGACAAATCATTTACCACTGACAAGGGGTTCTTACAATCATCAGCTTTTATTAATTAATGAAAAACATTTATCCCAAAAGAAAAATAAACAGTTGTTGTAACTGCTTATAAAGTGTGAGCTGGAGTTTGACTTCAATTTGTTAGTGTATCTAAATCTGATAGTACATCTAACACTCCGCTCCTCGCAGACTGACAATGCTGCTGTCCAAAGGTGTCCTTGTGCGCCTTCATCCAGAGTTAGGGGACTCCAATACAGGAGGTGTGTTACTGGCCAGATCACCAGGTGAAAATAGAGGGAAAAGGGCCTAAAAAAAGAAAACGAATACAGCCACTATGGAAAAAGAGTTTTCGGGCTGAAGTAATTCAAACACAGCCTGATGCCGCGTACACACGACCGTTATTCATGTCATGGAAAAAAACGAAGTTTTTCTCGACGTGATTTTTCGTGTTTCCTCTCAAGCCTGCCTTGCATACACACGTTTGTAAAAAAAAAATGCTCAAGCAAAGCGCGGTGACGTACAACACGTACGACGGCACTATAAAGGGGAAGTTCCATTCGAATGGCGCCACCCTTTGGGACGCTTTTGCTGATTCTCGTGTTAATAAAGTTTGTTGAGAGACGATTCGTGCTTTTCAGTCTTCATGCTTTTCAGTCCGTTACAGCGTGACGAATGTGCTATCTCCATTACGAACGCTAGTTTTACCAGAACGAGCGCTCTGTCTCATACTTGATTCTGAGCATGCGCATTTTTTTTCCCCTCGTAAAAGCATACACACGACCGTTTTTCACGACGTTAAAAAGAACAACGTGAAAAACGACGAGAAAAAATAGAGCAGGTTCTAATTTTTTTTCGGGCATTTTTCTCGTCAAGAAAAATGCTCTGGAGCCTACACACCACAGTTTTTCACGACCATTTTTAAAAATGGCATTTTTCTCGTCATGAAAAACGGTCGTGTGTACGCGGCATAAAGGATCAGACTTTATAGGCTCAATATGGGAGACCACACAAATGTATTATATAAAATATATGTTTTATTCAGGCCTGACTATCGGAAATATACGGACGTCTACATATACAATCGCATTTTGCTGTATAAACATTTTATCTATCATTTCCCGTAGCTATAGTGGGGCATAATATCCTGATTGTTTCTGGATCATGTGGAGGCAGCATATGCCTATATTTTATTGATGTATTTTAAAAACATTTTTAATAAAATATATATTTTATGTAATCCATTTGTGTGGTCCCCATTTAAAGTCCAATTCTATAGGCAGTGTTTGAATAACTTTAGCCGGCAAACTCTTTTTCCATGTATTCTTGCTGATGTGGCTATTTGAAGTCAAATCTGTTTTTTCTTTATACAGCCACCACATCTAATTATTGGTAAGCTGCAATATTTTATTTATTTTTGGTTTTGGACTTTCTCCTCTCCTGAAGAAGTGATTTGTTCATGAAATGCACTGAGATCTTTCAGGCCTCCCCATTTTGAACTATTGTAATCTTATGATAATACAAATTGTATATTTACATTAATTGATAAATACAAATGTTGGGTTAGACTTGGTTAGGCTTCAAAAATAATGAGACCATGATACATTCAGACTATAACCGTAGAGCATTTTATGATGGTTTTAATAAATATTAATAAAAATTTGGTTTTGTAACAGTGATAACACTGATTTTATTTAATTTTTTGCTCCTAAAAAGTCCCACAGGGATTTTTTTGTTTGCATGTGTAGAACTAGTTTTCCTAGCTTTATAATCAATATATTATGAATGTGGTGCAAGTAACAATACTGCCACACGCACCCATATCATACTTTTTAGTTCTATAAATGCATTGTTCATTATATTGAGGCCTCACAGCTATGAACCTTTTGTTTGGAGGGGGGCGATTATTTAGTATACTCTTCAGTCTGAGATTTCTGTCCCTGTAGTGAGGCATGTGTAGTTGTGTGCTTTTCAGTTTGGGTTCCTAATGTATACTGAGCTATTGCGCCCTTTTGTTTCCCCCCATTAACTGTTATGGATAACCTCTCTTATAGAATACACGTTGGCCATATGCACTGCTTTTGGTACAATACTCCCTTGTGGAGGTTGGACAGACATTCAACGCACCACTCTTACATGCTTACTAAAGTTTTCATAATTAAAATTTTCTTTGCCTGGCAGCTTCTATTTTAACATGGTGGGGGTTGCCTGCAATTGTGCCCCTGTGCCCGCCCTAGACATCGTTCGGGCAGATGTCCTGGCTGTTGCACCTATTGGAAGCTTGCTACTCTCTTGTCTGGGTCCTGAGGAAGCCATCAGGTGAAACCCATTGACCATACAGACAGCGGGTTAAAGCCGCATGTTACGCAACTATACTATAATTTTTATTGATATTTTCTCTGTCTTTATTATTTGTATATAAAATAATAATACTATTTTATCAATATTGGTCTCCCTTGCTCTGGCTGTTATAATCCCCCTTTTTTTAGGTTTCTGGAGTAATCTCCGGTTTATACTTTCTTGTATGTACTTTTTGCGCAACTAAATACATTTCTATCTTTTCTATAGGCATTATAATAAGGCATGAACTATACATGAGGCGCATACACCAGACTGTGGAGAGGCGTGTCTTCCATGCCAGTGGGTGGCTGAACCCTCAGCCATTGGTGGAATCTGAAAATGAGAATGCTTTGCAACCACCAGTTACCAGCGCCGTAATCACTAACCTGGAGCCAAACAAAGAATATGAGTTTTGTCTTGTCACCACTAACATGGCTGGCAGCGCTGCCTCTGAATGGGTGACACTTAAAACAGAAGAGTCTGGTAAGAAGTTCTAATTTTTTCTCCCAAATGTTTTCAGCATTAGTTTAGGTTATATCTTTAAAGGTAGTAAAAATACAGGACACTATGAATTGGCAACCCAAAGTAAAAACTCTCAGTGAACTGCTGGTGTTGGCCAAGAAATATTAGAACTCTGCTAACCTTAGAATGTCCACATTAAAGTGGTTGTAAACCCATACATATACCCAGTGAAGTGACTAAACTCCGGTGATACACTGGTCTAGCACCCTCCTCTAGTTAGGCTGCTAGGCTAAATTTAGTTTTGGGCTTCACTGTAGTCATTGGAGCAACAGTTGATTGTTTTTGTCTGGTCAGGGTTCCCAGGCTGGGTGTTTGATTTCTTCTTCCTGCTTCTGGAAGAAGCTTCCAATATATACGGCAGGGAAAGTCATATGGCCAGTATGAATATTTATAATACTCCAGCCAATCCCTAGAAGGAGGCATCCATAAGGTGGCTGGGGAGATAATCAATGTTTGGGAGGCCTTTCCAGAGCATTCCTTCCTCTCAGGGAGGGCTCCAGTTCTCTTGGGGTTGCTCCCCAAGGAGAGAGCTACTGGGACAAGAGATTACAGTCTGGGCATCAGCAAGAGCTGGGCTAAAGGCCTAGAGGAGTTTGCTAATGGACTTTCACAGGAGGAAGTCTGAAGTCCTAGTTTGGGGAAGAATCTTTTATCTCCCTCACTGAGGTTCTACCTGTGGATGCTGGGTGTCAGACAGCTCCTGGGACACTAAGAGTAAGACCTGATTTGGGACTGTAATGTGTGCTTCTATTGTAGGGATTTCTACTATGATGTTTGTCCTCCCATTGATTCCTATTAACATTTTACAGAATCCTGTGACCCCGAACCCCTCTCATGTTCAAGTTCTTCAGCAATAAATTCTAAAAAGACATCCCCTAGACTGAGTCTGTGTTGTCAGTGTACATGGAACTGTGCTTATAGATGTTGGTCTCTGTGCTAATAATGGAGACCTGGGTATATTTTCAGCGATACACAGAGATGAAACAAATCCTCCTATATAAGTCACACCTGTTTTCCCTCTCTCCTCCAAAGACTCATAAATCACACATTTTACACAAAAGAGGAAAAGGACTGGGATCTGATATCACACACTGCAGAACACAGAGAGGTGAGCTGAGTGTAACCTGAGACCTGAGTGGAGGGAACGGATACACCCCCTTCTACTCAGATCATAGGGAAACATGCACATCTGAGACTGTCAATCACCTGCTGTGTGCTAGAGGGGGGCCAAGGGCCTCCTGACCCCTGAGATTCTCTGGTGTTGTCATACACTGCCAGCAGATAGCAGAGGGAACCACACTAGGTGCTTTGGATGGAGGCCAGTAAACATTATAAAGGAATATGCTTTGTTAATTTTTCATTTTAGGTTTACAGCGACTTTAGAAAACACTTTAATTTTGTCCATTCAAGGGGGTGTGCATTTACATGGAAGTTGACTTTCCATTTACAACAGAACTATAACCAGATATAAATCAAACAAATCAATGCAGCTCTGTAATCATTATTACATGATTTAGGCACACCATTGTGGTATGTTAGCACACATGCATTAACATGCATTAATGTTCATTGTGTTGGGCATCAATGGGCTGCCTAACACACTATAACCAACAAAGAAGGGACATATACCATTCCACAAGGAACATTAGTACCTTGCCACTTGATGTACTAAACTGCAACGAATGTCCGTTGACATGGTGTTTTGGAATGAATGACACCTTGACGCTGGCTCTGATGCCTTGCTCCAGAAGTTCCGCGGTATAGTCCGAGATTAAATAAATTCTGCCTCCCGTAAGCTCTCAGCGGAACTGGTGAGGGGGCTTAAGGAAATAGGCCACCGCACCAATCAATTGGAGCAGCGGATGGACTTGACAACAACAGTCCTGGAGGGTCACGAGGACGAGGTCGAGAGGCTGAATGCTGAACTGTTGAGCCTACAGAATAAATTAGAGGACTCTGAGAATAGAGCTCGCAGGGATAACCTCCGCATCCGTGGGCTCCCAGAGGCCATCACTGACTTGCAGGGGACGGCCACGGCTTTCTTTCAGGAGCTGGCGCCTGATGTCCCTCCGGAGCGCTTGGAATTTGACCGCATACACAGGTCCCTTGCTCCCAAACCCACCGAGGGTCCCCCCAGAGACGTTATCATTAAATTTCACTTTTACAGGACAAAGGAGCGGCTCCTGCAGGCTGCACAAGATCTCCCTGACCTCTCCCACCAGGGTAATCCCCTCCAATTATTTGCAGACCTCTCTCCGGTCACCATAGCCAAGAGGCGGAGTCTGAAGCCTTATCTGCAGATTCTACAAGCTCGGGGCATCCGTTATAGATGGGGGTTCCCCTTCAAGCTCTCCTTCTACCACCTTGGCCACCAGTTTCATGCCTCCTCTTTGCCTGACTTACGGCGACATTTTCAGGATCTGCAGTTGGATCTCCCTCCCTCCCAACCGGAGTCTTCCTCGGCCCAGACAAGACCATCCCGGTCACCCCACGGATCCTCGCAGAGGTCTCAGCAGGGCTCCCAGGCTCTTCGATCACTGCAAGCACAGCGATTCCAGGATGTCCCTAAGGGAGATCAGCATTAATTCTCTTTCGACGCTCCAAAGGGGAAACCTGCCCGTTATTCTGAACTGATGGATAAGTCTTATCTTGAACACCAAGTATGAATCTAAAATTCACTCTTGATTATTCATTGCATGGACCCAGTTGCAACGCATGGGCATTCCTGTCTCTAGACCAATAAGATATCTGGACCCTCTCCCCTCCCCTTTTTTTTTTTCTCTTCCCCTGTTCTCTTTGGGCTCGTCAGCCCTTTCCTGTCCCCCCCCCTCCCCTATTCCTGGATTGTCCCCCCTCCCTGGCCCTGGCGTGCGGGTCATGGGCATTGCATTTGCTTGGGTCGGCTTCGTGTCCTGGACTCCCCGTACTTTCACTGGGGGCTCTGGAGCGCGAGGTTGGCCATGGCCTACAGTTTACCGTTTAAAGTTTAAGTTGATATGTTATATAAATTTGGTTAAGATTGCTTTAATCTTTATATCGGTGGGGTTTATCGGACATGTTTTATTATTATTATTTATTTTTTTTGTTTGTTCTTTGTTTTTTCTGCTTACCCTGTGCCATAGTTGATCTCAATATTCAGACTACTTTGAAATCCAGCCGAGTGGTTTCCGACGGACCACTGCTCCCCCTTGGCTCGGAAGTTGACCAGAACAAGAGTTTTGGCTAACTTCCGACCCTCCAGTGGGATTCCAGTCCCACTACCAATTGCAACCTTGATGACTGGAATGTTTTTACTCCGAGTTCTACTCGGACTTTTTGTTTTTCTTGATCTGATTTCCTTAACTTTCTCCCTTCTTGACTCTCAGGTCTTTTATCCTTTTTTTCCTCCACTAGGTTTGCGGGGTGTGTGCCTTGGGGAATGGTCTTCTATCTATTGTTAGTTCTACTATGACGTTTAATTGGCTATCCCTGAATGTTCAGGGTATGAATTCTCCTCAGAAAAGGGTGAAGGTCTTTAAGTATCTTAGAAAGCAACGGATTGACATTGCCTGCTTACAGGAAACCCATTTTTCTGCAACTTCCTGCCCTAAATACTTTGACGCTCAGTTTCCTCAGGTGTTTTTGGCTACTGCTCCAACCAAGCAAAAGGGGGTGCTCATAGTTTTCCGCAAGTCGATCTCATTTTGTTGCACCAGACAGATTACAGACCCCGAGGGCAGATATTTATTGCTACAAGGCACTATCCAAGGAAAGGAGGTCACCATTATGACCTACTATGCACCAAATTCTAATCCAGGACCCTTCTTGTCTCACGTCTGCACCCTGCTAGCATCCCACCACAAGGGTACTTTCTTTCTTGCGGGTGATTCGAATTTAGTTTTGAATCCCTCGTTTGATAAATACCCCTCGGAGCACATTGCTCCCTCCCCTGACGCTAAAAAATTTGCTCGCTCTCTACAATCACATGATCTGGTCGACCTTTGGAGGGAATGCCATCCTCAGGGTAAGGACTATACGTTTTACTCCCACCCTCACCACTCTCACGACCCTGTTTTGGTGGTCTGCCACTCTGTTTTGGACAGACCCCAATTCTCGCCCTGGGTGATGAACGATTCGCTCTTATCGCTTAAAGAGGTCCAGGAAGATATTTTCAAGGCCTCAGAGGACTACTTCCGCGAAAATCAAGGCTCGGTAGAGTCGCCTGTAACGCTTTGGGAGGCTTATAAGGCGGTACTCCGTGGCCACATTATCAGGGTGGCGTCGACCCGTAAGCGAGAACGGGGTCTGAAACAAAGGGCCCTGGAGACACGCCTGGAGGCGTTATCAGGGGTTTTCAAACAATCCCCCACCTCTAGCAACCGCAAACTCTTGGAGCAGGCCCGTTCGGAGCTAGATCTTAGTCTCACCGAGGGGGCTGAACGTATCTTACGGTGGTCCCGCCAGAGATGGTATACCAGGGCGAACAAGCCAAATCGAATGCTGGCCAACAGACTCCGGACTTTCGCTCCTAAACCCGCCCCCATCACATTGCGCAACCGGCACAATGTCCTTACGGGTAACCCATTGCGCGTATTGGAGGAGTTTAGTTTCCGCCTTACTAAATTATACTCAGACCCAGAGCAGTTTAATGCTCACGACACTGCTGATTTCCTCAGCCGTCTCCCTCTCCCGACCTTGACGGACGCACATGTTACCCTTATGGACCGGGACATACAAGTCTCGGAGGTCCTCCAAGGTATAAAAGATCTAAAAGTAGGAAAGAGACCGGGGCCGGATGGCTTTACGGCACTTTACTACAGGAAGTTGGCCGCTGTGGTAGCTCCGCATTTAACGGCCATGTATAACTCTGTTAAAAATGGTTGCTCCTTTACCCCGGACCTCTTAATGGCTAACATAGTGATGATTCATAAGCCGGATCGAGACCACTCCTCTTGGGCCAACTTTAGGCCTATCTCTCTAATCAATATCGATATGAAAATTTTGACCAAAATTCTGGCTAATCGCCTAAACTCTTTTCTCCCTCGGTTAATCGGGAAAGACCAGGTCGGTTTCATACCTCAGAGGCAGGCTGGTGATGCTATTCGACGTATATTGCAACTCCAACACATAGCCCATACCCGCTCGCTGGAAACTATGTTTTTGTCCCTGGACGTCCACAAGGCCTTTGACACTCTGTCGTAGCCTTACCTCATGTCAGTTCTTCGGCATTATGGCTTTGGGTCTTCGTTTATGCACTGGATGTCTGCCTTATATGACTCCCCCCGGGCAAAAATTAAGTATTATGGATTCGAGTCTCCTCTTTTTAATATCAAGAGGGGCACCCGCCAGGGAAGCCCCCTATCGCCTCTTCTTTTTGTATTGGCTCTGGAACCCCTGGCGGAGGCGATTCGTTCGCATCCCGACATACGAGGCATCGAAATAGCGGGTTGCCCCCATAAAGTTTCCCTATTTGCCGATGATATCCTTCTTACTTTGACCTCCCCCAGAATTTCTTTACCAAATTTACAATCCCTTTTGGACACCTTTGCTGCCCTTTCGGGGCTCCGGGTTAATCCCTCCAAATCAAAAGCATTGTCGGTTAACCTCTCTCCTGGTTTGTTGGGGGATCTACAGTCAGCGTTCTCCTTCCAGTGGGTCTCCTCGCTACCCTATTTGGGAATCCACCTCACCCTTATGTACTCCGGATTGTACCAGGCTAACTTTCCGCCCTTGTTCAAAAGCCTAACGGATATGCTGTTGTCTTGGTCTCATTTGCCTTTGTCCTGGTTCGGCAGAATAACAGCTGTTCGTATGTCCTATCTCCCGAAACTACTGTACTTTTTTCGTGTCTTGCCTGTTCGGGTTCCCCCACATATCCTCCGCATACATCAGCCCCACTTTCGTGTCTTCATAAGACCTATCAGCTTCCGCTTTGGGCTATGCTTGACCTGGTCGACATCGACCCTATTCCAATCTCCTCATTGCCCTGGCTTCCTCCTGTGCACCGTCCGGCGGTTATGGGACCTTGCTTGGCCCACTCCCTGCGAATATGGGACTTGGTAAAATACTCTGCGGGGTTGATCTCTTCTCACCTCCCACTCTTGCGACTCTTACACTGCCCGCTATTCCCTCCAGGTTGTGGCAATGCCTCCCAATTCTCATGGTGGACCACGAATGGGTTCACAGATGTGCACTCACTGTTGCGGCCGACTAGGATTTTGGCATTTGACGCCTTACGCTCCTCTCACGGTATTCCCTTGCGAGAGCACTATCGCTATTTACAACTTTGCCATTTTCTTCAGAGTCTTATTAAGTCTCAATCTACCCCTTATACTTTGACCCCCTTTGAGAGCCTTTGTAGAGCCAGGCCCCACTCACCGGGCCTAATATCACTGATATATTCGGCTGTGATATCTACTAGGAGGCCCCCATTGAGGCCTTACCACCTACAATGGGAGAAAGAGTTGGGGAAGCAGTTGGACCCTGCGGACTGGCAGGCGATGACACTAACTCTGTCCAAATGCTCACGTAATGTGTTAATCTTGGAAAATGCCTATAAGGTATTGTATAGGAGGTACTACACACCGGCGAGACTGGCTCGCTTTATTCCAAATTATTCTCCGCTTTGTTTTAGAGGGTGTTCTCAGGAGGGCTCCATGGCACATATTTGGTGGTCATGCCCGCGGGCGTGCAGACTGTGGATTAGGGTATTTACTCTCATCCGCAATCTATTTCAGATTAATATCAAGAGGGACCCTTATGTAGTTCTCCTTGGTAAGCCCATCGTGGAACTACTGCGTCCAGAAAGGCAACTAGCCCAGCATCTTTTTACTGCAACTAGGTTGACAATTGCGAGAGCATGGAAAACCCCCGCACTCAGCTTTGAGGCAGTCAAAAACCGCCTGAACGATGTCATGGTTAATGAGAAACTAACGGCAATCCTTTTGGATACGCATGACAAGTTTCTTAAAGTCTGGCAACCCTGGGTCACATACTACCACCCTTCTAGGTTTGACGCTACATTACTATCACTTTAGGACTCCCCTTGCGCACACCCCGTGGACCTCCTACTTCCCTCTTCTTTCTCTCCTTCTTCACATCCTATCGCTCTTCTTGTTCTGCTCCATCTTTTTTTTTTCCTTTTTTCCCTCTCTTTCTATTCTTTTTTAGGCTCTTATTTTGCTGTTAACCCTTCATATCCTTTCTTGAGGATGCTAACTATCAGGTTCTATTGTTGTGTGTTGTTCACTCACTCTACAGGTTTACAGACAGCCGGGCATGACCCGGGTCCTGGACCATCTGGTCCTAATGATTGTTTACATTTCTCCTTTATATTTGTGTATAGCATAAGACCACGACTCATGCCTCCTTTCTGCAGGTGAGGACTTCAAGCCCGGATTTGCCATGTATATTACATGCTATAACACTCTATTGTAAACCTGTACTGTTGGTTTATATGACAATAAAACTTTTTTGTAAAAGAATGACACCTGTATTGTGCATTGCCATGCATTAATGCAAGACAATAGTTAATTAGGATTAGATGGTAGGTCTATAAAGTCCTACACCTGTGCAAAAAGGAAAATATAACTAGTTTGTGAAAATATAATTGTGCTTTAAATTAAAGTGTTTCATAAACAGGTGCATCTCATAAATTAGAATATTGTCAAAAACTTCATTTATTTCAGTAATTCAATTCAAAATGTGAAACTCATATAATATATAGATTGATTACACACAGAGTGATATATTTTAAGCATTTCTTTCTTTTCATTTTGATGATTATGGCTTACAGATTTTATTGAAAACCCATAATTCAGTATTTCAGAAAACTAGAATATTACATAAGACCAATAAAAATAAAAAGGTTTTTAATACAGAAATGTTGGCTTACTGAAAAGTATATCCATGTACGGTATAGTATGCACTCAATAGATAGTTGGGGCTCCTTTTGCATGAATTACTGCATCAATGCGGCCTGGCATAGAGGGCAATCAGCCTGTGGCATTGCTAAGGTGTTATGGAAGCCCAGGTTGCTTTGATAGCGGCCTTCAGCTCATCTGCATTGTGTGGTCTCTCATCTTCCTCTTAACAATACCCCACAAATTCTCGATAGGGTTTAGGTCAGGCGAGTTTGTTGGCCAATCAAGCACAGTGATACTATGATCATTAAGCCAGGTATTGGTACTTTTGGCAGCGTGGGCAGGTGTCAAGTCCTGTTGGAAAATGAAATCAGCAGCTTGGTAAAGCTGGTCAGCAGAGGAAAGCATGAAGTGCTCTTAAATTTCCTGGTCGGCGGGCTGCGCTGACTTTGGACTTGATAAAACACAGTGGACCAACACCAGTAGATGACGTGGCTCCCCAAATCATCACTGACTGTGGAAACTTCACACTGGACCTCATGCAACTTGGATTCTGTGCCACTCCGCTCTTCCTCCAGACTCTGATACCTTGATTTCCAAATGAAATGCAAAATTTACTTTCATCCGAAAAGAGGACTTTGGTCTACTGAGCAATAGGATTGGGCAAACAGTTCGGCCCGAGCATAAGTTCGGGCCGAACTTTGGTTGTGCGAACGTTCGACGAACAATTTGCGAAGCTCGGGGCAAATTCGAAAGCCGCGGAACACCGTTAAAGTCTATGGGACACTAGCATGAAAAATCAAAAGTGCTAATTTTAAAGGCTTATATGCAAGTTATTGCCATAAAAAGTGTTTGGGGACCTGGGTCCTGCCCCAGGGGACATGTATCAATGCAAAAAAAAGTTTTAAAAACTCCCATTTTTTCGGGAGCAGTGATTTTAATAATGCTTAAAGTGAAACAATAACAATAAAATATTCCTTTAAATTTTGTGCCTGGGGGGTGTCTATAGTATGCCTGTAAAGGGACACATTTTTCCAGTTTTTAGAACAGTCCCGCAGCAAAATGACATTTCTAAAGGAAAAAAAGTAATTTAAAACTGACCCCGGCTATAATGAATTGTCGGGTCTCGGCAATATACATAAAACTGATTGAAAAAACCTGCACCAAAAATGTAAAAAAAATTTGCGTGGGGGTTCCCCCAAAATCCATACCAGGCACCCTTCAGGTCTGGTATGGATTTTAAGGGGAACCCTGCGCCAAAATAATAAAAAAAATGGCGTAGGGGTCCCCCCAAAATCCATACCAGACCCTTATCCGAGCACGCAAACTGGCAGGCCACAGGAAAAGAGGGGGATGAGAGAGCACCCCCCCTCCTGAACCGTACCAGGCCACATGCACTCAACATAGGGAGGATGCTTTGGGGTCTGACCCCAAAGCACCTTGTCCCCATGTTGATGCTTTGGGGTCAGACCCTAAAGCATCCTCCCCATGTTGAGGGCATGTGGCCTGGTACGGTTTAGGAGGGGGGCGCTCTCTCGTCCCCCCTCTTTTCCTGCGGCCTGCCAGGTTGCATGCTCGGATAAGGGCCTGGTATGGATTTTGGGGGGACCCCATGCAATTTTTATTACATTTTTGGTTCAGGGTTCCCCTTAATATTCATACCAGACCCAAAGGGCCTGGTAATGGACTGGGGGCGAACCCATGCCGTTTTTTTCAATCAGTTTTATGTATATTGCCAAGACCCGACAATTCATTACAGCCGTGATCAGTTTTAAATGACTTTAAAGTTCTCTTGGGGTTGCTCCCCAAGGAGAGAGCTACTGGGACAAGAGATTACAGTCTGGGCCTCAGCAAGAGCTGGGCTAAAGGCCTGGAGGAGTTTGCTAATGGACTTTCACAGGAGGAAGTCTGAAGTCCTAGTTTGGGGAAGGATCTTTTATCTCCCTCACTGAGGTTCTACCTGTGGATGCTGGGTGTCAGACAGCTCCTGGGACACTAAGAGTAAGACCTGATTTGGGACTGTAATGTGTGCTTCTATTGTAGGGATTTCTACTATGATGTTTGTCCTCCCATTGATTGCTATTAACATTTTACAGAATCATGTGACCCCGAACCCCTCTCATGTTCAAGTTCTTCAGCAATAAATTCTAAAAAGACATTCCCTAGACTGAGTCTGTGTTGTCAGTGTACATGGAACTGTGCTTATAGATGTTGGTCTCTGTGCTAATAATGGAGACCTGGGTATATTTTCAGCGATACACAGAGATGAAACAAATCCTCCTATATAAGTCACACCTGTTTTCCCTCTCTCCTCCAAAGACTCATAAATCACACATTTTACACAGGAGAGGAAAAGGACTGGGATCTGATATCACACACTGCAGAACACAGAGAGGTGAGCTGAGTGTAACCTGAGACCTGAGTGGAGGGAACAAATACACCCCCCTTCTACTCAGATCATAGGGAAACATGCACATCTGAGACTGTCAATCACCTGCTGTGTGCTACTTTAAAAAAAATTGCAATAAGTGTTTATTGATTGGTTTGCGCAACAGTTATAGCATCTACAAATTAGGGGATAGTTTTATGGCATTTTTATTAATAATTATTTTTTTACTAGTAATGGCAGCGATCAGCAATTTTTATCGTGACTGCGACATTATGGCGGACGCATCGGACACTTTTGACACATTTTTGGGACCATTGTAATTTTTACAGCGATCAGTGCTATAAAAATGCACTGATTACTGTGAAAATGACACTGGCAGTGAAGGGGTTAACTACTAGGTGGCGCTGTATGGGTTAAGTGTGCCCTAGGGAGTGCTTCTAACTGTAGGGGGGATGGGCTACGTGTGTCATGACAGTGATCACCGCTTACGATTACAGGAAGCAGTGATCACTGTCCTGTCACTAGGAAGACTGGGGAAATGCTTGGTTCTTCTACCACCGCGACACGATCGCAGGTATGCCTGCGGACATCGAGTCCGCGGGACCTGCTGTTGGAATCACGGAGCTTGCGACCGGCGCGCGCGCGTCCACAATGACGATTCTTAAAGGGGACGTATATATATGTCCTTTTGCGCAGCCGTGCCATTCTGCCAATGTATATCGTCGTGCGGCAGTCGGCAAGCGGTTAAGCACTGATACCAGCCGTAGTCCACTCCTTGTGAATCTCCCCCAAAGTCTTGAATGGCCTTTGCTTCACAATCCTCTCAAGGCTGCAGTTATCCCTGTTGCTTGTGCGCCTTTTTCTACCACACTTTTTCCTTCTACTCAACTTTCCATTATTGTGCTTGGATACAGCACTCTGTGTACAGCCAGCTTCTTTAGCAATGACCTTTTGTGTCTTACCCTCCTTGACTGTCTTCTTGACAACTGTCAAGTCACCAGTCTTCTCCATGGGTATGTAACCTACTGAACCAGATTGAGAGACCATTTAAAGGCTCAGGAAACCTTTGCAAGTGTTTTGAGTTAATTAGCTGGTTAGAGTGTGACACCATGAGTCTATAATGTTAAACTTTTTCACAATATTCAAATTTTCCGAGATACTGAATTTTGGGTTTTCACTAGATGAGAGCCATAGAAAATGTAAGCTACATCGAAATTAAACGAAAGAAATGCTTGAAATATATCACTCTGTGTATAATGAATCTATATAATATATGTGTTTCACTTTTTTAATTTAATTACTGAAATAAATAAATTTTTTGAGATGCACTTGTACATGTGTATTGTGTTGAGAGCTGTTCGTTATAAGACTAGGTAGACTAGATATAGTAAGATGAAGTAAATTATTCTTCACGCTCTGACTTCCCCATAGATGGTGTTCCCACTTAAATCATACAAAAATTATGGTACATAAAAAATCAAAACAAATGTGGCAGCAAAATTTATACGACAAGAATAAAAGAGAGAGCGCACCGGCCCTAGTGTGACACCGTTTATTAAAAAAGATATAGACAAATGAATGTAGTACATTTGCATTGTGTTGATAAAAATACGTGCATCCATAGATGCTGTGGTTGCTCTCCTGAGTCCAGAAATCCAAGCTGGATGTGACAGTCTCTGTCTGAATAGTCCATGAGCAGCCGCCGACAAACTGCACGAGATCCGCCTGCTCTCAGCGAGGATCCTGGAAAGCAGAGAGACTCCACACAAGGACACGTGATCCTCAAAAGCCAGCTGATAAATTGCGCTTGATGGCCGCTATGACTACGTGTTTCAGAGGGCATGGCCTCCTTCTTCAGGTCTACCATGTGGTCTCATAGAAGTGCTCCTATGAGACCACATGGTCTATCTGTCAGTATTCTCGCTGGTTGATGGAGCAGCAAGGTTAAACCTATGTTACACCCTACTGATTTAACCGCTACTATTAGAATCTCTTCGGTTCCTTTCCATTCATATATTCTATTGACGGATTCTTGTGGAACTGTTTTGGCTTTTATATCCATCTTGCCATCAGCTTATTGCCTTCATTGATTTTCTGGACTTCAGCGCTTTTGGTGTTTTTATTCTTTCTACTTTAGCAAAATTTATATGTGCTTTCCTTTTCACCAAAAAATGTGAATGTGCAATTCTCTCACCATTCAACATACATAACCATAAATAATGTCTATAATATTATGCAAATATGGAAAAGTCCAAAATATAAATCCACGCAAAAGTGCTTTAACACCAAGTGAATAATTGTTCATTCTCCTCCACCAAAATATGGATATGCAACTCACTCACCAGAACCTCATGACCCCCATTACAGGAAGTTAAACAGCGCTTTATTAATTCTTAACTGGCAGGCTTTTTCAATAGGCTCTGAGATCAAAGTACTCCACTCATATCCATTCATATGCGTCCAGGAACCTGAATGCACAGGGAGGTGGGCACCCAGAGACAACAATGCGGCACTCCTGCGCATTTAAACAAAGTCTACATATGGCTCACATATATAGAGGAAGAGAGAAGAAGAACCTCATATGGTGTAGTAAATTAAAATATATATACAAGTATAAAAGATGCACTTACATTTCAATAGAGCAATTTCGGCATTAAAATGAAAGTGGAAACGCCGGTTTGCGTTCCAAATGGCGGAAGTGACATGTCCCAGAAATCCCTCACAACATGTTTCATCAGCAAACGTCTGATGTCAACAGGACCCCTGCTTTTTTATTGCAAGCAGTGTACGTATCTGAATGCGACCTTGTACCAGCCTTTTTCAGTCCCTGTACAGCAGAGCTGGAGTGTGCGAGGAAGAAGCAGCAAAAGGAGTCAATCAGTTCATGTGCTGACAAGAGGCATGCTAATAGGAGAAAGGAGAGTGACAGAGGGATGATCTCATCACTGTGCTGCCTCTCCCGTCACTGTCCAGTCACAGGCTGTGGTGGGACTGGGACACTCTGGGCTTAGAGAAAGTGGGTTCAATAACGCTGGCCACCAGGCTGAGGGCATCTTGTGACAAAAAAGTGGAAATGCTGGGTAGATATTTGGATTGAAAGTGAATGTTCTAACAAAAGCTGCTGTTATTTATTTATTTTCTTATCTTTAATGGGCTATTCATTTTTATCTTATTTATGCTGGAGTTCAGCTTTAAATTATATTAACAGAGACTGGAAAAACAAAATTAGCAGACTGCTCTGACAGATCAGCTGATACGTTGGAGATCTGTGATCAGGTCAGATCTCTGTCTATGCTGGTGTTATAAATTCCTTTGAAAGGCTTACATTATATGACATTTTTGAGTTTGTTTTTTACTTACTGAAGCATTGTATTTACAGAGCCTATTTTCATGGCACCCCCCACTGTTGTTCCCCTGTCATCACACTCTATAAACGTATCATGGGAGAGACCTTCTAATGATGTAACCAGAGGGGAAGTCACCGGCTATACTGTTAACCTGCTGTCCGATCTGGTGGATGCATTAGATGTGGGAAGAGCTTCATCAGAGGTAAGACAATGTTTACTGCAATGAGCAAAGTCCTACATTATACAAAACAAAGAGGTCAGTCCTGACATATTGAACAAGATCACAGTTTGGGCTGAAGATAGAATAGATTTTGCATTGTTCCTTCATCTGACATTATTATTATGAATTATCATAACCCTAACATTCTCTGTCTCACTATACATTTTACAAATGAAGTGCTAAAAACAAAAGTTAAAGCAGTATTAAGGTATATGTACAGTGAGGGGAAAAGGTATTTGATCCTCTGCTGATTTTGTATGTTTGCCCACTGACAAAGAAATGATCAGTCTATAATTTTAATGGTAGATTTATTTTAACAGTGAGAGACAGAAGAGTAAAATATGTATTTGACCCCTTCGCAAAAAATGACTTCCTACTTGGTGGCAAAACCCTTGTTGGCAATCGAAGAGGTCAGATGTTCCTTGTAGTTGGCCACCAGGTTTACACACATCTCAGGAGGGATTTGTCCCACTCCTCTTTGAAGGTTTTAAGGCTGACGTTTGGTAATTTGAACCTTCAGCTCCCTCCACATATTTTCTATGGGATTAAGGTCTGGAGACTGGCTAGGCCACTCCAGGACCTTAATGTGCTTCTTCTTGAGCCACTCCTTTGTTGCCTTGGTCGTGTGTTTTGGGTCATTGTTATGCTGGAATTCATGACCCATTTTCAATGCCCTGGCTGAGGGAAGGAGGTTCTCACCCAAGATTTGACGGCCCATCGTCCCTTTGATGCAGTGAAGTCGTCCTGTCCCCTTAGCAGAACAAAATAAGTTATTTTGTGTTTCTTCCATTCGCGAATAATCGCACCAACTGTCACCCTTTCACCAAGCTGCTTGGCGATGGTCTTGTATCCTATTCCAGCCTTGTGTAGGTCTACATCGTTGGACAGCTCTTTGGTCTTGGACATGGTGGAGAGATTGGAATCTGTTTGATTGATTGATTGCTTCTGTGGACAGGTGTCTTTTATACAGGTAACAAGCTGAGATTAGGAGCACTCCCTTCAAGAGAGTGCTCCTAATCTCAGCACATTACCTGTATAGAAGACACCTGGGAGCCAGAAATCTTGCTGATTGATAGGGGATCAAATAGTTATCTCACTCATTAAAATGCAAATCAATTTGTAACTTTTTTGAAATGTGTTTTTTCCTGGATATTTTTGTTCTTCTGTCTCTCACTGTTAAAATAAACCTAATCATTAAATTATAGACTGATCATTTTTTGCCAGTGGGCAAATGCACAAAATCAGCAGGGGATCAAATACTTTTTTCCCTCACTGTAAGCTCTCACCTTGTAAAACAAGCCATTCCATTTAAAATAGATATGAAAGGCAA